>CM066312.1:44425326-45025326 GCA_033807775.1 Saussurea involucrata | reverse complement strand
TAAGAAATGAAACCCTAGGCACCTATTTATAGGGCCCAAAATACAAGGTAAAAAGGGCTAAGCCCATACAACTAGTTAAAAGCCCAAATACAATAATAAAGCCTATACAGTAATTCTTTATAAAACATTCAATTAAATTAGAAGTTAATTTAAGTTAACATTCTCCCCCTAATTTTTTTATAAAGAAGCATCTTCAAATGATCTTGTTGGTCCTGAATGGTTATACAAGTTTGTAGAAGGGGGTGAATACAAACACATATTTTTATCTTTAAAATTGTTTATTGATATATATCAAACAATTTACAGTTTGTTGCGGAATAAGATCAAGTTAAAAACCTAATCTAAACAAACTATTAGAATCACACAGAATTCTTGCACTAAGAAAAGAGAGAGGATAAGAAAACTAGAGAGAGTTTTCTTGCACAAAGTATTTCAGCGAAGGAAGCAACCACTTCAAAATGAAGTAGGGTTTCCTATTTATATTGCATGCACTTAATGCAAGTCAGTACAACTTTACACGTGGCAGCGTCTGGTTGGTTGCATGAAATTGACTTTAGCAAACATCCCTTTTGGCAGCATGATGAACAGTGTAGTTGCAGAGTGCTCTGTACGATCCTAGACAAGGGATGTCCTTCTGACAAATCGTACAATGGCGTGCAAGGAGATAAGACAAAAGTTGCTTGTAGAACATGCTTCATGATCAGCGAACGCTGAATATATCTTTATTAGCGAATGATAAAGTTCAGCTCTCGCTAAATGTAACAACCCAAAACTAAACATACAAGCTAGAAGCTACCTCTTTAATTCATAACGCCATTAAAGGCTCAACATAGTCACACTATCCAGATTTACAACACAGGGTTCGCGGAAATAACCCTGAATACAGCTGAGAAATCTAACTAGACATAAAAAGGAAGTTCTTCTACTCCTTCTAAACGCAAGTTCCGACCCACATCTTGATAAACCTCTAAACGTGCTCCCGGCTACCTGCTTACCTGAAAAGGTTTTAGTTTTGAACAGCGAGGGTTAGACCATGAGGTCTAGTGAGTTCCCTTCACACCAAGTCACACCAAAATATTTCAGTTTATAAAATCAGTTATGAAAGCATTTATACCAATCATAACAAGCACACTAAGATGATATGCACACATTGACACATGCTACTGGCATACGATATATTCACACACACCGTGACAGCGCTATAAGGCACATACACGCTATAGTCACACACACCGTGACAGCACAATAGGGCACACACCGCCCATATATGAAACAAATTCATTAATATAATTATTATGGGACACACCCCAATTTCACACGAAATCCAGAGCATGGTCACACACATATAAATCACACATTTAATCTTTGCTTTGAAATAGAAGCAGTTGAAAAACACACTGTTAGATAATAGCCATGCCACACACTTATTCCTTATTTGAAATAAAAACAGTTGAAAAGCGCACAGTTTGATAATAACCATTAAACACACTTGTATAAAATTTAGGTTTAGAAAGACTCACCTGGGGTTCTGCTTAAAAGTTCTTACTCACACCGATCATCTCTACACGCACCTACAAATTAAACCCATCACACATACCGGGTAAGACACACTGGATCCTACTGCGTTTAATTAACTTGAAAAGTCTCAGCCGGATAAACATTGGATCCCAAGTCCCGGTCTCAAAATAAATAAATTCCGGATCTATATATTAAATACCGGACCTTAATGTAATTTAACAAATTACCGGATCTCAACTTAATAACTAATACCTAAACTCAAATTAATAATTAATACCGATTCCATAATTAAATAGATTAATATCAGCCCAAATAATTAAATAAATCTCGGTCCAATATAATAATTCAAATCTCGGTCCAAGTAAATAAATGGAAACTCAGATCCATTAAAAATCCCTAACAATTCGGTCCACTAAGCAGTTCTAACTCTCGGCCCAGGTGGGACTTCCAGATTCCAACATTTGCAAGGTCCACTACCGGATTAATTAATTTAATGATACCGGATCCATGTGTATTACTCAATTCCGGATCACAAGAATTAAAGGCCCAACAACTCTTCCGGATCATTACTTCTTAAATCAGTATCGGGTCCCATTTTAATTCAATCCATGGCCCAAAGACTAAGACACTTCCGGAGTAGTTTTTGATAAAATTCCGGATCTACTAAAAATGGGTCCAAATTCCGGATCATGAATTTTATTCAGTTCCGGATCCTAAACTAAAAACAAGTTCCTGATCCACATAAAAATTCTGGATCTTATGGTTCTCACACACACATTCCGGATCTCTTTTCTTCCGGAACCATATTCCGGTTCCGGTCCCGATTCTTGGGGTTTTTTCTTATCGAACCACAGAAATCTCAACATTAAAACTAACCATTCCACATATTCCCAATTTAATGCTAAACTATTAGGATTAAGGGGACACTATTTTACTAACCGATTACATTAGCTAAAACATCCGATTCTTTATTTTAAATCGATTAGAAATCAGACTCCATTTCCATTCTAAATTCTTGATTTAAGATAACAATAAACAAGTAATGGTAATTACCTTGTAAGATGATTCCTCACACACCCAGATTTGAATAACTCTGAACCGATTTAATTTCTTGCTTTTGGCAACCACAATCGCACCTTGCCGCACACACATAGTCTCCTGAGATAATTAAGATTTCTAGGGTTTTACACCCCTTTTATACTTTCCCACAACCACACCAACTTTTCCTCCTTTTCACACTTTGCACCACAAAACTTTCATTTATCCAGTTTAAAACATGGTTATTACATTATTCTCCCCTCAAAAGAATTCTGTCCCCGGAATTCCATCTTCGAACCAATGAGGAAAAACGGTTCCTCAACTTTCTAGCCTTGCGATCTACAATCGCCAACGGTACCTTCACTCAACCAAACTTTTCGTCCACGCGAGTGCCTTACAACAATACGACCATGCCTTCCTTGCACAACACTTCCTAAGATCCGACACGAGAAATGTCGAATGAGCTCCCACTATGCGTAACCCCTTCAACATTAGGGCATATACCAACGATTTAACGCACTTACAGTTATCTACAACTCTTATCCCACAATTATTCGCAATATAAGAAAACGCATCAGGCCAACCGTACCAATATCATCCATACATCTAGACTCACGGTTCTAAAACGCGTCACGTTAAGGGTTTCACACACAAAACCACCTTCTTAAATGAACGGATTCTACCGAAGTTAATGTCACAACAACATGAATCTCTTAATAAATGACGACGCTCAATTCGCTAACTGGTCACAAGATAAATCTTGAATTTCACCTTAAACCCGCAGTTAAGATTCTCATCAACAGATTACACGCAATTCTACGATCCTTCCCAACACAAAATACGTCTAAGGCAGATATCACTTTCTCACATAAATTATACTGACCACAATCCATTGATAACAATCAATTCACACACTTTTATCACAACGTCACCCCCATACAACTAACAAGTCCAATCCAATGGTCCTCCACCCCGAGCCCTACATATGACTACTTTCTTCCACTTCCTTCTCAAACATAAAACACATTTCCAAAGAACAACTCACTAGAAGGTACACACGCTTGACTAATCACATAAGCTAGCTTTCCTCAACGTTTAACCAATCACATACACACCATTCTCATACTCCCACTAGAAGTTCATGCACCCGACGGTGACGTTCTGAAATACATTGTTTCCCACTCTTAATGCCACTTGCCACACATTCTACTTCCCGTTTACTCACTTATTCCAACCTACCGTCCCAATTACCTCAGGCTAGTATGGAACATTTCTCGCTCAACATTGGCCACTTCATACACACATTTTCAACGATTACTATGCCTAACCAATAGTTCCACCACATCTCATACGAGAAATTCAACCAACTCAATCCGAAATCACACTCAATGCTCGAAACGACCACACACTTCTCATTTCTCAACCGACATTAATCCACTCCTTTACATTTCCTTTACACCCAAGAATTAGCTCAACATTCTCAAAGATTTCGTATCTAATATGAAACATCATAAACTAACCAACCCGAGAACATACAATTTCCTTCTTAGCTAGTCACCATCTGCCACTCCATTCTTTTACCCTCGGATAACAATACCACACGTCACATAGTCATCCATGCGTCTCCGCACATAATTTTATCACATCTGAACAACTTATAAGCAAATCCCGAGCAACGACCTCCACTTATGCTCATCCCATATCAACACTAATCCACCGCTTAACCTCACAACAACTCATTACCACCATGTCTCGCATGCTCACTAAGTATAAGTTACCACCATCTTGTCCACACAACCCCCACACACTAGGATGCCCCAACCTCACAGTTACCACCTGACTACTAAGTCGTAAAATATACAGCTTCACTTCGACCCCAAATAGGTTAACCAACACTAGTGTTACCAATCCATACATCTATCATTTCTCAACCACTCTTGTCCCTCTCTCACTAACTAGAGAGTAAGAAAGCACATCTTTACCATCCGACCCTTGAACTGAAACTCTCAAGATCTCAATTCACCGACATCGGAAACCCCCAGAATAAAGACTCATCAGAGATTAGGAGCTCACCTCCAATCAATCATTCTCTTTAAGAACCCTAAAGATTCTACTTCACACGGACACTCACCCCAAACATTCAAAAATGTTTCTCCTAGATAGTATCATAAATCACACGAGAATAATCTGCACAACACACTAAACCGTTGCCATCATGACAAGGTTAAGACTTCACACACTACCGTTACTCTCCACAAATTAATCACCACACTCCACACATTACTATTATTCTTCACACTCAGTCCACCACACTCCATACACTACCAAAATCAGAACAACGGTAATCAAGCACACCCATGCACTTGTAAATTCATAATGGCATTGGCCAGATGTGATTTGAATTTATCTTACATGAGAGTTCTCACTACCATCGTCCTAAATTCTCAGTGTTTAAAGTTTTCCCTAAAGGCTTCCTATGTCTCAGTTGTGTCCTCCTACTCCACAGTTTAAGTTTAGGCTCATCCGGTCACCTAAATCCCTTAAACTAGAGCTCTGATACCATTTGTAACAACCCAAAACTAAACATACACGCTAGAAGCTACCTCTTTAATTCATAACGCCATAAACGACTCAACATGGTCATACTATCCAGATTTACAACACAGGGTTTGCGAAAATAACCCTGAATACAGCTGAAAAAATCTAACTAGACATAAAAAGGAAGTTTTTCTACTCCTTCTAAACCCAAGTTCCGACCCACGTCTTGCCAAACCTCTAAACGTGCTCCCGGCTACCTGTTTACCTGAAAAGGTTTTAGTTTTGAACAGCGAGGGTTAGACCATGAGGTCTAGTGAGTTCCCTCCACACCAAGTCACACCAAAATATTTCAGTTTATAAAATCAGTTATGAAAGCATTTATACCAATCATAACAAGCACACTAAGATGATATGCACACATTGACACATGCTACTGGCATACGTTATAGTCACACACATCGTGATAACGCTATAAGGCACACACACGCTATAGTCACACACACCGTGACAGCGCAATAGGGCACACACCGCCCATATATGAAACAAATTCATATATATAATTATTATGGGACACACCCCCATTTCACACGAAAGCCTGAGCATAGTCACACACATATAAATCACACATTTAATCTTTGCTTTGAAATAGAAGCAGTTGAAAAACACACTGTTAGATAATAGCCATGCCACACACTTATTCCTTATTTGAAATAAAAAACAGTTGAAAAGCGCACAATTTGATAATAACCATTAAACACACTTGTATAAAATTTAGGTTTAGAAAGACTCACCTGGGGTCCTGCTTAAAAGTTCTTACTCGCACCGATCATCTCTACACGCACCTACAAATTAAACCCATCACACATACCGGGTAAGACACACTGGATCCTACTGCGTTAATTAACTTGAAAAGTCTCAGCCGGATAAACACTGGATCCCAAGTCCCGGTCTCAAAATAAATAAATTCCAGATCTATATATTAAATACCGGACCTTAATGTAATTTAACAAATTACCGGATCTCAACTTAATAACTAATACCTAAACTCAAATTAATAATTAATACCGATTCCATAATTAAATAGATTAATATCAGCCCAAATAACTAAATAAATCTCGGTCCAATATAATAATTCAAATCTCGGTCCAAGTAAATAAATGGAAACTCAGATCCATTAAAAATCCCTAACAATTCGGTCCACTAAGCAGCTCTAACTCTCGGCCCAGGTGGGACTTCCAGATTCCAACATTTGCAAGGTCCACTACCGGATTAATTAATTTAATGATACCGGATCCATGTGTATTACTCAATTCCGGATCACAAGAATTAAAGGCCCAACAACTCTTCCGGATCATTACTTCTTACATCAGTATCGGGTCCCATTTTAATTCAATCCATGGCCCAAAGACTAAGACACTTCCGGAGTTGTTTTTGATAAAATTCCGGATCTACCAAAAATGGGTCCAAATTCCGGATCATGAATTTTATTCAGTTCCGGATCCTAAACTAAAAACAAGTTCCGGATCCACATAAAAATTTCGGATCTTATGGTTCTCACACACACATTCCAGGTCTCTTTTCTTTTGGAACCATATTCCGGTTCCGGACCCGATTCTTGGGGTTTTTTCTTATCGAACCACAGCAATCTCAACATTAAAACTAACCATTCCACACATTCCCAATTTAATGCTAAACTATTAGGATTAAGGGGACACTATTTTACTAACCGATTACATTAGCTAAAACATCGGATTCTTTATTTTAAATCGATTAGAAATTAGACTCCATTTCCATTCCAAATTCTTGATTTAAGATAACAATAAACAAGGAATGGTAATTACCTTGTAAGATTATTCCTCACACACCCAGATTTGAATAACTCTGAACCGATTTAGTTTCTTGCTTTTGGCACCCACAATCGCACCTAGCCGCACACACATAGTCTCCTGAGATAATTAAGATTTCTAGGGTTTTACACCCCTTTTATACTTTCCCACAACCACATCAACTTTTCCTCCTTTTCACACTTTGCACCACAAAACTTTCATTTATCCAGTTTAAAACACGGTTATTACACTGAAGTCTTCTACTTGAAACTTCGCGTGAAATGGACAAGTCTTGTCTTCGCTGATACCCGCATCAGGTCACTAGTAGACTTAGTTACTCATTCTTCAACTTGGTCTTCGATTTCATCTTTGAACTCAGTTGTCACGAGTCTTGTCTTCAGGGATCATAATCAAACAATTACAATATGAACTTTCAGCGATCATCAGTGAGGCTGAACATGCTCAGGGCTCACTGATGTACATGCATCGCTGAAGTAGGGGTGTACGCGGGTTAGGTTGGGCGGTTTTTGTCAATTTTACAACCCAACCCAATTATGGCGTTTTGGAAATTTTCAACCCAACCCAACCCAACCCTTGCGGGTTGGGCGGGTTGAGCGGTTTGGTTGTATACATAAATTTCACACTTAAAATGCGACAAATAAAACTAAAATATTCCCAACAAAAATATTAGTTATTACAATCATCCAAATATATTAAATCCTTAAGTCTTAACATCAAAAGTGTAAAGTGTAGCATCAAATTCAAATCCTCAATCAAGTACCACCGTAAGCAGTAATCAAGCTTATACATAGGAAAAACATATAAAGTTATTGACTATGACTAAAACAATAATCATAACTGCAAAAATATTGTAAACAGAATACTAAAATACTAAAACAGTAAGCACTATAACAGTAAACAGAACTAGTTGCTAAATTAGTACCTATTTGATTCGTTTGCTAAACAATCGCTAAACAAACGGCACTCGGCAGTAGCAGCGTGGTCGGCCTCACGTAATGTCAAGTAGTTTGGGCCTTAGATGTTAGAACTTAGAACTAGTTAACTCAAGTAGTTTGGGCTATGATTTATATAAAATTTTGTGTGTCTTTCTTAATATTAGATTATTAGTATTAGTTATTTAGTTATATTAATTTGTATTTTGGACTGCACATATCATATATAATTATATATTATATATATAAATATAATTTATCAAAATAATAATATTAGCGGCGGGTTGGCGGGTTGGGTTGGGTTGAGTTTTCCTAACCCAATTTCAACCCTTATAATTAGCGGTTTAGCGGTTCGGCGGTTTGACGGTTCGGCGGTCCAGCGGGTTGGGTTGAATTGGGTTGTTAGCGGGTTGGGTTGGACGGGTTTCGCGGGTTGACAGTTTTCTGTACACCCCTACGCTGAAGTATAAATTAAAGCATGGGTTTTCCATCAACGATACTAAACAGACTTAGTATATTTTCTTAGATGGTGAAACACTGATACATATTGTTTACTTACAATTTTCACTAAGTAGTTTTAAGAGTCATTATCAAATCACTGAAGGGTTTGGATCAACAGATCTCCCACTTGCTTTTTTAGAAGCTTTACTGTTGCACACCTCATGCCTTGAAAATCCATCCAAGCTCCCCCTAAAAAATTGCTCTTTTTCTTCACAATTTTCAACTTTAAAATCGAATCCAATGTGCAATAAGCTCGACTCAATGCACGAAAAATAATCAGCTTCATCTGAAAAAACTCAGCACATTCGTTAACCCCATACGAATGTAATGAGCGAGCTACGTGACAAACCATGGTGCAAATTTCAGTTTGTAACAAAGAATCCGTCTTTGAAATCCAAGCTGAGTGACCATTAAGCTCAAGAGCTTAATCCATTAAGATCAGAGGAGGGAGTGTCCCAACACACTTCAATAACTTAGTTTGGATCAACAAAATCAGAAGATGGGACACTTTTCTGAAAATCGGGAGAAATTGAGTGAAAAACATTGCTTTTTGTTCAGCAAGAGTCCATTGACTTTGACATAGATTCTCACTAATAATCACATTGATTCAGACCAAACTCAAAACATGAAAAATGTTCATCTGTGTCTTGGGAATTCAACTCAACTAGACTCATGCGAATCGGAGAACCGAGTAAAAAGTTGTGCGCGTGTTTCTGAAATAGTGCAAAGCTGTCAGAAAATTCAAAATTTTCGAGCTATGGGCTTTTGGCTCTTCTCGACTTCTGGACAGCCGCAGAGGCTCTGTGCAACATCCACAGAGGCTCTGGACAGCCTCACAGAGCTTCTGTGGTTAATCTCTGAAACCTTGATTAAGCTCTGGTTGAATTCTTCTTATGCACATGTGATCTGATCCATTACTCTTTGAACATAGCATCCTCTGTAGTCTTATGTGGTTAAGCTCTTTGTGCGTGTGCAGCCTCTGTGCTCAGCCTCAGAGGCCCTGTGCACCAGCCTCAGTGCACCATCCTCATAGGCCTTATGATCTCCCTCTGTGCATCCTTACAGAGGCTTTGCACAAACCTCTGCACGGTAACCTCTGCGCATAGCAGCTTCTGACAGAAATTTTACACCAACTTTTACACTGATTTAGACCATTATAGCTTTGGAGTTTGCAAAAACTCAAAACATAAAACGTTTTTATTGGTTTGTTATCTGTTTATAGAATCTTGAATCACCTATTTTGGAGCTTGGACGAAAAATATATGGTTGATGTACCACAGTCGCGCAGATCTGTCCAACAACACACTGTTGTTCACTTCAACGATGTATATAACCCGTCAAAATTTCGAATCTCTAAAATATCAAAACATGAAATTTGTTCATCAATGTGTTTTGAATCCATGGCCTTTTGAATCGCATCAATTGGTGCCTTGATGAGTGAGATATGATCAATTTACTACAGCATCGCAAATTTTTTTAGCATGCTGTCTTATTCCTCTAATTATCAAATGTTCATCAAAGCCGATTTGATGTAGAAAATAAGATGATCTCCATAAAATTTTAGAACGATAAGTACAAATACTCAGATCTCTAATTGATCAGGTCAGAAAACTGATTAGAAGCACTCAAGGATATAAAATCTTTTCAGATCTGACTTTGAACAAGTAACACAACACCAAATCTTTCTCAAGCAACATTTTCCAAGACCCAAATGAATTTGTTTTTCATTTAATCGATTATGAGCAGCGGAATCTAAACAAAATGTGGGTCAAAGAAAGTCCAATCTTGGATTTAAATAAAGGTCAGATCAAAGATCAACAACCTTACTACCAAGATGCAAAAATTGCTATGGACAAAGGCACACACAAGGATGGGATCATAGATCAACCATCTACTTTGTGCTTGTCAAATCAGACCAATGAATGAGAAAGAATCAAAACACACACATGAAATAAATCAGATCAAATTAAACCAAATAGAGTCAAATCTTCACTTAGACATTTCATCAAACATGTGGTGTGCAGAATCAGATTTTGTGAAGAAACATTGAGATTTTCTGTCAAAAATTATCTAGATCTGATTCTAATCAAAAATGGATTCCAAATAAGCACAAAACAGAAAATAAGCATTAGAAATGATATTTGTGTTTAGGCTTATGTGATTGGATCAATCTAAGCACCAAAACAACAAATAAATTATCTAATCTTCTATTGTTGTCATAGATGACCGATTTTGAAGAAAAGTTTTCTTCAATAGGCTCTGATACCAATTGTTGATCCCATTCAAGCAAACAATAAAAGATAAAAGCTCCATATATAAATGTAGAGATAAGATGAACATGAAGAACAATGATTAAAATAAGTCATCTCATTAAACTTTGATTCACAATATGGAGAGGAAAATGGAAGAACGCCACACTTATACAATAAGTCGACTCTCATGTGAAATTCACCTAGTCTATGTGTGTTTTTTGTGTGTTCTCTCCAAAATGACCTAATTCTAAGAAATGAAACCCTAGGCACCTATTTATAGGGCCCAAAATACAAGGTAAAAACGGCTAAGCCCATACAACTAGTTAAAAGCCCAAATACAGTAATAAAGTCTATACAATAATTCTTTATAAAACATTTAATTAAATTAGGGGCTAATTTAAGCTAACAATTGAGATGTTGGCTGAATTTGACTCAATTATTCATGATCATGTTCAACGTATACAAATGATGATTTACATGTTCATTATCTTGGTTATAAAATTCAAAATGAGTTGATAACTTTGCTTGCTAAGAGAATTAAATCTGAAATTATTAATAAAGTCAAATAGGCAAAGTATTTTTCTGTTATTCTTGATTGCACTCCCGATATAAATCATCAAGAACAAGTGTCCTTAATATTAAGGTATATGGATGTCTCTTCTAAAACTGTTAGCATTGATGAATCTTTTCTAGGATTCTTGGAGGTAAACAATACCACGAGCGGGCTAAGGCTTAGTTGATGTTCTAGTAGCTGAGTTAAAGTGTCTTGGTTTGGATATAGATGATATGCATTAATTATTTAATGCATATTAAGTCTTTTTCTTTCCATTTTGAGTCATTTTATCTTTAAGATCCCTAAATTTGAGTCATTTTATTTACTTATTTTCCACATTATTGTTTATTGGAGCTAGAGTAATGAATGACTTGTTTTATGACTTGGAATGGCTGATTTATGCTCATTTTGGCAGATTTCATAGTGCAGACCCATGCTGCAGCATTCGTGCAGCATGTAGACCTGGGCAGCTTAATTTATTAGGACGTGGAGCGGAATTTTTGAAGACATATATATATATATATATTTTTGGTACTAACTTGGGAAGCTTCCAGAATATTGAAGAAGGGCTGGAGTCATTTAATTTTAGTTGTTTTGTCCATTGGGTACTAACTAATTTGTACTTGGAAGACTTTTGTCTACTTTTTATACTTTAATTGCTTTGGAACCAAGTCTTAGTGTAATTTTACTATTTTACCCCTCCTCTTCCTTCCTATATAAGGAGAGTTTGGGTTTTTGTTTTAATCATCCTTGTTATTATCTTATAGTTGTTCTAAGTCTTTTAGAGATACTTGCTCTTTAAGTCTTACAACTTTAAGCATTTTAATCCAAGTTACTTTTGTATACAATTCTTGCACCTTTAATTTCCATCTTCTAATTCTTGCAATTTACAATCCATCGTTTATTATTCTTGTCATTTACATTTCAAGTCATTTACATTTATGCAATTTAATTTATGTCATTTATTGCTTTCCTTACTTTCCGTTATAAGTAGCTAATTATTAGTTCGGGTGTGAAACGGAAATGTGGGATTTTAAACCAAAGAAAGGTGGACGTTGTTTCACAATAACAATGTTCCATCATTTCATTCAAGTTTTATAAAAACCAATGACACATCTTAACGAATTGATGACTTGCTAAAGTGTTAAAGTGTCGTGGACTTAGAGATAAGCCACTGAATGCACGTCAGTTTGAATGATATGGGAAGTAGACTTGAGAGAGTTACTGATAAAGTGACAGTTATTAGGGGTGAGCAAAACCCGCCCAACTCGATTGCCCCGATCCGATCCGATCCAATATTGTGACCAAAACCCATCACCGACCACCCGAAGACCCGATGGCCCCGAACCGAACATTTATACGGGTATAGTAGGATCGGGTTGGGTTCATGGTTTACCCACCCGATCCGACCCGAAAACCCAAAATGTTATTAAAATAACTTTTTTTATAAATATATATATATATACCTAATACCTCAATTAATACCCAAACAATCTCCTCGCAACGATGTGGTCTTTGTTTTTTAGTTTGATGAGCAACTGTATGTGTGTAATACCCCGGGTAAGTTCGTTAGTTAAATTTCCTTTTCGTTAAAATTAGTTAACTTTAAAATTTGATGTTTAAGGTAAGTTTGGGTAATTTATAGGTTTAGGGGTGTTTTGGTCATTAGTGAATAGTTCAAGCCTTAATTGTAAACTTAGTTTTGATATTATCACCTTAGACTCCAGATATTATCACAACTCAAAAAAATATCAGTGTGTGTAGTGTGTGTGTTTTGAGACCAAAAGAAGAAAAATAAGAAGATTAAGGCTAAGGCTTCAAATTGGATTGTTGGAAGTGAAATTGAGGTATGTTTCTTTGCATTTTATGTTTGTAATTGCTAGTAGATAGTTTCCATCGGAGTAGAATCATCAATTTCATAACTGGTAGTAATTTCTGTCGAATCTGGGTAGAAAAAGGGTAAACCGACAGAGGTTTCAGGACACAATTTGAATGTGTCCAGTAGTCTTTTTGGTGGTGTCCGGTAGTCTTGTTGATAGTGTCCGGTAGTTCCTTTCGATGGTATCTGGACGAGTCGATTATCCGGTAAGTTCCCTTTTCTATGGTTTCCGGATGAATTAGATACCGGATTACTTTGGTGTCCGGATGATGTCCGGATTGTTTATGCTGTCCGGGAAGTTGGGTTGTCCGGATTAGTCTTGTTTTCCGGAAAGTTCATGTTGTCCGGATAGTTCTTGGTATCCGAAAACATTGGCTGTTTGGTCACTTTTGAGGATAAGAGTTAGATAGATTTGTCTAGATTTGTCTAGAGTTCTTAGCTTGTTAGTAAGTCTTATGAGTTCTTTTGGTGAAGAGATATTTGTATGTAAATTGTTTCAGATTCTGAGAATTTTGGGTAAAAGATCGGATAGCTCGGAGAAAAGCTTGGAAGGGTTTTTGATAAGCAATCAGGTGAGTTTTTACTTCAAACTGTTTTCAAACTGGAATATATATATATATATATATATATATATATATATATATGAGATGAATATGTGGTAGGAATGTGACGACGTGTTTATAAATAAAGTATGACATATTGAGGTGTATATTATATTTATTTATATGAGCATTACACTACACGAGAGCACGTTGACCGGGCTTAGGACCGGTGGAGTTTTGGCTGTACGGAGGGACAGCGGTGTTGGCTGTAATTTTAGTACAACGGAGTAAATTGATTAGTTGGCTCGCAACCAACTAATATGGCCAGGGAAATGAGGAAAGGTACACAGTGCACGAGTCTTGCTTGGTATTTAAATACTTGTTGTATAATTGTGTTTTACAAAAGGATTACTAAACTGACAGGGATTATCTCACTAGACCGTTTGGTCTAACCCTCATTTTGTTTTCAAAAATATGTATTCCAGGTCGAGGAACTTTTAATAGCAAAGGGAAGGATAAAGTGTAGGATGCGGTTGATAGCTGACGAAGATTAGGAAATGCTTATGTCTTGTATTGTATAGTTTTGAGACTATGGGACCGTACGTGAATTATTATGTATCTTTTGTTATGAATGTAACGATGTTATGCAATATATGTTATTTGTTGTATGTTTGGGAAACCGGGTCGTTACAGATGGTATCAAAGCCCTAGTTTAAGAGATTTAGGTATTCGGATCCATACCTAGACTTAAACTGCATGTGAAGTAGGATGTCCCTATTATTTTAGAACCTTGGGATGCTAAATATAAAAGGTAGAAGGAACATCATGTAAGGTAAATTCAAATTACATTTGGCTAGTGTAATCATGAACTTACAAGTACATGTTTGAACTGGAACATCTTATTATATTGGGGTATGTGCTTATGTGTATATTAACCTTGTTGAAACCTACAGAATGGCAAGTGGTACTCGACGTACAAATAGAGAGGGAGAAGGAAATCCTAATCGAACGAATCCAACAGTCGGGACAAGGGGAAGAGGGGGAGAACGAGGCAGGGGCAGAACTGGAGGCAGAGTTCAGTCGCGACATAATGAATTTGTTACAAGAAATGACTTGACGGCTGAAATGGGAAGACTGCAAGCAAATATACAAGCTATGTTCGACCGAACTCGTCATACTGAAACTGAAATACCAGATCCTAGTTTGGAAGACGAGATGCCCATTACACCTATTGTCATACCAATGCCAAGGAAGTGTGATTATAAGATGTTCTTAAGCTGCAAACCTCCAACCTACTCAGGGGAAAGAGATCCAGTGAAGGCTATGAGATGTCTAAAAGAAATAGAAGCTATCTTCAAGACTAGCAAATGTGCCGATGAAGATAGAGTGTTATACGGAACAGCGATGCTGAAGGCAGATGCTCTATATTGGTGGGAAGCTCTTATTACATCTAGAGGGCCGGACGTGTATTCTACTTTTACTTGGGAAGAATTCACCATATCTTTCAAGAGACAGTTTTGTCCACAAGCAGCAGTTAGACAACTGGAAGAAGAATTCATGAACCTACAACAGGGGAGTTTATCGGTTAGGGATTATACTGCTCGTTTCCTGGAGAAGTCTCTTTTCGCAGAGTACTATGTTGCCACGGAGGCACTTAAGATGGAAAGGTTTATCTTCGAGTTAAAGTCAGAAATCTGAAGTCTAGTGATTGCAAAGGGACCGGAAACCTTCTCAGCCGCAGTAGATGTCGCAGAAAATGTAGAAAGAGATAAAGGGAGGGATGCTGGTGATAGAAGTTTTGGAAAAAGAAAATTGGAAGAAATGACGTACGATTTGAAGGAGTACGAATCCCCGAAGTCTGATAGTCGTTCACCTTTCAGACCGGCTGAAAGACCATGTCCAAAATGCAACCGTGTTCATCAAGGAAACTGTTATGTGGATTCCCGAAATTGTTACAAGTGTGGAAAGACTGGTCACATTGCTAAAGACTGTTGGGTAACTCGATTGTGTTTCTCTTGCAACTCCCCTGATCATATTCAGTCAGATTGTCCACAACGGAAAGCACAGCAGGGTAGTATGACAGTGGAACCAACGGGTGTTAGGTCAGGAGGGATACAAAGGTCTAAAGTACCGAAAGCAAAGGGTCGAGCCTTCCAAATGACAGCACAAGAAGCAGAGGAAATTCCGGATGAGGTTACAGGTAACATTTCTAACAAACTCTATATGTGCTAAAGTGTTATCTGACTTCGGTGCAAAACGATCATTAGTATTTCCATTCTTTTGTTGCTTATCTGTGTTAGAGATATAGATGGGTGTGGGGCGTCTATTCAGTTAGTTTCTATGGCTTTGATTGAGTTCGAAGTAGTAGTGATAAGTATTCATACCTTTTCGCTTAATCGAATTCCGGGACGGAATTCTTTTAAGGGGGAGATAATGTAATACCCCGGGTAAGTTCGTTAGTTAAATTTCCTTTTCGTTAAAATTAGTTAACTTTAAAATTTGATGTTTAGGGTAAGTTTGGGTAATTTATAAGTTTAGGGGTGTTTTGGTCATTAGTGAATAGTTCAAGCCTTAATTGTAAAATTAGTTTTGATATTATCACCTTAGACTCCAGATATTATCACAACTCAGAAAAATATCAGTGTGTGTAGTGTGTGTGTTTTGAGACCAAAAGAAGAAAAAGAAGAAGATTAAGGCTAAGGCTTCAAATTGGATTGTTGGAAGGGAAATTGAGGTATGTTTCTTTGCATTTTATGTTTGTAATTGCTAGTAGATAGTTTCCATCGGAGTAGAATCATCAATTTCATAACTGGTAGTAATTTCTGTCGAATCTGGGTACAAAAAGGGTAAACCGACAGAGGTTTTCGGACACAGTTTGAATGTGTCCGGTAGTCTTTTTGGTGGTGTCCGGTAGTCTTGTTGATAGTGTCAGGTAGTTCCTTTCGATGGTATCCGGACGAGTCGATTATCCGGTAAGTTCTCTTTTCTATGGTTTCCGGATGAATTAGATACCGGATGGCATCCGGATTACTTTGGTGTCCGGATGATGTCCGGATTGTTTATGCTGTCCGGGAAGTTGGGTTGTCCGGATTGGTCCTGTTGTCCGGAAAGTTCATGTTGTCCGGATAGTTCTTGGTATCCGGAAACATTGGCTGTTTGGTCACTTTTGAGGATAAGAGTTAGATAGATTTGTCTAGAGTTCTTAGCCTATTAGTAAGTCTTATGAGTTCTTTTGGTGAAGAGATATTTGTATGTAAATTGTTTCAGATTCTGAGAATTTTGGGTAAAAGATCGGATAGCTCGGAGAAAAGCTTGGAAGGGTTTTTGATAAGCAATCAGGTGAGTTTTTACTTCAAACTGTTTTCATACTGGAATATATATATATATATATGAGATGAATATGTGGTAGGAATGTGACGACGTGTTTATAAATAAAGTATGATATATTGAGGTGTATATTATATTTATTTATATGAGCCTTACACTACACGAGAGCACGTTGACCGGGCTTAGGACCGGTGGAGTTTTGGCTGTACGAAGGGACAGCGGTGTTGGCTGTAATTTTAGTACAGCGGAGTAAATTGATTAGTTGGCTCGCAACCAACTAATATGGCCAGGGAAATGAGGAAAGGTACACAGTGCACGAGTCTTGCTTGGTATTTAAATACTTGTTGTATAATTGTGTTTTACAAAAGGATTACTAAACTGACAGGGATTATCTCACTAGACCGTTTGGTCTAACCCTCATTATGTTTTCAAAAATATGTATTCCAGGTCGAGGAACTTTTAATAGCAAAGGGAAGGATAAAGTGTAGGATGCGGTTGATAGCTGACGAAGATTAGGAAATGCTTATGTCTTGTATTGTATAGTTTTGAGACTATGGGACCGTACGTGAATTATTATGTATCTTTTGTTATGAATGTAACGATGTTATGCAATATATGTTATCTGTTGTATGTTTGGGAAATCGGGTCGTTACAATGTGTTACTCTAAAAAAAGATGGGCTGGAATCTGGATTATGGAAGTGGGCTGCTGGAAATAATGGAAGCCCAACCCGAGAAACCCGATCCGACCCCGAATGGTCCGAAACCCGAGATCCGATTCCCAGTTTGGACGGGTTTCGGGTGGTGGGATTTGGCCCCGATATCCGACCGGGTGGTGGGGATTTGCCCCCGACCAGACCGAATGCACACCCCTAACAGTTATCATCCATGTTTTTCTAAACTGATTTATTCTCGACAAGTGGTCACTAATCTAAAGTGTTAAAGTGTAGTGGACTTAGAGATAAGCTACTTGGAACACACCAACTTGAATGATATGGGAATCGGCTCGAGAGAGCGGTTTTTGATGCAAAGAGATTTGATCGTCCATATATTTTGAGGACTTTATTCTACACTATAAATAGCTGGAGACTACACATAGATGTGTCTAGTTGAATCTAAACAGTAGTGGGAACACTGAAGTCCGAGAGGAATACCCTCAAAATAGATGGTGGATCTAGTTGTGGCAAAACTGCATGCTGCAGCATTCCTGCAGCATGGCCCGCTGGAATTTGTGTTTGAGTCCCACCTAAATGTTTTACACCTGTGCTTGCTTTATTCTCTATTAACAACATCAAAGTGATAATCCAAACAAATCAATCTCTTCACATTCGCCATCTGAAATCATTTCCTTCTTCTACTTTTATTGAACTTTTACTTCAATCTCTGTGGGACGATATCTGGTATTTTACAACTTAATTACTTGAAAGACGATATTAGATCTCATTGTATACTTGCTTTGAGGTTTAATTAGCACACGTCTATAGGTGTATTTTAAGCACTGTCATGCGAGGACAAGGTTATGATAATGGTTCAAACATGAAGGAAAAACATTAAGGGGTACAAAAGAAATTACTAGATATAAATCGTAGAACATTTTATACTTCTTGTGCTTCTCATAGTCTTAATTTAGCTTTGTGTGATATAGCGAATACTTGTGGTAAAGCTAGAGATTTGTTTTGGAATAATTTAGCGTATTTATACAATATTTGCCAATTCTACTAAAACATGGCAAGTGTTTAAAGACAATGTAAAAGGACGGACTGTCAAATCATTGTCAACGACTCGTTGGGAGGGTCGTATTGATAGTGTAAAAACTATAAGATTTCAAGTGTTAGATATAAGAGAAGCTTTACTTCAAGTGGCCGAAATAAATAATGATTCAAAAATTAGAACTGAGGCAAAAAATTTAGCACAAAATGAGCTTGGTGATTTTGAGTTTCTAGTGTCAATGGTGGTTTGGTATGAAATACTATATGCTGTAAATTTGGTTAGTAAGCATTTACAGTCAAATAATATGTTAATTGATGTTGCTATTGAACAAGTTAAGGGTCTGTTTTCTTTTTTGAGGGATATAGAGAAACATGATTTTTAGATGCCATAGAATCAACAAAGAAAGTTGTCATTGAATTGAATATTGATCCGTTGTTTCCTCAAAGACGCGAATTCGAAGGTAAATACATTTTTGATGAAAATCTGCATGATGCATCTGAAGTTAATTCACAATCAGGAGAGGAATCATTTAGAGTTAATTATTTCTTGTGTGTTGTTGATCATGCAATTGCTTTACTACGTTGGAGATTTGAACAATACCAATAATATGAAAATGTGTTTGTGTTTTTGTTTACATCTTATAAGTTGCGTTATTTGGATGATACATGTTTAAAGTCTTCTTATACTAATTTTGAAAATGCACTAAAGAAACAAGACCAGTCTGATATAGACGGGAACAACTTATATGTTGAACTGAAGATACTTCAAGATTATTTACCCAAACAAGATATGGGACCTATTGATATTTTAAGGTATTTGAAAGATGTAGAATGCTTCCCTAATGCTATTATTGCTTATCGAGTCTTGTTGACTATTCCTGTAACTGTTGCATCTGCAAAAAGAAGTTTTTCAAAGTTGAAGTTGTTGAAGTCTTATATTCGCACCACAATGACACAAGAAAGGCTTAATAGGCTTGCATTGATAGCACTTGAATAAGACTTTTTTGGAGAAAGTTGATTATGTAGAACTCATTGAAGATTTTTTTTTCAAATAATGTTAAAAGAATGATTTTATTTAAGTGAAATTTACATGTTATTTTGTCTTTTTAAACTTTTTGGTTATTTTCATTGTAAGGCTTTCAATATAATAAGAACTTTTCTACTTAACTTTTATTTCTTATTTGTTTTGTCGTCCAATCGACTTGTATTTTTGATACATGTGTAAAAGAGCCTCAAAAAAGGTTGGAACGACCATGGGGGTGGGTTCAAATGAAAACGCTAACTATTTAAAAAAACACGAGAACTGCCGATATACAAAATCATATATGATTCACGCGACTTAGCCCCGTAACTTAAGTCGTGGCCATGGCCGGTCCAGAGGTTTTGGATGCCCATGGCGAAAAACCAAAAAAATGCCCTTTTATACGCATATGAAAAGAAAAGCAAAATAGGCTACTCATCCCCATGCTGAATCTCTATTAAATAAAACAAAAATGATACAGGGGGACATAAACCAAAACCCCGTCTAACAAAACATAAATAAATCACCTAAAACGATGTCTTCGTGCGTTTTTGAAGCAAAAATATCAATCACCTTATCATAATCATAGATCCTTGCATAGATTGCACAATTTCTACTTGTCTTTTTTTCCTTTTCCTATTTTGATCCCCGGATGGTTATCATCGACGAAACATATCTAAGCAGTTAAGCAATTGAGATGATATAATATTATGAAGCATAGAGAGAAAACACCTGAATCACAGAATCGAAATTGCCAAACCAAATCGTTTACGCCTTGTTATGTTCTTATCGAAACTCCCTACATTCTTATCCGCAAAATGCCTTAGCGTTGTCTAAAAGTATTACACAAATAATCATTAATCTAAGTCATAAATTTGCAATAATATTGTACTGCCTATAAATTACTCCGATGAATAATTGAATAATAAACAAATCATAAAAGCATCTTATAAGTTATATCACAAATCACAATAATAAAACTTAATACATCATCTAATTAGCATCTTAAATCCAAGTATCTAACTAATATGAATAATGAATCAAAATGAATGAAAAAACAGTTATACCAGATTGTTTTGGGGAGTAGACTAGTTGAGCAGATTGTAGATGATGGCAGAAAATCAACAATCGATTAGGGCATCAATCGATTACGATCAGGAATGCAATCGATCAGGAGCAACTTCAATCGATTAGGTCAACTTCAATCGGTTTGTTCGGTTCGGTTCGGTTTGTTTGAGCAGATTGTAGATGATGGCAGAAAATTATCAATCGGTTAGGGCATCAATCGATTACGATCAGGAATGCAATCGATTAGGTTAGCAACTTCAATCGAGTAGGTCAACAATCCTCGTGAGTAGAAGTTAGTAGCAGCGAAGGAATCGCTCAGTTTGTTTCATTGTTTGGAGTGGGACGATTGGAGGGAGTCAGAGAGATAGACGCGAACACTGATGAATTGAGATATACGGAGACTTGGGTATAAATCGGTAATGGCTTTCTTCTCCAGCCCAAAACGGAACCTAGTAATGCTTATATGAAGCCCAGCAAGTGATGCCCCTTTGGGCCCTGCTGCCCATGGCGACAGCCATGACAACCATGGGCTTGGGCCGGCCCTGGTCATGGCTAAAGTCGCACGCGTCCATTTTTGCCATCAATGTAAAATCATATGTGATTTTGCACATGATTTGTTGTTCTCGTGTTTTCTTAAATAGTCAGCGCTCTCGTTTGAATTTTCCTCTAGTGATATATATATATATATATATATATATATATATATATATATATATATATAGCCATAGGTTCAATAGAGAAGTCCAAATATTTAGAGAAATAGAGAAGTGATCTTGACCATTCATTCGGTCAAGATCGGTTATAATTGGTCAAAAGTTGCGGCTGTTCCAAAAATAGAAGGGCAATTTCGTAACTTTTACAAAAAACACGGGTTGGGTTCATATATGAATCTGTGTGATTCACATATGAACTATACGTTCATATATGAACCTTTGTAATTCACATATGAACTCTTTATAACTAATTCATATATGAATCTTGTGATTCATATATGAACCTTTGTGTTTCATATATGAAACTAATTAACTGTAGGTTCATATATGAATCAGTTGAACCAATTAACTGATTCATATATGAATCTTTGTGTTCATATATGAACCTTTGTAATTTACATATAAACTTTTTTTAACTAATTCATATATGAACATTTGTGTTCATATATGAACCTTTGTGATTTATATATGAATTTTTTTAACTAATTCTCATATTAACAAATTAACTGATTCATATATGAATCACAAAGGTTCATATATGAATTAGTTAAAAATACTTTATATGTGAATTACAAAGGTTCATATATGAATCACACAAATTCATATATGAACCTGTCCCACGTATTTTTTTTACGAAACTACCCCTCTATCTTGTGCAGACCACACGCAGACCACGCGAGGAATTATCCTCTGCTTCTCGGTCAAAGTCGTCGATCTTGACCGAATGCATGGTCAAGATCACTTCTCTATTTCTCTAAATATTTGGACTTCTCTATTGAAAGGGTTAAATAGAGAAGTCCAAATATTTAGAGAAATAGAGAAGTGATCTTGGCCATTTATTCGGTCAAGATCGGTTATAATTGGTCAAAAGTTGCGGCTTTGACTGGTCAAAAATTGCGGCTTTGACTGGTCAAAAGTTGCGGCTGTTCCAAAAAAAGAAGGGCAATTTCGTAACTTTTACAAAAAACACGGGTTGAGTTCATATATGAATCTGTGTGATTCACATATGAACTATACGTTCATATATGAACCTTTGTAATTCACATATGAACTCTTTATAACTAATTCATATATGAATCTTGTGATTCATATATGAACCTTTGTGTTTCATATATAAAACTAATTAACTGTAGGTTCATATATGAATCAGTTGAACCAATTAATTGATTCATATATGAATCTTTATGTTCATATATGAACCTTTGTGATTCATATATGAATTTTTTAACTAATTCATATATGAACCTTTGTGTTCATATATGAATCTTTGTGATTCATATATGAAATTTTTTAACTACTTCTCATATGAACAAATTAACTGATTCATGTATGAATCACAAAGATTCATATATGAATTAGTTAAAAAGAGTTTATATGTGAATTACAAAGGTTCATATATGAACGTATAGTTCATATGTGAATCACATAGATTCATATATGAACTCAACCCGTGTATTTTTTACGAAACTACCCCTCTATCTTGTGCAGACCACGCGAGTAATTATCCGCTGCTTCTCGGTCAAAGTCGCCGATCTTGACCGAATAAATGGCCAAGATCACTTCTCTATTTCTCTAAATATTTGGACTTCTCTATTGAACCCTTCCCTTCAAAACAAATCAAGTATATGTTACAAACCATACACACCAATCTTAACCGTTCATCTACCATAATAAATAATTAGTAATATAATCCATCTCGATTGCCTCCAAATCTAATGCAATGATCATAATAGATGAAACCTATCTTCTTCTATAAATATCACAATAATAATAAAGAATGAATCATGATAATGTTACATGAATATCTAGATTTGGTTTGTAATATTTACGTGGTTTTGTTTTAAACCTTTTATAGATAATATAATATATAATATTTTTTAATGTCGATTTTAATGTTTCATTTTTTTGTCTTTATCGATTTTATAATACATATTTGTGTAGTTTTGAGAAAACTATAATGTCTTTTTTTATAATAAACTTGTTTAGTTTATTTTTTATTTTAATGAAATTTAGGTTTAATAATGATGTGAATTATTTTAAGTTTAATAATGTAATTTTTTAATGAAAAAAATAATTAAGTATTATGTTAGAATTCAATAATTATCCTGATTATATTTTAATTTCTTTTAAAAGAGACGTTTATCCATGTTTATCAGTTAGTTATGAATTCAAACATGCATATTTAAACAGTTGTACCATGCATCATTACTTGTAATCTTGAATTTTAAGTAATATGCATCAATTAACAACACTTAATGCATAAAAACTTGTTTTTAAAAGTTTTTTTTCAAATATTTTATAAATATAATATAGATTATCAACTTATTATTTTTGAAAAGCAGCACCAATTTTATTACCAACCATAAACCATACAAAGTACAACAACAATCCACAGGACCCCGAACAAAACACAAACCAAACCGAATACAACACGACCCAACCACACGGAAAAGCGAAAACATGTTGGTTCGCAAGAAACAAACCTACGCAAACCAAAGAGTAGGCAAACAACCAAGCAGAAAAATAGAAAAACCAAAGCCACTGTCCAAATTAAGCCGTTGGGCTTAATCCACCCAGTCGCTGCCACCAAACAGAAGCCAAAACCAAATAGCCCCTACTCAGGCAAAACAGCAGAAGCAGACTTCCGAACACCTCCTGGAGCAGCTGGCCACATTAAGCACTGGTCCGAACCTGCTGTCCCCAAACAAACGCCACTACACTGTCCCAGGATCAGACAACCATCTGCACCAATATACCGAAACGAAGCTACAACGCCTAGCCCCACTCATCCAAGAATCCAAACCACAATCTGTGCCGACTATTGTATCGAACCAGCACCTACAGCATTCCAAACAACACACCCTCGAATCCGTTCCAAGCCTCTCGATGCTTCACTCTCCGAACGCTTTAGAGAATCTCCGACGGTACCATCATCCACGATCTCCATTCCCTATTTTGCATGGGTCTTCTATGTTTGATCCATTCGTAGCTACATAGTTGGAATTCAAAGAATTTTTTCGCAACCTTCTTTTTTCGCCTTTGAAAACCATCTTGTTTCGGTGAGCCCAAATAAGGTACAGAAAACTCCATTTCACCGCTGTCCATAACTCCTTTCTGCCTTCACTTTTGTTGTTTAGGATATCACTTAGATTTTCTAGACATCCAATATCTTTGCCCCACCACCGATAAACCTCCGACCAAACCTTTTTTACCTCTTGGCAAGAGACTAAGGCGTAATCAATTAATTCCATGACGTTGTCGCAATTGGGGCAAAGTGTGGAGTGTAAATCCACCCCATCCTATTGAACACCTCCCGACATGGTATTCTTCCAAGTGAAGCACGCCACACGAAGATACCAACTTTCAACGGAACAACATTCGGCCACTTTGTCTCTCCCGCATTTTGTCCCGATTCTCCATATGCTTCTTCAAGAATCCTCTGAAATCACTTCACCGTGAATCTTTCATCCGTTGTCCCCGACCATCTCCATTTGTCCCTGTTTTCCGATTTGGGATGTCTCCCCTCTAAGATTTGTAGCAGCTCCTCTAATTCCCCCACCTCTCTTCCTCTCGGTTCCCGCCTCCAATTCCATCTCCACTCCCATTCTCCCTCCCTCCACCCTACTCTATCCGCCACCGTTGCTTCCACATCCATCTCCAATCTAAGTACCTTAAAGTCTATTCCAAACTTCTCCACCTCTTTCCCTATTTTGATTATGTTTCCCCATACCGTATTACGCCTTGCTACTTCCGAATTGTCCCATAAACCCCCATCACGCCCATAAATACCTTGAATAATTTTTACCCACCACCCACTTTTGTCGTTCGAGAATCTTCACCACCATTTCCCTAGGAGGCCCCAATTTGTAATGTGGTGTTAAACCAACACGTATTAATATAGATTATCAACTTATGTGGCGTTAAACCAAAGTTTTACAAAAGTGTTTGTATTAATTTGTATCGGTACCAAAACGTAATAAATTGATAAATTGTTTTTTAGTGTTTGAATATAAGCAAATAAGTTAGAAGTGAGTAACTTATGGCAGTACCGCACCGAAATAAGTTAATAAGTTAGAAGAAAGTATCTTATCAAAAACTATTTATTACCGATGCGTAACTAGTATAAGCATTTTTTCTCATCCAAACACTTATTAGAAATAAGTTTATAAATACTATACAAACGCAATCCCAAACAAACCTAAATTTTTATAGTTTTAAAACAGAAGATACCATATAATATAGAATTAAAAAATTTAGAAATTGTATGAAAAAATTGTGAAGTCTATGCAAGAAAGAGGCTCACAAGTGTATCGATTAAAATTGATGCACCGAATCCACCGAGCTTTGTGCTCAATATATATATATATATACGCTTGCAACAGCCCACAAAATTTCACCCCCCTTTTGCTTTCACAGTTATATCTTGTACTCTCAGAAATCCCCGATTTTCCCTCGCACTGAATTCGAAACCCTAGCTTTTGATCGTCAAATCAATTAGCAAATCATCTGATTCACTGCTAATTCATCATGATTCCGTTAGCCCAAAGATTCTCAACTGAAATTCGGCTGTTGTTCGACAGCTTGAACGAATCCAATTTCGACTCCGTTCTTCGCGAACTCTCTCAGGTATATTATGGATTTCCGTTTCTTAAAAGCTTAAAGGATGAAATTTTCTCCATGTCTTTTTCTTTTCTCCCGAGCGATCTACTTGTAAGTTAAAACCCTAATTGTTCCACATGACTGTAAGTGGAACGGATATAATGCTTGTAAGTTCTTTTGGTATTTTGTGAGTTCGATGTAGCAGGCGATGGGTAACTGAATTACATTTGGAATGGGGATTTGAATATCAAACGCCTTTGTTAGGATGGATGATCCACTCGTGTTCAATTTGGAAATTTTGTTGATCTCAAGGTTTGTGTGTTCATCAAACTGCGACCCACAGATGAGGCTCACCTTGGAGTTTGGACTTTGGACCTTAAGAAAAGGCTCTTGTCTTTACTAATACTCCGAAGAATGGCAGTCTGATTACATGCTGTGTATATAACCTCTGTTAGGAGGATGGTAAAAGGGATTGTACTCAATTGCATTACCATAGTAGTTATGCTGTGCAAGCGGAGGTCTTTGCACACAATCTTCTCATTGCATTTTGTAAAGAGGTAGTTTCAATAACCTGGAGCAGTGAACTATAGGCCACAAAGGAGTAACCCTACTAGTTTTTAAATGCGTCACCCCTCAAAAGAACTTTTCGTGCATGAGAGATGTTAAAAACGTGATAAATGTTTTTGAAGGCCTACATGTCCTTCCTGAAAAATTTATAATACACTTTGAATTTATAATAAAAGAACGATATTGGAATGGCAGCTGTCTCTTATGGTGCTATACATTGTGTTACATTTTGATTTGTTGTTGTCTTGGCGCAATTACCACATGTTCCTGATTTTATCTTCAATATTGATCAGACGTAATGCTGCCAATTCCATCAGATCCGAGATCAGTTTGATCTCATTTCATGATCTTTATCCTGTGGTTGTATACAACTTGAATATATTCAAGTCACTAGCTTGATTCTACTTGCCAGGGGTCCCCTGAAGTGTTGCCAGCTTCAGCTGCACCTTGCATTTGGTCACAGACTGCCAACTTTAGCTTTTGTCGGCGTTGTTGGCCTTTCTAGTAGAGTTGGAAATTGGCAGATAATGGGAGAGGGGACCTTTATTCATATTTGTTTCTACGCCAATGGTTTTTAGTACTCAAAAAGACCTATATAATCCAAGTTAAAGTTATAAAGCATACCTGTTATGGTACATGAATCAATACCAAAGACAAAAAATGTAAACAGAGCCACAACATCATAAGAAGCTTCAAGATTGTTATAAAATGATATACATATGGGGTAAATACAATTTTTTGGTTGTACCCAATACTGGTTCAGAAAATCACCATCGTATCTGCTCCATCTTTAATCTTTGTCAGCCTCAATTCTGAAGACTTGATTTCCCTTAGAAAATTCTGGTATCTTGTTTGCTTGGAGAGTGGGGCATTATTGACATTTAGGCTCCAATTTGGATGTTGGTGGTTGTATTAGGTTTAGGTTTACGCTTGTTCATGTTGAGAGTTATGATAGGGGTATTATTCTTGGTAATATCATGTGCAGATTGCTGTTTAGTGCATAGTTTGATTTGGCTGCAAATCTTGCTGTATTATATTTCATTTTATTCTTGGTGTTACATAACAAAATTTTGGTGAAAGATTCATTGTAGTTGAGCCAATCAGTATTGCGTTTAATGGGTTCTTGATGATATTATGAAATCTTCTTGCAGTATGTTGATTATGGAACGGAGGGAAGTGTTTTGCTTCTAGAGACCTGCTTGGACCACTTTAATGTATATGATAAGGACTTGAAAAGTACCCGTCTGGAACCTGTAGTTGCTTCGCTTTTTAGAAAAATGCTGGAAAAGCCACAGTTTAGTACTGTATTCTCTGTTTCAGTAAGGCCAGCAGCAATCACTGAAGAATTTCTGGATAATCTATCTATTGCGCTACAATTATCTGCATATGAGAAACTTGGATTTGGCCTTGCTTTGGCAGATTCGGAAAATAATGACATTAGAATGGCTGGTGAGCTTTCTTACTGTTTTTTTTTGTTTTTCTTTATGCCGTTAGCAAGAACTCTACATTTAGAGTAAATTACGTTTTTCGTCCCTGTGGTTTTAAAATTTTGGTTTTCGTCTCTATGGTTTGCAATCCGTTTCTATTTTCGTCCCTGAGGTCAAAACACAACTTTTAAGTATGAAGGACTAAAATAGAAATGAATTGTAAATCATAGGGATGAAAAAAACAATAATATTTAAATAATAAAGACGAAAAAGGTAATGAATTATAAACCATAGGGATGAAAATTGTAATTTCAAAACCATAACGACGAAATTAGAAATTTTCAACAAACCACAGGGTCTAAAAACGTAATTTACTCCTACATTTATGTGCATATGAAAATTGTATTGGTGTTTGCAGGAAGGAACTTCTGTATGGGGAAGATTGAAGAATTGTTTGCTACCCATAATACCTCTTTGCATACCGTTGACTATGTTCAGGATGTATTGCTGTTTCTTAATAAATCTGAAGTCCTTTCTAAATATGTGGATGCGTTTATGCAATTGTTATCTCTTGTTCAGTTCGATAAGGATTCAGGGTTTATCTTAGCTCCTCTCCTTTCAGATGAACTGCAAGACTCCAAGTTATTGAGGTGAATTTATGTTTTTTTGTTGCTTGTGCAATATGAATTTGCATTTAAAATCATTTTGTTGTATATTGATTTTACTGTTTTTTATTTTAATTTTTCAGGGATCTTGATTTTCTTAGTGAAGGAAATGACAACGAATTTGATGCTATCCTAGCAGAAATGGAGAAGGAAATGAACATGGCAGATATGTTGAGAGAATTGGGTTATAAGTGCACACTGGATGTATCACTGTGCAAAGATTTGCTATCTTCATTCTCACCGCTAACTGAAGTCACCGTTGCTAGGATATTAGGCACAATTGTCCGATTTGATGCCGGTCTTCAGGACCATGAAAATGCATTTTCAACATTTTGTTCAGCTCTTGGTAGAGGGAGTGTGTCCGATGTCTCATCATTGAACTCCTGGAACACTGATGTCCTTATAGAATCAATTAAGCAGCTTGTTAGTTCCATATTTCACATTTTCTTTGTTAATATTCTTCACTTTTTGTTTATGCAATTTGGAAATATTACTAACACTAATATGAAAATATATAGGCTCCTGGGATCAGCTGGACCTCTGTAATTGAGAACCTAGATCATGAAGGTTTTTACATCCCGGATGAGGCAGCGTTTTTGCTATTGATTTCCTGTTACAGACATGCATCCCAGGTTTTTCCTCTATTTGTTTAGCTCTTCCAGTGATGAAGGGGCTGTTTGTTTACATCTTAATAGTTTCATTAAGAGGCAACCTCTGAATCGCTAAGAGGTAAATCTTGTTTTGCAAAAAAAGTTCTGCCTCTTAATGGTTCTAAAGCCCTCTGAATGATTTTGTATCTTGGGCCTCCCTTCATCATTCAACACCCTGATTTCATTCTGAACAATTATCAAACTACCACAGTTCATTTTGCACTATATCATAAGGGCCTCTTAATGATTCTGACCACTTAATCAAAATGCCCCAAACCATTCAGCAACTGCCAAACAGCCCCGAAGAGTGGCTTATTTTGTACTGATTTGTTCCGTGATGTTGCAGGATCCTTTTCCACTGGCTGCTGTTTGTGGCAACGTTTGGAAAAATACCGAGGGACAGTTGTCATTTCTCAAGTGTGCCGTTTCTGTACCACCTGAAGTATTCACGTTTGCACACTGTGAAAGACAAGTGGTATGAAGATTTTCATATTTTTTGCTGTTTTTACGATTGACCGAGTTATCCGAGGGATTCAAAGATTTATACCTATTCTTGCAGGCATATGTTGATGCAGTCAATAACCACAAGTTTCAATCTGGTAATGCAAATCATGCATGGTTATGCCTCGACCTTTTGGAGGTCTTGTGCCAGCTGGCTGAGAGAGGGCTTGCAAGTTCTGTGCGGTCGCTGCTTGAACATCCTCTTAGGCATTGTCCCGAAGTCTTGTTATTTGGGATGGCCCATGTTAATGTATTTTTCTTCTCACATTGTTGAGTGGTTTATTTTTCTTCTTATTCGTTAAGTTGTTTTGGTTAATGGTACAAGTTCAAAATATGCAGACACCATATAATCTCATCCAGCATGAAGTTTCTTCGGTTGTTCTTCCTGTGATACTTAAAGACGCTTCTTTGGGTGGCATTCTGCTACATCTTTGGCATGTAAACCCTCCCTTTTTGTTGAGAGCTCTAAATGACGCACTCAACATGGATGCAGATAACACCAACAGAGTATTGGATTTATGCCAGGAGTTAAAGGTCAGTGGTCCAGTTATAATTTCTTTAGATTTGTTATTAATAATTAGTTTTAGCTGTCTTGTGAGAAAAAAAGTATTATTTTCTTGGGAAGCTTTTTTACAGACTTGACAACAACCTTGACAAATTGACTTGTGAAGACTGAAGAGAGAATTGGCTATTTGCTTTTTGACTTGTAAAACATTGTGTGCTAATCTTATTTTATAATCTTTGCTGTACTGAGAATAGGTGAGAAGGAACATGGAAAACCTTTTATGGTTAGCCATGATATTTTGCATGTAATGTGTAGTTTATGCTTATTGTGATTCTCTGTTTCCAACTTCTGTTTTTTAATTTGTAAAACATAGAATCATCATCTCCCAAAATATGTTTTATGGTAGTTTTTTGCCTCCTTATTTTCTCTCTTTTTGTGTACACCCCAAAAGTTCACCTAGGGGCTGTTTACTAAATTCTTACCCAGTAAGTGCTTACTAGCAAGAGATTCACCTTCATTTACCTTATTGTGTAACATCCTTGGCCATGACAATGGATTGTTGGCAAGCATTTTAAACCCGGTAAGCGATTTTTCTCTTCATAGAAGACTGATGGGTGGAGCAAGAGGTCAAATTACTATAGAAAGAAGAGTTGTAAACTATAGGACTTCAGGGCTCCTTCCTTCCCGCCGCGTCCTTCCTTGTGTGTCGGAGATATAAAGCGAGTGCAAGCATTTTAAACCCGGTAAGCGCTTACCGGGTAAGAGTTGTTTCCCACACTTACTGGGTAAGACTGTTGGTCCTTGCCTTATCTCTTACCGGGTAAGTTTCTCGGTCCTTTCCATGCTAAATCAATAAAGTAAATGATATTGGTAAACGCTTACCCGGTAAGCGTTTAGTAAACGACCCCTTACTTGCTTCCATTATCTGACCAATTTCTAATTTTGTTTTCATCTAGTCTTCATCTCCCAAATGCTGTATGTATTTTTGTTATGTCTTCTAAAATATCTTTCTTCGTCATAGATTGTATCTCCTGTATTGGATATGGTACCTATGTGTTTGGGTATCAGGCTGGCTGCCCTGGCATCTCGAAAAGAACTCATAGATCTGGAGAAATGGTTGAGCACAAATTTAAGCACTTACAAAGATACTTTCTTTGAGGAGTGCCTCCGGTTCCTGAAAGAGGTGGAGTTTGGTGCTCAGGAATCATCTAATCGGTTGCATAACTCCAGTAACATCTGGAGTCTTTATATGGAGACTGCTCCTGTGTTTTTAAAGGTTTTTACTCGTTAAATGGTTGTGTACTATTTCAATTTAATTATCTCTAGCCCACACATTATTAAAATTCTATGTTCTTTTAGGTCCTTCAATCGCATACAGGCTTGCTCTCATCTAATCAACTTTCTAAGGAAATGGAAAGATTACATTTGAAGTCTTCAAACAATAGTTCAAGGATGAAGAACAATGGTGGTCCTGATTCGTCAACATCTGAAGTATATGCAGATGATATAGAGACAGAGGCAAACTCTTATTTCCAGCAAATGTTCTCTGGTGTGTTGACGATTGATGCAATGGTTCAAATGTTAGCCCGGTTTAAGGAATCTTCCGAAAAGAGGTTTGTTCTTCACTCAGATTTGTTTTGAAGTTTACTAATACCAATTTCTATCACTTATTGTGTTACCAAAATTCATTAAAATGCTTAGTTTGTTCGTTTTCTTAATTTATTTTCATCTTGGTTTTTAGATCATGTAATGTGATTAAGTGGGAAGAAGAATACTTTTTTAACAATGGGTTCTTTTTTGGAAATGATTCTTACATTTATAGTTGATTCAGTCCTTATGTTATGCTGCCATGTGGCCATTCAGGGAACAATCAATATTTGAGTGCATGATCGCCAACCTGTTTGAAGAGTACAAGTTTTTCAATAGATACCCGGACAGACAACTCAAACTTGCTGCCGTTCTCTTTGGTAAGGCCTCATAGGACTTACAATGCAGAAATGTAACTAGCAATGTTGTTTTTTACTGTGTGGATTGATATCTATATATATATATATGTTCTGTACTTTCTAATTGTTTTGTGGTGATAATGATATCCCAAAAGTGTCTCTAGGCATGTGTTTGCTTAATCTGGTATTTTATTCAAGGGGTCTCGTGTTCAATATAAAAAGTTATGGAGCTGTTTTTACTCGAGATTTGACTGATTTAAACTGAATTAATATTTATGGTATTTATATGATATGGTGAACATTATTTGCTATATACTTTTGTCTCTATGTGAAGCACTATTTTTTAATAATGAAATATGGTTTTTATAAATTTGAAATTGCAGGATTGCTTATTAAGAATCAACTTGTGACCCATCTGACACTGGGTATTGCTCTACGAGCTGTTTTGGATGCATTGCGCAAACCTGCGGATTCCAAAGTTAGTAGTAGCTTCTGGTGATGACATTGGTCTACTACTCCAAAGGCATTTGTTTTTTCTAATGATGAAAAATGGGTTTATGCAGATGTTTGTTTTTGGTACAAAGGCTCTGGAGAAGTTTGTGGATCGGCTGATTGAATGGCCACAATACTGCCAACATATCTTGCAAATATCACATCTACGTGGTACTCATTCAGAACTTGTTGCTTTCATTGAAAGGGCGCTTGCCAGAATTTCATCAGGCCACCCAGAATCAGATGCAGCCCACAATCCTGCTGCTGACCAACACCATAATTCAATCCCGCAACCAAATATTGAGGTAAATCTTTCAAAGCACTGAGTATACAAAATATATTATATTTTTTGTTTGTTAGTATATTATATATATTGTGCATATATATATATATTTTATCTTTGTTAGTATATACTTGTGTATGTATATTCTATATATTTTCTGTGGGTATATGTTTTGTGTATGCATATTGTGTAATTCTGTGTGTAAATACTGTGTCAGTATATTTCTGTCAAGTATATTCTGTGATTTTTCTCTAGTATGGTTCCGCCTCGTCTTTGTGAGGGAAAACGTCCGGCCTCGCATTTTCGTATTTTAAATCTTTATGTGCAGGTTTGGAGCTTACACTTAGACGGTACACCTAGAGTTGTTAATATGATAATTTTTCTATTCCAAACCGAATGATGGTTTTGTGTGTTTTAACTTCTATATAGCATCTTTTGTTGTTCTTTTGTAAATATCATTATAATTTTCGTCACATAGGCATCATCTTTCCTATAATTTCATTGTCTATCAGTATGTATTTAGTTTAGATGTTTGTTGATCACATTCATTTTAATATTTAAATATAATATATCCCATATTAATGTGCTTCTGCTGATTATTAATATAATCTATCAAAAGTGACATATATTGGAACAGGAGTATTTTATCAGTGCTTCAACTGATTAATTTGGTCTTGCCTTTTCCATTACATCTTTCTTGGTGCTAATGATTCAAATTTGCTTTTGGACTATTGTAGATTGATATATGCAGTCTCAAATATTTGTTTTTTTGTAGATGCCGGCTTCATCTTTCCCTATGATTGGATCTGGGGGTGGACAGCTTGGTTCTCAATTACCTTCTCCAATCCAGCTCCAGCAGCGGAACCAAAGTTATTTAGATGAGAGACACAGAGCCTCTGTAACTTCGTCCAATTATATGAAGCCAAATTTAACTAACGCAGGCCAAGTCTCAGTTGCTCCACCAAGTGAACCTGTTAGCATCCCCAAGGCAAGCACTATACAAGATGCTTTCTATCTTCGTTTAATTGTTTGCTGCTGTTTGGCATCTTTCAAGTTTTCCTTCGTGATCATGTTTTTTCTTTATCATGGTTAAATGCAGCCACAGAGCGTAGTTAGTTCTTCAGCAGCGCTGGCTTCCTCTCCTGCGTTTGTTCGGCCATCTCGAGCTGGTTCTTCAGCAAGTACGTTTTGAATTTTCTCCAAGCGTTTTACACACATTCATGTACTTTCTCATGTTTTCATTTCTTCACGTTCTTTTTATGATGCCCTTTTATCTATATGATGCAGGGTTTGGTTCTGCATTAAATATTGAAACACTTGTTGCTGCTGCTGAACGCAGAGAAACTCCCATAGAGGTATTTTCTGTTATTTTCTTTTTTGGTGTTTTTTTCCAGGATATTCAAATGAAGATTCCTATTAGTGACGATTGTTATCATACTAAGATATTTCTCTAGGTCAATGAAACTGGTGAAGGACCTCATAAATTAATTTATCAAGATGAATTTCTGATAATAAAATTGCACGATCGTGTTCCTTCAGAAACTGAGTAACTGTGGAGTGGTTCAGGGAATGGGATGGGATCTAGCCGTGATAAATGCATTCATATTATGTGTATCTTCTTGGTTTTATGAGAATCTAATAATTTGTTGCACTGTCGAAAAATTGTCTCTAAGATTTTTCTGATCATTTGCTCCTCTAACATGCATTTTGTTTACAGGCCCCACCATCAGAAACTCAGGATAAGATCTCATTTATCATCAATAATTTGTCAGCTGCCAATATTGAAGCTAAAGCAAAGGAATTCACAGAAGTTTTGAAAGAACAGTACTATCCTTGGTTTGCACAGTACATGGTCATGAAAAGGTGATAACTTGGTAACTGTAACTGAGCATGTAAAACTTTCTTTTAAGAAGCGGCCACTAGAACACCACAATAATGGACATGCTATTTTATGATTAAGTCAGTTTTTTTGTTTGGATGGTGGTTTTTAAGCTTTGCTTACTTGTGTGTGTATACATATATAAATATAAATATAAATAAGTGGGTATATTTCTGAGTGGCTTACTGATCTTGTTGACAGAGCGAGTATTGAACCAAACTTTCATGACTTGTACTTGAAGTTCCTTGAGAAAGCTAACTCAAAACCTCTAAACAGAGAGATTGTTCAAGCCACATATGAGAATTGCAAGGTGCATTTTTGTAATTTATTTTTTGGTGTGATAATTTGTGGATCGTTGAATACTTATATTAAATGGTGTTGCAACAGGTTCTTCTAGGATCTGAACTTATAAAGTCCAGTTCGGAAGAGCGTTCGTTGCTGAAGAATCTTGGAGGCTGGCTGGGAAAGATTACGATCGGTAGAAATCATGTTCTGCGTGCTAAAGAGATCGATCCAAAGGCCTTAATTATTGAGGTCATCATACAATAGCTGTTTTTTAGTAATTAGGTCTAATCTTTAAAATTATTGTCTTGTATTCTTTCGTGTGATATGTAACGAAGTTTACTTTAAAAAATCTGCAGGCATACGAAAAGGGTTTAATGATTGCAGTGATTCCATTTACCTCCAAGGTACGCAGATTAATTCGTTTTATCTTTATTCTCCGTTGAAAGGATTGTGAGCCATTTAATTATCTTTTTTGTTCATGCTGTAGATTTTAGAGGCGTGCCAAAGCAGTCTAGCATATCAACCTCCTAATCCTTGGACCATGGGAATTCTTGGATTACTTGCTGAGATTTATGCAATGCCGAATCTCAAAATGAATCTCAAGTTTGAAATTGAGGTATGCATACTGTTTATGGAGGTGAAAAGTGAATGATATGGAATTGGGGAATCACTCCTCAAATCCCTAGGAGCGGCTAGTATTTTAAAGCAAATCTCTATATCTATATCTATACTATATTATAAAACATTTGACATAAACTCTTAAAAGCAAATGTTTATGCTTAAAGTACTGTTTATTGATGCATATTACTTGAAATTCATAATTACAAGTAAATGATACATGGGTACAACTTTTTAAAGCTAGATGTTTGAATTCATAACTAACCGATAAACATAATCAAATACAGGATAAACATCTAATTTTAAATATAAAAAATCTAAAATATAATTAGGATAATCATTAAATTCTAACAAAATATTTAATTTTTATTTTATAAAAAAACATTACATTATTAAACCTATCTATCTATACTATGTTATAAAGCATTTGTGAAAAACTCTTTAAAACAAATTTTTATGCATCAAGTACTATGTATTAATACACATTACTTAAAATTCAAGGTTACAAGCAATGAAGCATTAATAAAACTTTTTAAAGTCGCATGTTCGAATTCATAACTAACTGATAAATATAATGAACCACAGGATAAACATTTTATTTTAATTAAATATAAATAATCTAAACAATAATTAGGATAATCATTGAATTCCAATAGAATATTGCATGTTTGAATTTATAACTAACTGATAAACATAATCAAATACAGGATAATCATGTAACATAATACTAATTATTATTTTTATAAAAGGATATTATCAAACCAAAAATAAAATAGATCATTATTAAACCTAAATTAAATTAAAATAAAGAATAATTAACCAAATTTTTAAAGAAAAACATTATTGAAAACCACACAACCTTATTATAACATCGATAAAAACAAAAAATAAAATAAAACACTAAAATTGAAATATATCGCCCTGCATTGTGCGAGTACACTTCTAGTAGCAATTAATGAAATAGAATCTTTAATAATAAAATAAAACTGTCTTGCTAAACTGTATAAATTCTTATTGGATGGTACACTCACATATTTGCCTTTTCGTTTCAGGTCTTGTTCAAGAATCTTAATGTGGACTTGAAGGAAGTTACCCCAACATCCCTTCTTATGGACAGAGTGAGAGAAATCGAAGGAAACCCTGATTTTTCTAACAAAGATGTTGGGTCGGCCCAACAACCAATGGTTGGTGAAGTTAAATCCAGCATGATATCTACTCTAAATCAAGTTGAATTACCACTTGAAGTTTCTAGTTCATCTCATCCAGGCAGTCATTCACGTATATTATCTCAGGTTTGTTATCATTGTATATTTCTCACACTACATTCATGCTATTTCTTTGCATCCCTTGTTTGCTAGTGTCATTTTTTTGGTGAATAGTATGCTGCTCCTCTCCATCTTCCTGCTGCTACTTTAAGTGAGGATGAAAAGATGGCAGCTTTAGGCTTATCTGATCAGCTTCCATCTGCTCAAGGACTTCTACAAGCACAGTTGCCGTTTTCAGTTGGTCAGGTGTGTTAAATAAAGTGTGTTAAATAAAATTTGTGCTGTATAGTTTTTGTTTTTGCTCTTCTTCATCGAAATGGTTGTTGTCATTGCAGCTGCCAGCATCAAATATTGAGCAACAAGTTATTATTAACCCTAAGCTTCAAGCTCTGGGCCTGCATTTGCACTTCCAGAGGTTCTATCTTCTTTTGACCCTGTGGCTAGAAAACTAAATAATGTTTGGTTTATTTTATCCAACTTATTTATCTTCTTTTTGTCTCTTACAGTGTGCTCCCAATGTCCATGGATCGGGCTATCAAAGAAATAGTTTCTAGCATTGTGCAGCGTAGTGTTTCTATAGCAACTCAAACAACAAAGGAACTTGTCTTAAAGGTGTCATTTTGCTATGTTCATTCATCGTGTGTTAATATTGCTAAGGGGATGTTTGTTTACATCTTAATAGTTCCATTAAGAGGCAACATCTGAATCGCTAAGAGGTGAATCTTGTTTGGCAAAAAAAGTCTGCCTCTTACTGGTTCTAAAACCCTCTAAATAATGCCTCCCTTAAACCAATCAACGCCCTAATTTCATTATGAACAACTACCAAACAAGCATATTTCATTTTGCACTATATCATAAGCTATGCTGTTAAAATCGCGATATATCGGATATCGGTCACTGGTAAAAAATCAGTGGTCAAATATCACTCAAAATATCGGGGCCGAGAATATCGGCGATTTTGGCCGACTTTTGACCGATATTTTGACCAAAATATCGGTCCAAATACCGGTTTTTCAGAGTTTTTTTGGGCTTTTTTAATTACACTTTGGGCTTTTCTAATAACTTTGCCTCCCTTAAACCAATCAACGCCCTAATTTCATTATGAACAACTACCAAACAAGCATATTTCATTTTGCACTATATCATAAGCTATGCTGTTAAAATCGCGATATATCGGATATCGGTCACTGGTAAAAAATCAGTGGTCAAATATCACTCAAAATATCGGGGCCGAGAATATCGGCGATTTTGGCCGACTTTTGACCGATATTTTGACCAAAATATCGGTCCAAATACCGGTTTTTCAGAGTTTTTTTGGGCTTTTTTAATTACACTTTGGGCTTTTCTAATAACTTGGGCTTCTTTTTTAGTCGCTTATGTTACGATCAGTCTTCTTCTCCTCTCTCAAATTCACGATTTCTCCTCTTCTACTCCTCTCAAATTCAAGAACCATCTGCTACAGTGCTACTACTGCTTCCACAGTTCCACTCTCCAGTCTACATGAACGATCTCCTGTTGCTTGTTGTTGCTGCTTCACACGACGATCTACAGTAGCTTCCACTCTCCAGTCTCCACTCTCTGTTGCTCCACTTGCTGTTGCTTGCTCTTTCTAAGCAGAAACTAAGTAATCTACTAATCTTCCTGCTGTACACTTCTTCTGAGCTTGGTCAACTGACCTGCTCTTTCTTTCTTTCTGCCACAGGTCTTTTTGATTTCTCACTGTACATTCCACATCTTGAGTTCTTTCTCTGTTTCTCTGTTAAGTGTTGTTAGTCTGTTAATGTTTCTACTTTCTAATTTCTATGTTTCTGTTGGATGCATACATACATACATATATATATATATATATTATAATTCTAAGAAATATTATATGAACCGATATTTTTGGACCGATATATCACTGAGATATCCGAGATATCGAATATCGGACCTTGAGCGATATACCACCGATATCCGATATTAACAGCATAGATCATAAGAGCCTCTTAATCATTCTGACCACTTAATCATTCTGCACCAAATCATTCAGCAACTGCCAAACAGCCCCTAAGGTCTTCTTACCTAAAGATCTTGTACATGCAATGACAGGACTATGCTATGGAGTCTGATGAGAGTCGTATACACAGTGCAGCTCACTTGATGGTTGCAAGTTTGGCTGGAAGTTTAGCTCATGTGACCTGCAAGGTTTTTTGTTCATTGTTTATCCGTACTGTAATTCGATATGTATATTCTTGTATCTTTACATTGTAATTAACACCGATTTCTTCTTTTATTAGGAACCTCTTCGTGGTTCAATATCAAGTCAGCTAAGAAACAATCTTCAGACTTTCAATATTGCCAGTGAACTGTTCGAACATGCAATTCAGCTTGCTACTAATGACAACCTCGATCTGGGGTGTGCGTTAATTGAACAAGCGGCAACAGAGAAGGTTAGATCGTTTAATCCCATTTTCCAATGTGACATATATTTCCTTTACCAGCATTTATCAAGTACTCTCCTGATAAATATCTTAAAGATCTATTCGACCTTTACAATTAGATTGCTATACTTCCTGGTACTTAACTTCTAATTTACGACATGCTATTTTATCTCTAAATAGTAAATAGTAAATAGTAACTGTTTCTAATTTAATTGTGTTGTCTTTTGTAGTTTTCTTGGAGTTTCGGGAAACATATCTAGAAAGGAAAACATGAAAACTTACAATAAATTTTGGTGCATGCAGGCTGTACAAACAATAGATGGGGAACTTGCACCACAACTTTCTATAAGAAGGAAGCATAGAGATGGGGTTGGACCTGCCTTTTTTGATGCAAGCCTGTATACACAAGGTCATGTAGGTGTTCTACCAGAAGCCCTGCGTCCTAAACCCGGCCGCTTATCCCATTCTCAGCAGCGGGTTTACGAGGTATCACCTTCTTTCTACCATTCAGACTGAATGATTCAGTGGTTTTGATTTAGTGAAATTTAGTAATAACACTCTTTTTGCAGGATTTTGTTCGGTTACCTTGGCAAAATCAATCCAACCAAAACTCAAATGCTGTACCTCTTGGTCCTTCGGCTCCCCAAGGAAGTGGTACTCTACATCGGGGATATGGCTCAGCTTCAGGGCAACTAAACCCTGGCATTTTCTCATCTAGCCTTGGAAACTCTGGTATCAATGCTGTCGCACACTCATTGGATCCTGAAGATATGGAGCCTAGTTCAGTAAAACTCCTTAGGTGTGTGGGAATTTGGTTGTCCTTTATGTTCCCTTTTTGTGAGAGGGCTGGGTTTCGGTGAGAAGGGCCAAATTTGGTGAGAAGCGTGAGAAGTGGTTATTAACCGTTGGATGAGAAATGGACGAACATTAGGATGAGATGCACCGAGATAAGATGGGCCGCAATTCATGAGAGGGTATTTGATTAAAAGTGATCCAACGGTTTAAAAGTACTTCTCACACTTCTCACATGATCCCATGCCTTTTGTGCGATTGGTCAAATGGTTTTCCTTTATTCATGTCTGACAGTTTCTAGGAACTCGTGTTATATATTCTTTACATCTTCTATCGTTTCCTTTTCCATTTTCAGTGCTTCTTCGGTCCATAGTGGGATGGCTGGTGGTATTGGTCCACACAATTTCGAGAATGAAGCGGTTCTTTCCTCATTTTCTTCAGTGTCAGCTCCTGAATTGCACATAACAGAATCTTCCAATGTTTCCAAAGTTAGTAAAATTTATAAGCGTGAATTCAAGATGGTGAGTTTTCATTGCTCATATATTTTGCCTAACATTCTGCCTTCTCTTATATGCTAGGAACTGGGAGTCTATGCGCAGCCTTTGCCTTCGCCTTCAGCTTCGGATCGCATTACAAGTACCACTGCAGAACCTTCATTGACTACTGGCGATGCACTGGATAAATACCAGATTATCTCAGAGAAGGTCTCAGATTGTTGTCACTTAAGTTTTTTCTTTGACTATCTTTTCTATAAATTCATTATATATCTTTACTTGCTAGCTTACAGTAGAGATATTAAACCAACAGGTGATATGGAAATATTAATGTATTGATGAGTCATGGTATGGAAAATATTGTATTATCGATTTCTTGTTTGTTTTCAAACCTTTTGTTGTTATGAAACTTCCGTCTCTGAGGGTTTTTTGCCACTTCAAATTTCTGAATAAGGAGATGTGGATGTTCTTTTTTTTTCTCCTTAAATTCTTGTTTACTTCAAATGATATGGTTGTAGAGCTTACCAGATCTATTATTTGTTTGTTTCAGCTGGAATCTCTGATAGCAAATGATGCTAAAGAAACAGAAATTCAGGTAATGTTTCTTCATATTTTCATTGTTAAAATATTTTATTTACTTCTAAATTCTGTTTACTAAGGCTCCAAATTTGGCGTGAACACAAAATCTACTTCCCCAAAGATGATTCTTTTCAATCAAGTACTTTTTGGATAGTATTTGAATTTGCAAAACACATCCGAATCCTTATTAAGACGATGCTTGTTTTCAGTCTGTTATTGCTGAGGTTCCTGGGGTCATTCTTAAATGCATTAGTCGGGATGAGGCTGCCTTGGCTGTGGCTCAGAAGGTATTTTTATTGTTTTATATGCTTATTCTTCTTACCAAATAGATATTGACACTTTATCTAACCTTGTCATAGGTCTTCAAAGGTTTATATGAAAATGCAGCAAACGCCGCACATGTTGGTGCTCATCTTGCCATGTTGGCTGCGATTCGTGATGTTAGCAAGCTTGTGGTGAAGGAACTAACTAGTTGGGTATGTTTATTTTTTTTGTAATGCTTAATTGTTTTGATATATGTTTCTCATGGGAGTGGTTTGAAATATTAATCTAGAGACAACTTCTTTGTCCGAAATAGATGTATTTCAGGTCTATTTAACTTCTTTTGGTTTAACACTTAATGTCTTTACCTCATTGTTACTACTAATACTGCTGCTGCTACTACTACCACTTGCTCACATTGTGTTTCTGCAGGTAATATATTCTGATGAAGATAGGAAGTTCAACAAAGATATTACCATTGGCTTAATTCGCAGAGAGTTGCTGAATCTTGCTGAGTATAATGTTCATATGGCAAAGCTTCTTGATGCGGGAAAGAACAGTATGTGTAAACTCTTTCTGGTTAATAATAGCTACATGATTGCAAGTTTAAGAAATTTAGTTTCTTTTATATAATGTTGGAATATTTATGAAGTTCATCATCAGATTACAGGTAGCAAATGCCAGATAACGTGTCTTACTCTTTTTGACTTGAGTTTTTTGAACTTCATATTATTGAAGCATTCTTAAACATTTTGTATTGTCTAAAATCTCAGTTACCATACTTCAGAGAAAGAGAAAACAAAATAAGATTATGATTACCATGTTATTGTTCCATCAGAGCTAAAAAAATGTTTTCTATATGGTATGCAGAGGTAGCAACAGAATTTGCAATTTCCCTCATCCAAACATTGGTGACTGGTGATGCGAGAGTAATATCTGAACTTCATAATCTTGTTGATGCATTGGCGAAGGTTTGATCTTACTCATAAATTCATATCAACTTAACTGGAGGCAGCATCCATTTTGATGAAAAATAACCTGCAGCTTGCAACAAGGCCTGATGCTCCTGAGGCTCTTCAACAGCTTGTCGAAATTGCTAGGAACCCAGCTGGCTTTTCAGCTGGCAAGGATGATTTGGTCAGACAACCGAAAGACAAAAAGGTAACGTCATACTGTTGTTATTGTAGACAACATTCTGGGATCCTAACTTTTTTGTTAAACGGAACAGGTGGCTAACCATCCTGTAGCAAGCAGGGATGACACCAATGTTCTGGAATCTTCTGAACCAGATCCTGCTGGTTTCCATGAGCAGGTCTATGTGCTTACTAACTTCCTTTTCATCTTCATTGTGGTCTTTTTGCAATCTTATCCCCATGAAGGTTTTCGGTGCTTTGCTGGAAGGATATATGTATGTCTTTTCAACTAAATAAATGTATGTTTCTCATAGGTTTCTATGCTATTTGCTGAATGGTACCGAATATATGAACTCCCTGGTGTGAACGATGCAATATCTGCTCGTTTTGTTCTACAACTGCAGCAAAATGGGTTGTTGAAAGCTGACGACACATCAGACCGCTTTTTTCGCCGTCTCCTGGTGTGTTTTATAACTATCATCTCTCTGCTCTTTAACTTTTCACAGAAACCGGAAGTTATTTCTATTTATTCTGTAAGAAAAATTCTGCTTATGTTATCTAATTTTACCAGGATGTTGCTGTATCACACTGTATATCGTCTGAAGTGATCAATTCTAGCTCTCTCCAATCCCATCAGCAAGCACAGTCGTTATCTTTCCTTGCTATTGATATGTATGCTTCACTTGCCTTTTCGATACTGAAGGTAGGGGGCATTGAGTCTGGCATTTGAACTTTGACTTTATGTGTGCATTTTTTATTATGCTTCTCATCGTGACTTCATTTTTCTGTATTGTTAGTTCTCTCCTGTTGACCATGGATTAAGCAAACTGTCACTTCTGTCAAAGGTTTGAGTCATAAACCATAACGGACTTTTTTTAAATATAAATTTTAATTCGTTGCATACGATGACTGGAAATTACTCCATATTTTGTGGTACAGGTGTTAGCAGTGACTGTGAGATTCATTCAAAAGGATGCAGAGGAGAAGAAAACATCATTCAATCCTAGGCCTTATTTCAGGTTATTCATTGATTGGCTGCTTGACCTTAGTACCCTTGATCCAGTTTTCGAAGGCGCAAACTTTCAGGTATATGCATTTTTTCTATTGAACATGTAAATGCATTTTCATCTGAATTATCTTCTTGGTTAAATTACTAATTTGCTTTTGGTATGTACAGGTTTTGACAGCTCTAGCTACTTCTTTTCATGCCCTGCAGCCTCTGAAAGTTCCTGCATTCAGGTTACTGAAATATTCTCAGCTTTGAGCCTATTGTAGATGGTTTTGGGTTAATCAAAATATTTTGGAGTCAAGATAATATTTTAGAATTGGAGTGAAATATTGATAAATGACCAAAATGCCCTTTTTTGAAAATTTTAATTTTTTAAAACGAAAAATACTTTGAAAAAATAAAATAAATAAATACTTAAAATATTAAATATTTCAATAAAATAGATTAAATTAAATAAATAAAATATACCTAAAAATATATTAATTAAAATAAATTAAATAAAAAACAAAAGTAGTAAAAATTAAATTAATTAGATTATATTTGGGTTAAAGGTTATATTTGGGATTATGAAAATATAAGATTCCATTCCATCAAAATCTTAACTTATTGTGAAGGAATGTTGAAATCCCTTGTTTGTGGAATTTGAAGATTCCTTCTTTAAAAAGAATGAACCAATTGAAGGAATGGAATTTGGTCAAAGGAATTCAACATTCCAATCCCATTGCGAACCAAACGCCACCTAAGTTTCTGTTTTGGAATGCAATTTTAAACTGATAATGAGTGAGTTCTAGCTAATAACTTTTTATTTTATTTATATGTTGTGCATCTAATGTGGACAAATTGGTCTTTTTCAGCTTTGTATGGCTTGAGCTAGTAAGTCACAGAAGTTTCATGCCAAAACTGCTGAGTGGAAATGCCCAAAAGGGGTGGCCATATTTCCAACGATTGCTCTTAGACTTGTTCCAGTTCATGGAGCCTTTCTTGAGGAATGCTGAACTCGGGGAGCCGGTTTGCCATCTTCTACTGATAACTCCTATCTTAGCATGCATAATTTGATTTCATCATCTTATTTATCATTTTTTTTCTTACTCAGGTTCGTTTTCTATACAAAGGCACACTGAGAGTGCTGTTGGTGTTGCTTCATGATTTTCCGGAGTTCCTTTGTGATTATCATTTCAGTTTCTGTGATATCATTCCTCCAAGCTGCATCCAGATGCGGAATATTGTACTCAGTGCGTTTCCACGCAACATGAGACTACCTGACCCCTCCACTCCCAACTTGAAGGTCTCCGGATTGGGCTATGTTTATTGGGCTTTATGGCCCGACCTGGGCTCAGACATTTCAATCCGGGCACATGCTGGGCCCGTGTGATCTTAACTAATCCTTGAATTTGACCTTTTTTTGTTTTTTTTTCAGATTGATCTGCTGGCTGAGATTAGTCAATCGCCCCGCATTCTTTCAGAGGTGGACGCAGCTTTAAAAGCGAAGCAAATGAAAAGTGATGTGGATGAGTATCTTAAGGTACAGACTTTTGTTAAATATTTGGCAAATTTTGAGTCGAACCTCTATGAGCTAGAAATGAGTAGAAGGTGGAAAAGATAAACCCTAATATTTAAGTTGATTCATTTAAGCATTTGTCTGGTATTTAATTATAGTTATTTGTACTGCAGACGAGGCCACAAGGGACTTCATTTCTTTCAGAATTGAAGCAGAAACTTCTTCTTTCACCAAATGAGGCTGCAAGAGCTGGAACACGGTACAACGTGCCTTTGATGAATTCCCTTGTACTTTATGTTGGAATGCAGGTATAATATTTAAATAACTCCTTTTCTCTTTAAATAACTCTCATCAATATGCAAATGGTGGTTTGAAGCCATGAATAATAACTTTTGTTATGGTTGAAACTGGTGCAGGCGATTCAGCAGCTGCAGGCAAGAACTCCTCATGGACAGTCAATGGCAAGTAATGCTTCATTGGCTATCTTTTTGGTGGGTGCTGCTTTGGATATCTTTCAAACCCTAATTTTGGAGCTAGAGACTGAAGGACGTTACCTCTTTTTGAATGCCGTTGCAAACCAACTGCGCTATCCCAACAACCACACTCATTACTTTTCCTTCATCCTTCTCTACTTGTTCTCTGAATCAAACCAGGTTAGTTGACTCATATATACGCTTCCTTCTTACAAATATATATATATATATATATATATATATGTATGTATACAAGTATTATTGTAGAAAGTTTAGTAATGGGGGAGTGAATATGCAGGAAGCGATCCAGGAACAGATCACGAGAGTTTTATTGGAGCGGTTGATTGTTAACCGACCACATCCATGGGGACTTCTAATCACCTTCATTGAGCTTATTAAGGTAGTCAATCAATCAATCAATCATGTGATTAATGTTAAGTTTGATATAATAATATATGATATAACTAACTTTTGTTATATTGTTTATATATGAGCAGAACCCTAGGTACAACTTCTGGAGCCGATCATTCACAAGGTGTGCTCCAGAGATTGAGAAACTGTTTGAATCAGTTTCAAGATCGTGTGGGGGCCCAAAACCGGTGGACGAGAATGTGGTTGGTGGTGGGATATCTGATACCATGCACTAGTTAGTTATTATTAGATAACTTGAATTTGTGTTATGTAAATAGATAGTAAGAAGTATGTTTTGAGTTGAGGTAAATGACTAGTGTTTTCTTTTCTGCATATTGTTTGTTACTTTTGAGGGAGGGAGGGAGGGAGGGAATGTGTGAAAACTTTGAAAACCAAATACCTTTTTGTAAGCGCCTGCCTGTGTACATGCTCAGCTACTTGCTTATATGCTTATTTAAACATCTCTTACTTTTATTTTATAAGATTTGGTGTCTTTGCTTTTATAGTTGTGTAAACTAATACCTACAAATTAAAATATATAATTCTATTTTAATGGTTTTAAATCAGAATAAAGTGTTATTTTTTAGTGTTTGTGCTGTTGCCTGTTGGGATTTGTACATTTTTTAAAAAAGTTTACAACTATTTAACACACATGAGTTTGTTTTTTTGTCTTTCAGGGCTTGAATTTTTTGTTTATGTTTTACAGAATAAAGGTGGTGTTTGGGATTGCTTATTTAAAATGTTTATTATCTTATTCCGGTGTGGTACCGGTAATAAGGAGTTTTTAGTGTTTGGATACAAAAACAAAAAAGAAAAGTTTATACTGGTATGGTTACTAGTAATAAAGAATTCTTGAAAAGTTACTCATTTCTAACTTATTAATTTATACGAAACACTTTATCAACTTTTTGGTCATTTTGCACCTATAAGCAATCTCAAACACCCCTTAAAAAACAACTTATTACATTTTGATGTCGTTATAAGCTAATCCAAACCATTTTCTATAAAACTTCGTCTTGACACCACACAAGTTAATAAGCATTTTTACAATAAAAAAAGAAAAAAAAAGAAAGAACATAAGTAGTTCCCAAACACCCCCTATGAGGATGATAATATGTTTTTAGGAAATAGGAACAGTTACCAGAAGTATAGAGGATTTGATATCCACAAAGAAAATGCTTACTCCAATAATTTTATCTAACCAAGAATCTTACATGATAGATGAGGATGATAGCTCTAATCTAGTTAACATTTATTGGGTAAGAGATGATTATACCTATATTAATTATCGCTAATCTTATGTGGTTAGGTAAGAGTGATGTAAATGCTTCACCAATTCGTATTAGGTACCATATATACAATGTATAATAAATAGGTAAACAAGTGGACTTGAAGCTTCAGACTTGTTATTGATGGACCGTTTACAAGAGGACTTGGCCCGGTTATAAAAGATCCCAACTTATTCATTTTTAGGTTGGTTTGAATTCCAGTAAAAATGATAGTTACGGTGAAAAAGATAAGAACATCTCCAACAAAAATTTCTTTAAAATAGAGAACGAAAAGTTAGAATCCTTCAAAATATTTACATTCATCTTCAATAGACTCCCTCCATTTTGGAGAATCTAACATTGATTATAATATTAAAATATTACATTCATCTATTAAAAATTATTTCTCTCTCTAAATATATACTTTTCAAACTTTTCTACTTAGTGCTCTCATTTAGTAATCATTTTTGGATTATCTTCTTTATCCTACTTTCTCCATTTTGGATATAGTTTGGAGAAGCTGTTGGAACAAATTTATATCTCAAAGTCTCCATTTTCTCCCTTTTCCCCATTTCGGAAAAGTTGTTGTAGATGCTCTAAGAATGGATCTTCACTCTTGGACACGGCCGTGCCAGGAGGAGGGCGGGCCGGCCGTACACCCAGGGCCCACAAATAGCAGGGGCCCAAACTTTTTTAGTATATACTATATGGTATATAGTAATAGTTCAAAAAAATTAGTCAATAAAAGTGCACAATTTTTTTAGTATCTAATAACACCCAAAAATAATTTAACATTATATTTACGGCCCACAAAAAATAGGACCCTAAATATTTTTAGTATATGTTTTATATTATAGTACTAGTTAAAAAAATAGTCAATAAAAGAGACAAATTTTTTAGTATCTAAAGACCTAAAAAGAATTTAACATTATATTAAGGACCCACAAAAAGTAGGGGTCCAAACTTTTTTAGTATATAGTTCAAAAAAATTAGTCAATAAAGAAGACACAATTTTTTTTAGTATTTAATAGGACCCAAAAAGAATTTAACATTATATTTAGCGCTCAAACATTTATATTAGAATATAGTAGATTTCTTGTTATTAACTAATAAAACTCATTTCTTTTGAAAAATTTACCATCCTATGGGACTATCCACCATATTTCAAAACTATCCTTCTTTTTCCATACATTATGGACTTCCTTGTTACCTAATATTGAATGTATAATTTAAGTATTCTCCTATATCTACAACAAGAATAAGATCTCAAGTTATAACCAACATGGACTTTTGATTATAAGATTGATGGTTCGTAAAAGTATGTATTAACCCTAAAAGTTTAAAATGGTGAAAACATTAATATGAGGTGATATGGAAACCCAATCGATTTATATTAATATGCATATAGTGTTACTTTGAATAGTCAATATTGTGACATAAAATGATGTTGGTCTATATACTAAAGGTATATCATATGATGTATTTGACAGTGGAACAAATTTATGATGCTAGATAAAAATTATATGATAGATAATATTAATTTAAAAATAATTATTGATTGACTTTGCGTCTAGGAATTCTAGGAAAAACGGTTTTATGTGAATTATTAAAATTCTAGGAAAAACGGTTTTATTGCCCCGAGGGGACTCAACTGATGACAAATGGGGGGCAAACCCAAGATTTGAGCAGAGGAATCGGGTCTTCCAAGGACTGGCCCAAAGATTTTTTCATACGGTGGCATCATATAATATAGACAAAAAAATATGGTTTTTATCGACATGCCTTCATTTTTTCTCCGACGTTCAATGTTATCTGATGTGTTTTTAGCCTAATTCCAGAGTTTTGAATGATTTTTAAAGCTTTTTGCTTGATTTGAGAAAATTTTAAGTTTTTTTAATCGATTTAGAGGGATTTTTTCGGTTGCTTTCAAGAGTTATCTTTTGTTGATTACAAGGTAGCTGATGCATCTTCTTGAAGTTTCCAAAATAATAGAGTAGCACTTTCCAAAACGATACAGTTACACTTTTCACGAACCTAATTTTTTTTTATCGTGGCCACCATACCAGATCCGTCCATAGGGTCTTTGCCCAAAATACACCATCGGTGCATTTCTTTACACGAGTTTTGATGTCTACGAAAAACACGTAGTCTAATAAAAAAATTCTCTAATTCATCGATTCATCTCCAAAACGATTTAAGAAACAATGAAAAGATAAAAACTCCTCCTCAAGAAGTAAAAAGTAAATTAAAAGATATAACCTAGCAATGGAGCAAGAGGGTCCTTTCGTTTAAGCCTCTCTACGAACAAAGTACAACTTACCCATGACGTGGAGAACGGCAACGAAAGCAATGAAGCCGATGCTCATAACAAGAACAACATTTGGAGAGATTTTTAATCCAGGGGCATCATCTGTGTAAAACTGGAGCATGTTTCCAGCTGTGCCGCCGCCTGCTGCTCCTCCAGTGCCGCCTGTCCTCCTCTTCCGCAAGTTGGCGGCAGTAGCCGCTGCACTTCCTCTTGGCGGAGCTCCTCCATTCACCGCCATTTCTGTACCTGAAATAATTTGATCTTGTGTAATTACTAAAAGAACATGTTACAAATTTAACAAGAAAAATACAAGGGGCAAAATGGGAAAAAATGAAAAAAAACCCTCTAACTTGTTGAACAGCTGCTTGAAGTAGCTTTGAAAAAACTAGCTTAGAACATAACAGTTTCTCTAAAATAGAGAAAATTGGACTTTTGTTCTCTAAATGCTCCAACAGCTTGTCTATGTTGTTCTCTAAAATAAAAAAAAACTAGAGAATTCTCTAAAACTTGATATTTAGAGAGAAATTATTTTTTTATTCGTTCCCACCAATAGGGTTGATAGGGTTGAGTTATTGTTATTTTATACAAATTCTTTTTAAAAAATGTCTTGGGATGATAACTTTATATAATATTTTAATAGTATAATGGATGTTGAAATATCTAAAATAGAGAATCTGTTGGAGTTAAATGTAATTCATTTAAGAGATTTTGACTATTGAGCCTCTATTTTAGAAAAAATATAGAGAATCTGTTGGAGATGCTCTTATAAGTTAGTTTATGTCCAACCAAACGGGTTTCTTCCAATAAGTTAATAAACAAACTAGGTTATGGTTGGCAAACATGGCCTCTTTATGAAATGTAATAAATATAATCATAGAGAACTCAAAAGTTCACTTGCATAGTTGAACTCAACAACTAATAACTATGAAATATTGGTAAACAAATTGTAATCTACTGCGTTTAAAAAACCCAAATGCAGTTCATATATTTTTTTTGAAAGGAAATGCAGTTCATATATTAGTATTAGTACTTGAAGAATTCATAATCTTGTTACATGAAAAAGGTTGTACATCTTTCTATTTGAAAAGCAAACAAGCTCACCCACCCATGGTCCCTGAAGAAACTCAAAGCCACAACCTAAAGACCATAAAACTTGATTGGTATCTGTTGGTGCAAGTGTACCACATCTCTATATATTTATATATATTTATTTTGATGATTACAAACACACCGTATTATTGTTTATCTAACAATCCTATCCAAGTGTACAGTTCTTGAAGAACACGAAGATTTTATCTGAAGAATTCAAGACGGAAGTTTCTACGTCGTCATTATTGTTTATACCTTATAATGATAAGCACCCTAAAATAATATACCACTTGGATATTTATAAAACCCTAAACTGTTTTTAATTAAAGATATTTAAAATTATTTAAAACTAAAGTTTTATTAATTTTTATTAAAATAATCTTTAAACCTTTTTTTTGTCAACTCAAAAATCAGTTTCCTATGCTATTTTACTGTTTGCATTTATTGAAGAAGTGTCTTCAGCCGAAAGAAGGACCTGCGTGCAGCCTGTCCTTTGTACTTTCTGACCGCGGTATACCGCGGTGTGCAAGGCGGTATACCGCCACCTCTTGTAGCCGTTGGTGTGTCAGTATCTGCACGGTATACCGCGTGCATTTGGCGGTATACCGCCACCTCATGTATCCGTTGGAAGTGGGTTGCTATATATAAATGATGCTTGCTGGTGATGAAGAAAAGTAGACCACATAACAGTAACAACAAGCAGCAACCACACTCTCAGCTCTCTCATTTATAATATATATATTTTATAAAACATTTTTTATAAAATATCCAAGTGTGAGATATTATACAAGAGTGATTACCCATTGTGAGTTATACTCCTCTTGTAAGTATTTGAATAACGGGTGTGTGATCCTGTACATCTCAATAAGCTAAGGCTTAGAGAACCGTTTACTTTGCTCTGTATTTGGTTTGTATTCTACCGTAAAGAATACATTTATTTGGATCGTGTCGAGAAGTGTCTCGGCTGCTGGTTTATCACAGTTGGTGGTAAATCAGTAAATCTCTGTGTCAAGTATCTCTAACCTTTATCTCTTTATTTATTCCGCTGTGCTTTATTATATTTGTTTATATAAACTGCTTTGCATTTATATTTATTTATATAATCTCTGTGTATTTGTTTATATTTACACTCTTCTTTATTATTTGTATACTCTGATTTATTTTTACTGTTTCCGTACTGTATTTATTTATAAAAGAATTTTTGAAAGTAAAAGTTTTTAAATACAACCTTACCCCCCCCTAGGTTGTCTAACATTTGGTATCAGAGCAGGGCTTTCAAATTTTTCTGCTCAAATTTCTTTTATTCTTTTAAATGGCTCAACAAACTAATTTTGTGTTTTCAAAACCCCCTTTGATAGATACTGAAAAGTTTGGCATTTGGGCCGAGCTATTTGAATGTCACGTGCGTGGCAAAAATCAAAAGATTTGGGATATTATAGAAAAAGGGAATTTTAAACCCACCATTGTGAAAGATGATGTTTTTATTGATAAACCTATAGATGAATGGACTACTTCTGATGAAACTCTTTTTTGTTTAAACTTTGAAGCTAAGAATATATTATATGCTGCTTTAACAACTGATGAAATTGAAAGAGTATATACATATAAAACTGCAAATCAAATATGGGAAAGTTTAAATAATACTCATCGTGGAAACACGGAAGTTAAATCTAGTAAAGTGAATATTTTAGTTCACGATTATGAACTGTTCGAAATGAAACAAGATGAGTCGATTGACTCAATGTTTAAAAGATTTAACCTTATTGTGACTACGTTGAAAGGTTTGGATCGCACTTATCCTAACGAGGACTATATAAGGAAAATCCTACGAGCCCTTCCTTCCGAGTGGATGCAAAAGATAACATCTTTAGAAGACTCCCGTGACCTTTCCATAATGAAGATAGATGACTTGATCGGCAATCTTAAAGTGCACGAAATTGCACTAAAAAGAAATCAAGTTCGGGATCGAGTCAAAAAGAAATCCATAGCTCTCAAAGTCGTTGCCCTTAAAGATGAGGAAGAAGAAGAGGAGGAAGAAGCAAGTTCCTCAAATGACGAATCCGAAAGTCTTGACGATTTAATCGAGATGGTAAGAAAACTCTCTAAACTTTTATCTAACAAAAAGTTTGCCAATATTGATAGGTTTCAAGGAAATGGAGACTACCATCGTGGTGGTAAAAATCAAAGTCGCAACGTCCATAACAAATATGACGAATCTAGTGACGATGAAAAAGCCAATAAAAAGAAAGGCTTTTGCTATGTGTGTGGTGATAAAAATCACTATGCAAATGTGTGTCCAAAACGTGCTAAACAAATCAACACACCAAAAACATTCGTCGGAGCCGCGTGGAGCGCAAACAAAGATGAAGACAAGAATATTTGTCTCATGGCCGACCGTGATGATGAGGTATCTACATCATGTTTTCATGACAATAATTATGATAGTAATAATTATTATGATAGTGATAATGAAAATGAAAATAATCTTGAAGAATTATATGAATTATTTCACAAAATGGCTGCTCTTGCAAATCGTTACCAAGACGAAAATTCTAGATTAAAAGAAACGATATCTGCATGTAATAAGGAAATTAATGATGGCAAACAAAAATCTGAAAATGATATGAATATAATTGCTAAATTAGAAACTAAATTAGGAGAAAAAGATTTTTGTAAATCTTGTGATGCTCTAAATAAAGAAATTGCATGCTTAAATAAAAAGTCACATGAAAATATTATTTGTGCAAAATGTGATATTCTTGAGAATGAGATTGCATGTTTAAAAGGAAAATGTGATTCGTATGAAAATGATGATTTATTAGCAAAAGCTTTTCAAAGTAGTAATGAGAAAGTCTTTAACATGCTAAATATGCCTAACCGTATAAAATGTAGAAAAGGTATTGGTTCCGATACGTGCAAAGATAAATGTTCTTGTATGCCCATCAAAAGATTTTATGAATCACCTAAAGTTAATACAAAAAATAAATATGTGCAAAAACCTCCGTATGTGCGTAAAATGAATAATGCAAATAATATACCAAAAAAACCGTATGCTCGTATGTATAATAGTAATTTTTCTAGACCTAATGCGAATATAAATGCTTCATTTTATGTGTATGATAAATACAATGGCAAAATTAGAATGGTTAGAAAATGGATTCCGAAAGGAATGTTTAATGTTGACAATCCCGGTGGGATGCGTTTGTGGTTTTAAACAAATTTTGTGGATTGTATGTTGTCATGTTTTATTTTATGTCGACAACATATTTTAATTTTTTTTTGCAGTTTATGTTTTATACTAACTGTTAAAAGGACCCATAAGAAAAGGGTACCACAAAAAATTTTCTTTGCCTTTTGTAGGTGTTTCCTGACGAGGATACAATACGTGGTTTCCTGGCGAGGATACAATACGTGTTTCCTGGCGAGGATACAATACGTGTTTCCTGACGAGGATATAATACGTGTTACCTGCCGAGGTTATAATACGTGTTTCCTGGCGAGGATATAATACGTGTTACCTGCCGAGGTTATAATACGTGGTTACCTGCCGAGGTTATAATACGTGGTTACCTGACGAGGTCATAATACGTGGTGATTTTTTTTAAATCACATAAAATTAACCGAAAATCGAAGCCTTAAGATCCGTTTTGGTGCAAGTGTTTCTTTTTTGGTTATTTTGTTTCATGTCTTTTATTATGCTTATTTTATCCCTCAAATTTTATAAAATCAAATTGATATCGCTATTAATTTGAGGGGGAGCGTTTTAGCTCTTTACCCATGAGTTTATGCTACCTCAATTATATGCATATTTTGAGGGGGAGCATCTCTCGAGGGGAAGCATACCGTCTTTCTTGACCCTTTTTGTTTCGACAAACGGGGGAGAGAAACCGCACATGCTCTTGCTTAGCGGTTGTGTTTGTCATCATCAAAAAGGGGGAGATTGTTGGTGCAAGTGTACCACATCTCTATATATTTATATATATTTATTTTGATGATTACAAACACACCGTATTATTGTTTATCTAACAATCCTATCCAAGTGTACAGTTCTTGAAGAACACGAAGATTTTATCTGAAGAATTCAAGACGGAAGTTTCTACGTCGTCATTATTGTTTATACCTTATAATGATAAGCACCCTAAAATAATATACCACTTGGATATTTATAAAACCCTAAACTGTTTTTAATTAAAGATATTTAAAATTATTTAAAACTAAAGTTTTATTAATTTTTATTAAAATAATCTTTAAACCTTTTTTTTGTCAACTCAAAAATCAGTTTCCTATGCTATTTTACTGTTTGCATTTATTGAAGAAGTGTCTTCAGCCGAAAGAAGGACCTGCGTGCAGCCTGTCCTTTGTACTTTCTGACCGCGGTATACCGCGGTGTGCAAGGCGGTATACCGCCACCTCTTGTAGCCGTTGGTGTGTCAGTATCTGCACGGTATACCGCGTGCATTTGGCGGTATACCGCCACCTCATGTATCCGTTGGAAGTGGGTTGCTATATATAAATGATGCTTGCTGGTGATGAAGAAAAGTAGACCACATAACAGTAACAACAAGCAGCAACCACACTCTCAGCTCTCTCATTTATAATATATATATTTTATAAAACATTTTTTATAAAATATCCAAGTGTGAGATATTATACAAGAGTGATTACCCATTGTGAGTTATACTCCTCTTGTAAGTATTTGAATAACGGGTGTGTGATCCTGTACATCTCAATAAGCTAAGGCTTAGAGAACCGTTTACTTTGCTCTGTATTTGGTTTGTATTCTACCGTAAAGAATACATTTATTTGGATCGTGTCGAGAAGTGTCTCGGCTGCTGGTTTATCACAGTTGGTGGTAAATCAGTAAATCTCTGTGTCAAGTATCTCTAACCTTTATCTCTTTATTTATTCCGCTGTGCTTTATTATATTTGTTTATATAAACTGCTTTGCATTTATATTTATTTATATAATCTCTGTGTATTTGTTTATATTTACACTCTTCTTTATTATTTGTATACTCTGATTTATTTTTACTGTTTCCGTACTGTATTTATTTATAAAAGAATTTTTGAAAGTAAAAGTTTTTAAATACAACCTTACCCCCCCCTAGGTTGTCTAACAGTATCATTGGGCCAAAGCCATTTGGTAATAAGCTAGACATCTAATTTTAACCTAATTTCACATGCAGACTATAATCACAATTTATGTCCCTTACATGCAACAATAAGTGTGCATCTTTGTAACATCCCAAAAATACAACAGGACAAACATAGTCTTAAGTCATAAAATTTACAAAACTGGGTCCCAAAATTTCATTACACAAATCTAAAACTTAGGTTGGCGGAAACAACCTATACACAACTGAGAAAAACTACTACTACAAGTGGCACCGGCATTGTCTCTGACTGCATCAGTACTCTATCCTGTGCTTGCCCACTTACCTGAGCCTCCTACTAGAAGCTTACCTGAAAAGGGTTTTAGTTTTGAAAAGCGAGGGTTAGACCATGAGGTCTAGTGAGTTCCCTCCATAAACAGTGTACGTCAACATTATAAATCATTTTTATAAAACAGTTCACATTCTTCACATAAGCGTCAAGCATGGTACTGCACTGTGATAAGGATCACATCGTTAACCGCGATCGGGGCCCAAACAGACTCCCCTTTCGCCTCTTCTGGAGCCTACGCAGACTCCCCTTCCCGGAGCCTACGCAGACTCCCCTCTACTTGAAATAGGAGGAAACGAATTCCAGCCTACCAGTCTGTCATACCTATCCAAGGGGTCATCAGAGCCCGAGGATCTATCTCTGATCCCACAGTGCAGACCGACTCCACATAGCATACACATAGTTCATCGTAAACATAAAACATGAACTCTGTATAACGTTTTACAATCCATATCATATTGCTGGAAAATCTTTTCAGTAGAACATTCTTTTCATGGGAAAACATTCGTAACAGCTTGTAAATAAATCATGCTCATAAACCTACTCTGATCAGTAGAGTATTAACTTTCGTTTACGTAAAAGTCAGGTAAAATAACCGAGTATATTCATAAAATAACTTTCCTTGGAAAACACGTAAGAACACGTATTTTAGTTAGAAAAACTCACCTGGCTTGCTCGCCCCAAAGCTCCTCACTTACACTTCCGATCTCTAGACGGAACACCTATTATATTCATAACGTACGTCATAATTCGTTCATTTATTACTCGAGTTAAATCACGAACTCAACCCAAACTTATCTAAGTGGGTAGATTACACTCCTAGTCCGAAAATCATAATCAATGGTCTTTGCTTACCCATCCAAGCGAAATACTATACCGGATCCATTAATTTACCCAACTCTAGCTTCTCAACATAATAGCAATAACACTGGATCCTAAATATCAGTACCGGATCATGATACTAATAATATGACCCCAATTTAAATAAATAGATTACCAATTAAAAACTAGCCCTTAATATATGATTGTAGACTTTAATAATAACTAGGGCCCAAATTAAAATAACTAAGCCCAAAAGGGAAAGTTAAGAGTCTCTCGACCCAACAAAACTTTCGGTCCATCAAGCTATTCGGCCCAACCACCATTCGACTCACACTTAGGTAGCCGAGTTCCACAACCAAGCGATCTCGAACAGTTTCTCACATGATCCCAAGCAAATATATATATATATATATATATATATATATATTCATATTTTAGTTCGAACCAAACTTAAACATTTCTTAACTTTGTAAATTCATTAAAACCCATAAGAAAATACTGATTTGATCATTGTAACCCTTTATATACCTTTCATAACTATATCCATAACATTTAAATCCTTAGATTTTGCACAAAACGACTTAATTTAATGATACCCAAAAAAGTTTGACTTTTTGTAAAAAGTCAACTGTTTTGAACATAAACTTTAATCTACCGTCAAGAGCAGCCATTAAACCCAACCTCATACCTTCCATTTCATATCTAAAATTAATTAATCAAGACATCTAATTAGACCATGGCAACATACTAATTTTAGTGTTATAATCCAATACTACCCTTATCAAGAACCCACATAAACATTTGATTTAACTTTGACAATATGAAACAAAATTAAAACTCTATTAATACCCTTATTTGATTTCTCACCTTACACAACTAGAAACCTAACAATTTTAACATTACTTGCAAAAGAGAAAACACAAGGAAATGGTTTCTTACCCGAATAATACCTCACGAAATGGGAACCGTTGCCCAACCGTTCTTCTTCTTCTTCCCTGTTTACCTCAGCCGCCACCGCCGGCAACCACCGCTGGCGACCACCACCGGCAGCCGGCTGCCGGCGCTCCTCCCTTGTCGCCTCTCTCTCGCAGCTCTCTCTCTCTCTCTCTCTCTCTCTCTCTCTCTCTCTCTCTCTCTCTCGCAGCTCTCTCTCCCTCTCGCTGCTCTCTCTCTCTCCTGCAGCTCTCTCTGCGCACACACCAAACACACACACACACAACACCTTGGTTTCTTTCTCTCGGTTTTCTCCTCACGAAAATACACAGGGTTCCATGCCATCTTCTTTCTTTCTGCGTTTTCACACTCTCTCTCTCGATGTGCAGGTTTCACAAAACCCTAAAACAAATAAATGATTCCTAAACTAACATAAAAAGCGGCGCACCAATAAGAGAAAGGGAATTAGTTTCCCCAAGTTTCCATATTTTACCCTCAAACTTTTTCGTAAAAAGCAAATACAACCCCTTACTTCCATTTAAGACACATCCCTTATTTTGGGTTATTACAATCTCCCCTCCTTAATAGAATTCCGTCCAGGAATTCACTCCAAAGATAACCGGCGAATATTGATTATCAAAGCTTAAATCTCAACTCTCGGAATAAATCCTTCTAATAACAAAACCATAACAACATCCTTTCACACCTTGGTTGCGCAACTCTGATTAAACTCTCAACGACCATAAAATCAGATAGTTACGAATAAAGTCATTCCGGCTTTCTTACTTAGATTTACCTTAAATAATTCCTTAACGATCAGTGCAAATCTCAACTTCTCAATAACACTTTTCCACGAACTCTCGAAATTTCATCTTATAAATCATAACATGTGAACACAGGTTGTAAGTATCTCAATACTTACCACTCCTTAATTATTCTTATCCCATTCACGACCACATTAACAGTCTTTGCACACAACTGCCTTTTCTGGCCAGTGCAATGAAACCACTGACCCTTATCGCACAAAACAAAACAATTCTTCTCTTTATCACAAGCAACTTTAACTTACCAACCCATTCCCATTCCCATTATAATTAACAACTTGTTTCAAAAGATAAACTCCAATTGAGATGCAATTCATATCTTTCTATCCACCTTGAATTATCATTTAATAATAACTCAGCATCAACATCTCGTTATGCTGGTATTCACAAAATCCATCAGTCAAAACTGATTTCTTAACTAACAACTCCACTGAGTAACCCAACCATTCACAATTTACGAAATAATATGAAAATTACGTATTCCATCATACTATCAATAACTTCTCACTTTAACATATCGACTATCCCTTTTTCAATTCTTAGTAAGAATCTCGATGAAATTGTAACACATCCTGTAATAACAAATAAATGTCCTTAATTATCAAATCCATAAAATCTCAATCAACCAACGGCTTATACATCTATCATGACGTTTCAAATCAACTAATGATCATACTACCACTCCTCCCGCCATCATCATCTTGCCATTCTTTAAGCATAACCAAATTTCTATCTGCTTCCTTCTAGGGTCATTCCCTCACATAAGAAACAATTCATGCTCTTAAGAGGTTTAGCATTTACTATAACACAATTTGACTAACACACACTTCATCCTCTTTAAACTTCCAGTGATTCCAATATATACCTATTTAGCGCCTCTTATAACAAAAAAAAACACTTGGTTTCTCCTTTGGGTAATCTCCCACCACTACTCCGTCCTTCTACCTCGAACTGTAACGTCCAAAAAATTTCAATAAACTTGAACTTTTAAAATACCATTTTTAATAGATTAAATCACAAGCGTTTAACTCCAAAAAAACGTTTATACAAAACCTCGTTAAGTTAAACGATCATCTCAAATAAAACAGCGGAACTGTACCAAGTTTAAAAATAAATAAATACGAAGGTCTTCTCAACGCCTCAGTGTGTACCGTCACGCCTTACTGCCACTCGCACCTGAAACAGTAATTTTATAGGGAAAGGGTAAGCACGAAGCTTAGTGAATTCCATCACATGCGCAGATAGCAATCATATGCACATCACCCCTATCCGCACATGAGCAAACAACACAACAGTTACATGATACAAGTAAACACATACAAGTAATTATGTACCCAATTCCTCGGTCCCACCGAGCCCTCGGTCCCACCGAGTTCACACAACATTTCTACCCGCTTCCTCGGTCCCACCGAGCCCTCGGTCCCACCGAGTTCACACACATAATTATGTACCCAATTCCTCGGTCCCACCGAGCCCTCGGTCCCACCGAGATGTATATAAAACACATTTATACTAAGCATTTAAACCAATCAAATACTACGCACCACAATACAATTAGTTCACACAACAAATCAGTAGTACATACAAACTACCGCGATATACATACAATCCCTATCTACGCAGTGAGAGAACTCACCTCAAAAGAAACGCAGATATCCACAACAGCAAAACGAGCCGGCCAACTCCAACTCACCTCTTTCCACCTAAATAAGTGATATCATACGTCAAAGTGAAGTCCTAACCCAAAATCACAACTACAAGCTTAAACGTGAAACTTCCAGCTTTTACTCTAACATTACAGGTAGGGCTGTAAACGAACAGAACGAACACGAACGGAGGTCTGTTCATGTTCGTTCGTTTAAGTTAACCGAACAAACGAACGAACACGAACAGTAAACGAACAAATTTTTTTGTGTTCGTGTTCGTTCGTTTAAAATTCAGGTGTGTTCGTGTTCGTTCATGTTCGTTCGCTTAAGAGTTAAACGAACATAAACGAACGAACGCAAACGAACGAACATAAACGAACGAACTAAATGAACATAAACGAACAAGCTAAACGAACATAAACGAACAGCCCTAAACGAACATAAACGAACAGCCCTAAATGAACATAAACGAACGAACATAAACGAACAGCCCTAAATGAACATAAACAAACATAAACAAACAGCCCTAAATGAACATAAACGAACGAACATAAACGAACAGACTAAATGAACATAAACGAACAAGCTAAACGAACATAAACAAACATCCCTAAATGAACATAAACGAACGAACATAAACGAACATCCCTAAATGAACATAAACGAACAAGCCTAAACGAACATAAACGAACACCATTAGTTGTCATTCCGTTAACTATTACACACCAATTATCCATAGTTTAAACGTACACAAAACAATCACCATTCATCAACCATTTTGAACAAAAAAAAAACATCAATTTGTCTATCTTCATTACACGACTACACGAGGAAAACGTAACAAAAATGCCATCTATCTTCACATCATCAATTTCCTACAAAAAAACAAACAAAATAATTATTAAAACATATAAATGGCACAAATATAACAGAGAAAAAAGAAGGGTACAAACTGGTTTATTGTTCTGAAATATCAAAACAAACAAAGCTCTCCGTTTATAGCTGAAAGATGGAGCTATCTGCAAAAACTAAATGTTCACCTGGTTCTTGTTTGCATCAACAAGAATAACGTTTGATGACTTGGATTGTACTTCAACAGTCATTTGGCAAAACCTAAAAACAAAATCAATTAAAACATCACTTCAGCTATTCATATAGATGTCAAACCATAACCTCTGCAGCTCGATTTGGATTATATTTGAGGTATCCTATACACAATTCCTCAATCATCAACACTGCTATTGACTATATACAATACAAAGCATCAGTATTTTAGCCACTCATAGCTAATTTACCTCATCCCCAAATTGAAGAAAAGAGAAAAAATGAGACCGATTATCAAAAGTGGCGATGCTTCATGCTGATGACCTCTCTGCTGCCGCACTTGATGTGCATGCTGACCTTCATAGCCATAGCTTGGAGCTCGAGCATTTCCAACGATGGGTGGGGGTGGCCCATCAAATTCCTGCATCTGAACATTGAAAATCGCAGGAATAAAACCGCCAAACGAAAGGGTAAAATTCCCAAAACTCACAGTCATTGTTGGCCCAATACCACCCATCATCAATCTAGACCCATCTAGACCATGTTGCATAATAAACTCATTTGTATCTGGCTCGGGTCTCTGACCAGCTGGACGATGTGGAATATCAGAGCTTGGGTCTGTTGAACTGTTTCCTCTTCCATATAAAGGGACCAATTTTTGCTCTTGTATAAAGGCCTTACAAATCGGGCATTCTTGGGATCGCGAGTGCATGTGAAGCCATTTATAAAGACAAGGCCAGCAGAAGAGATGACCACATAAAGTAACAACTGGATCCTGGGCTATATCTAAGCAGATGTTGCACTCGAAATTTCCAGCATCACCATTGTTGGAACCATTGTTATTTGAGAAAGATGAGCTTTGGGTCGGCCTGCTGCTTGCCGCTTCCCCAAACCCACCGGACATCTCCTGGTACAAGTACTCAAGAACCCTATATACGTCATACAAATAATAATCAAAATCTGAAACCAACTGCAACAATACAGAAAAAAAGTTTTAATTTCATACAGCCGACGTTGACTTATAAACAATGAAAATGAACAAAACATAATCTAGTCTTCAAAGCCTCAACAAATTATGCATCTCTCTTGACCAATCATATTATTACATCAATTTCAAACTCAAATTGCAGAAGTTGAAAATAGAAAGAAAAAACCCAAACTGATTGATGAATCATAAGAAACATATAAGTAACACAAACATGATGAAGCATCAATTAATAAATCCAAATGCTATCGTAAATTCCACGAAAATCAGAAACAGAAAAGGTAAAAATTTCACACTACAACTCCTTCAGGAATAGATTTGAGTGGAAGAACATTACCTACCATCAAATTCGCCTTCTTTCCACAAAACACAAATTGGCCAGTATACATACCCTCATCGGCGACGAAAAGCTCCTTCTGGTGCTTGTAACGAAACGGATGACGGAAAGTAACACGAGCAAGAGGCGCACCACGTCCTGGATCGTGGATGATTTCAGTGATGACTCCTTTCAAATATCCGTTTCTCTCGCCGAAATCGAGACTACGGAACCTTGCCGGACCTTTGCGGTGGTGAGTGTGTGACTTGAAGACGGAGCCTGCTCCCTTACGCTGTGCTCTGATGACTCGACCCATTTCTCCGGTTAGGGTTTGGTCGACGACGGCGGATTGAGGAGGAGGAAATGGAGGCAAGTGATGCAATTTGTAGGGTTTAAGAGGATACGTTTTCTGACCTAGGTGCTGTATTGGGTGTGGGCCATAATATTTGTCTTATTGTGTTTTTATAAGATAAGTGGTACATATTAACTCTAAATTTGTTTTATTTTAATTATACATATAAAAATTTATATATAAATGTTATAATATAAAATATAAACGAACATAAACGAACGTAATCGAACGAACGTAAACGAACGCAAACGAACGTAAACGAACGCAAATGAACGAACATAAATAAACGAACGTTCACGAACGTAAATGAACGAACGGGACCTTTGTTCATGTTCGTTCGTTTAACTAAACGAACAAAAAAATGCGTTCATGTTCGTTCATTTAATAAATGAACGAACATAAACGAACTTCCCGCCGAACGGTTCACGAACGGTTCGCTGAACGTTCGGTTCGTTTACAACCCTAATTACAGGTCTGTTCGGGACCTGTTTAGCCCCCCTAAACTCAACAACCCAGAATTATTTTTCCATAACCAACAAGTTCTATGCCTTAGGGTTCCATGGACATATCAAACGCGTTCTAACGATTTTCCTACGATTTAATATGAATTTTCTAAGAATGGGACGCGAGTCTGCCATATTCGGACCTGCTGTAAAACAGTTATTTTTCACCTAGCTAGAGGCCGAACCAGACTTTTGCTAAAACACGAAAAGTGTGCCCGACACAGAATGTGAACCGTGGGCACCAGTTTTGCCTCAATCCGAGCTACGACGGAAAAGTTATGGCCGATGCAAAACAGGGACATAATGGGATTTTTCACATAAAATGATAACTTTATTTTCGTTTCGGGTTTACGCGATCGGGTCACGGATCAGGGTTAGCAATTTGGGTTTTATGGTTACAAGGGGCTGGACTCTACCGCGCACCACCCACTGCCACCTCCGGCAGTGGTGGTCACCGGCGGCGGCGACGATGGTGGTTAGATACCAACGAATTCCGGTGAGACGACGGAACGATCTAACCGTCTTATCTCGGTCACACACTTCACGCACAGCTAAAACCCACCGGTCACGCACGAAACAACCACCGATTGGTGGTGCACGGTGGCGGCAGTGGCGGCAGCGGCCACCGACGGCGGTGGTGGCGATTCGGTATATATATTCCGACGAGACAAAGGAAAAAGGGTATCCACCCAACCTTCTCGCTACGCACACAACCAACCACGACCTACGGATGTGGTCCTGCCGTCCCAGCCACCGGCTGGAGGTTCACGGGAAACACACCGCCGACAGCCATGGCTGCGGCGGCGGTGATGGTTTTGGGATTGAAGACGACGAAACGACAACGACCAAAAGCAAGAAAGAAACGAGAAGAGAAACCGTACCTCTCGAGAAACCACAGCAGTACTCTCACGCAGTCTCGCTCCTTCCTCCACCCGCTCGACGGCTCTCTCCTCTCTCTCTCTCTCTCTCTCTCTCTCTCTCTCTCTCTCTCTCTCTCTCTCTCTCTCTCGGCTCTACACACTCGCCGGCAGAACAGGGCGGCGCCGGCGGTCTTGTGGTTCGGTGGTGACGCAAGTGAAGGGAAGAAGAGGTAGGGTTTTGTGTGTCGTGAATAAAAGAAACGAGAATGAGGAGAGGGGGTCGGTCTCTTAAGGCCGATCCCATGCAATAGTTTCACCCACTTGACACTTCTAACCCCTGCACTTCCATGCCCTTGCAAACAATTTAAAATTTTACTATGTTTAACATTTTTGGTCTTTCTTGTTAATTCCCGCTAATAAAACAACGTTAATAGAAAAATATTAAGGCAATTAAATAATAGGGAAAATAATACGTACCGGGACACGGGCTTTACAACTCTCCCCCGCTTGAATTAGACTTCGTCCTCGAAGTCTACGTCCGCAAATAGCTCCGGATAGTTCTCCCGCATCTCAACCTCGGGTTCCCAAGTCCTCTCGGAACCCTTTCTGTGTTGCCACTGGACTTTCACTAAATGGAATCTAAGTTTCTCTATACGCTTGGCGACATCCCTAACTGAAATCTAAATTTCTCACACCGTCTAAAAATTTCTCGAATACTTTTCTTACCAACAAAACTCCTTCAAGAACACTGAAATTATGATCGGAAGAACACTCCAACAACTGGAATCATTCCTAGTCAAACGACTTCGGTTGTCTCCCAACCTTAGATATTCCATACATCCCGATTCAAATTTCAAGCTCTAACCATTCTAAAGTTGCTCACCAATATACCCTACAGGATACTCGAATCCGATCATTCCTACCCTTAACTGTCAATTAACTTCCACTAGTTCTAATAGACTCCCAAAATTATTTCACACGAATCATCAAACCAGTAAATTTATAATCACCCACGAAGGTCATTCCACCATAACCATTCATCACAAGTGAGCATTTCAGGGTTACTACTACCATTAGCATAATTATTTTAAAATCGGCCACAATTCTCCGATTACGCTAAAGGTGTTTGGCCTCAAGCCCAAAAGTCGACACCTAAATATACCACTTACCTCAAAAAGGTTACAGCGTATTTATTCTCTTAATTGCAAAGGCCATCATTCTCTTAACCGATACTATTCGGCCTACAGTACCAACACACGTGGAATACCCAACCTTCCACCGTCGACGTATCTTCCACACTCGCTCTACGAAGCCAAGTTATGCCGTATCGAGGATACGTCTCGGCGTCTACCTCCCAGGTAACTGTTCAATACTATAACCTCCTAGTGCCTACTGGAAAGTCAAGGTCATAAAACATAAATACCGGGGTCCCACCCCGAGATACCTAACCGACCATTACTAACGACTGACTATAATGCTTATGGATCCAATGCAATACAATCTCCCAACAACATGCCTATCCCGGGATGACTCACTCACCCAAGAATGTAAATACTCAACGTGCAATAAATGCAAAACAGTGCAACAAAAGCAACCCATCAACAAGACTCCACACCGAGCCATTAAAACCGGACAATTGACATGACTATCTCAAAGTCAAAACCGAGCAAAATGCTCCACGTTTACTAGACCCATAGGTCGGTAAAAAAATGCGTTTAAACAATGTTTAAGTAAGCAATACTCTACATCAACATTAACCCCAAAACTCAACACGGGTTAAACAAAAGGGTTTTCCCAAAGGACTCACACCCTTAAAATTCTCAAAATGACACATAACACTTAAAAGTGCATTTCCCGAATGGTTTACAAAAATCTTTTACAAAATATTTTCAACACCAAGATTTTTCATCTCAAAAAGATCATATGCAATAAAACTACTATTACCAGGTCGGTAGTTACGCAAAAATGGACACGCTCGTCCCACATAGGAAAACCACGTTGAACATCATTCCATTGCAGTTCAGTTTACTCACAAAACGCAAAGCGCAATAAATAATTTCTTTAAAACAAACCACCACGGTTCTGGTATGGATTGACTCATGACATGTACGCAAGGTAACTGCTCAATTTAAACGATGTGCAACAATTTTCACACGTACTTCAAAAGAAGCCCAAACGGCAATTTACTCAAAATTATTTTCTGACCATCCAAATGGTATGGAACAAAGTTTACCAATCAAAATTTGCGCGTGTCAGTTTATTATACAAAACAAGGAAACGATTCATAATTACACCTCAGTCAAAACCCAAAATAACTTGAGTAAGTTCCAAGTTTAAAGACAAAACTAATTCGTTTCCATCATTTGAAAATATCGACCTAAACATCATAAAACCTTAAATCGGGGTAGGCATGCAAACCGGTAACACTTCCATAAGGAATTTTTTTAAAATCTTCATCACGAAGCATTTCCTCGACAATTCGTATTTGGGACATATAACGTCAAAACACCAAAGTTTAAAATGTATTTGCCAAAAATGCTCAAAATACTCGTTCCCTCCAAAGCAAAAGTTTTTAAATTTCCCAAAAATAATCGGCGATTCTAAATTAACCGAATGTCAACAATCTACGCATTTATATTTTCAAAATATACACATTGCAAACGTATGCATGAGAACTAAAACATTTTCATGCACGACTCGTTTATCAAAATGTCAAGAAACAAAGGTTACCCAAGTATGCATACCCCTAAGTCGATATAGCGCATTTTGATGGAAATGATAATAAAACATTTAACTGACTAAAAGCGCACCAAACAACTCATTATGAAATGTTACCAAAATATTCTTCCATGCATTACTTTAGTCACGCATAAATCAATCCATACACTGAACTATTTGCAATAAAATACCTAGTAACACAAACTTCATGAACCTCAACGAACTCAATGACTCTAAGTCAATAAAATAGCATCATACATTGTGCCCCCAAAGTCAAATTGTTAAAAGCAAAATCATGAATGAGACGCCAAAATTTCAAAAATCTCTTTCCACGGTAAAACCATAAAACAACATTGTTTAACAAACTCATATTAAACAAATCACCAAAATAGTTTTATACAGACATCGTGGAATGTGACTTTCCGTCTCAACTCTAACATATGTGGAGGAGTTCCAATGTTAAAGTCACAAGCCGTAGTCACTTGCCCAACATTTTAAACACCACAAAACACGGATATCATCTTACCCGAAAGAACCGTTGGAAAATTACGAAATGAACCAAATTCTAACAAAGTTTGCAACTCCCGTGATAAAACGGTTTCATCTACTTTCAAAACCATAATTCGAAATCTTGAGTGTGTGCTGAACATTTCCCAAAATTCCAAAACACAATCCATAAAAGGATTGGAAACACAAGAATTAGTTAATGCAATTTTATTTTCAAAATAAACTTTGTGCATGACTCAGTCGGCATTCAACGTCTCGACTCATACCCCTCCAAATCTCTCCGGTCTACAATCGTCATCCGGACATTTAAACCTCTTAGGCAAGTTGGGAAATTACGTCAAATAATCCTTACGGTTTTTCCTCAATTCAAAGTCGGCTCTATAAGCCTATGATTCTAGCACAACCATCAATCTTGACCCGAAATGGCCTACTTAAAACAAACCTCATCCTTATCGTCACTCCAAGTGATTAATACTAGAATCGTCCTTCTATTCCAACGACTACTAGTTTAGAACCTTCTTCACTACCCCAACGATCATCACATCAAAGCAAATCAAGTACACACATGTACTAGTAGGTTTACCATTGTTGTTCCTCCTTGTGATGGCTATTCTGGGTAGATATTACAACGAGTTATTAGCACCCAATAACTCACACTAACAACGCTCACGCTCAACTCCTTGGATTCCTCATGACTTTCCCCGACTCAAGCATTGATCCTGTGCTTCCGGTAGTAGGAGCTCTACTACTACCTTCCACACCTATCATTGCTCGTTCCGAGTCCCATCCCGAAGTGCCCAAGTAGTTTCTCGCCGATAACTATACCCATGTTGCCGCACCAGCATATGTACACACTCTTCCTAGCTCCCTAGGAATTCCACCCCAAAACACTACCCTTGCTACAACGAAATCCCTACTAGCCATAACAAGTTGCCTCGCGAATACCCCGTCACATGCAGCATGAAACAAATAGACATTCGAATACAAGATTCTATCCTAGAACGGTTGGACTCAAACAAGAGCTGCGCAATAGAACTAAATCAAATATTCTAAGGCTATGTGATTCTTACTGCATACAACCTATAGGGCATTCACTTAACAACCTAATATGACCAGCATTAATTCCTACTAGCAAGCAATAACCCTACAGTACAGTGTAACCAACACAAGCAATCTAGCATGCATACCCTATGATCTAGAAAGCAATAAATGCACTAAGTACTGTACCTTTTCCCTTGGCTCTGGCTGACTGTACACACTGCGCCCTCGATCAGCGTTTCTCAAACGGGTTTTCCTTTCTTTTATTTCCCAAAAATTTTAAGAGAAGAATTTTATAGCCGCAAACTTGAGATCAAACACACCGAGATGTGTTTGATTCACTCAAGCTGTGCTCTGATACCAAGTTGTAACGTCCCAAAAATTTCAATAAATTTGAACTTTTAAAATACCATTTTTAATAGATTAAATCACAAGCGTTTAACTCCAAAAAAACGTTTATACAAAACCTCGTTAAGTTAAACGATCATCTCAAATAAAACAGCGGAACTGTACCAAGTTTAAAAATAAATAAATACGAAGGTCTTCTCAACGCGCCAGTGTGTACCGTCACGCCTTACTGCCACTCGTACCTGAAACAGTAATTTTATAGGGAAAGGGTAAGCACGAAGCTTAGTGAATTCCATCACATGCGCAGATAGCAATCATATGCACATCACCCCTATCCGCACATGAGCAAACAACACAACAGTTACATGATACAAGTAAACACATACAAGTAATTATGTACCCAATTCCTCGGTCCCACCGAGCCCTCGGTCCCACCGAGATGTATATAAAACACATTTATACTAAGCATTTAAACCAATCAAATACTACGCACCACAATACAATTAGTTCACACAACAAATCAGTAGTACATACAAACTACCGCGATATACATACAATCCCTATCTACGCAGTGAGAGAACTCACCTCAAAAGCAACGCAGATATCCACAACAGCAAAACGAGCCGGCCAACTCCAACTCACCTCTTTCCACCTAAATAAGTGATATCATACGTCAAAGTGAAGTCCTAACCCAAAATCACAACTACAAGCTTAAACGTGAAACTTCCAGCTTTTACTCTAACATTACAGGTCTGTTCGGGACCTGTTTAGCCCCCCCTAAACTCAACAACCCAGAATTATTTTTCCATAACCAACAAGTTCTATGCCTTAGGGTTCCAGGGACATATCAAACGCGTTCTAACGATTTTCCTACGATTTAATATGAATTTTCTAAGAATGGGACGCGAGTCTGCCGTATTCGGACCTGCTGTAAAAACAGTTATTTTTCACCTAGCTAGAGACCGAACCAGACTATCGCTAAAACACGAAAAGTGTGCCCGACACAGAATGTGATCCGTGGCCACCAGTTTCGCCTCAATCCGAGCTACGACGGAAAAGTTATGGCTGATGCAAAACAGGGACAGAATGGGATTTTTCACATAAAATGATAACTTTATTTTCGTTTCGGGTTTACGCGATCGGGTCACGGATCAGGGTTAGCAATTTGGGTTTTATGGTTACAAGGGGCTGGACTCTACCGCGCACCACCCACTGCCACCTCCGGCAGTGGTGGTCACCGGCGGCGGCGGCGGCGGCCGGAGTCGGCGGCGATGGTGGTTAGATACCAACGAATTCCGGTGAGACGACGGAACGATCTAACCGTCTTATCTCGGTCACACACTTCACGCACAGCTAAAACCCACCGGTCACGCACGAAACAACCACCGATTGGTGGTGCACGGTGGCGGCAGTGGCGGCAGCGGCCACCGACGGCGGTGGTGGCGATTCGGTATATATATTCCGACGAGACAAAGGAAAAAGGGTATCCACCCAACCTTCTCGCTACGCACACAACCAACCACGACCTACGGATGTGGTCCTGCCGTCCCAGCCACCGGCTGGAGGTTCACGGGAAACACACCGCCGGCAGCCATGGCTGCGGCGGCGGTGATGGTTTTGGGATTGAAGACGACGAAACGACAACGACCGAAAGCAAGAAAGAAACGAGAAGAGAAACCGTACCTCTCGAGAAACCACAACAGTACTCTTACGCAGTCTCGCTCCTTCCTCCACCCGCTCGACGGCTCTCTCCCTCTCTCTCTCTCTCTCTCTCTCTCGGCTCTACACACTCGCCGACAGAACAGGGCGGCGCCGGCGGTCTTGTGGTTCGGTGGTGATGCAAGTGAAGGGAAGAAGAGGTAGGGTTTTGTGTGTCGTGAAAAAAAGAAACGAGAATGAGGAGAGGGGGTCGGTCTCTTAAGGACGATCCCATGCAATAGTTTCACCCACTTGACACTTCTAACCCCTGCACTTCCATGCCCTTGCAAACAATTTAAAGTTTTACTATGTTTAACTTTTTTGGTCTTTCTTGTTAATTCCCGCTAATAAAACAACGTTAATAGACAAATATTAAGGCAATTAAATAATAGGGAAAAAAATCCGTACCGGGACACGGGCTTTACACGAACATAAACACGCCATAAAGTCAACTTACACCCTATGTGTTCCAACAATCTGGTTAATAGATCGTTCATCTCATCCGTAACCCCAAAAACTTCTATCTGATGTTTTTCTCCTTCTCTACATCACCTCACTACGATACTAGCTGATACATTTAACTTGGCAACTAATGCCATTACATAACTGTACATTTCTCACTCACGAGTTCTCAGTTAATTCAACACAACCATTCTAGCTAGCTCTTTACGATCCGAGCCCTTACATAGACACAACACATCTCTTACCGACTGATGAAATCTACACACTCGCTTCGATTGGGCCATATGCTTCCTCATTCTACATATCCTTCCATACCTCGTAAATAGAACTCTTATCCAGACCGAAAACTTCTCATCCTCTTAACACCCCTACAAGGTGTTCTATCAACTTTCCACCTTCTGGTTCACGTCTTCGGCCTCGGCCATCTTACCTGGCTATCGACTACTACAACAACAGACAATCTGTAACTACTTTCTTAACTTATTCTTTAACAAGGGTTCCTTACGGAACCTAATCCTCCCAACATATCCCTATCACTTCCATAATACGTCTCCCTCTATTATGTACTTACTCCTGCAATAACAATAATACAAGCTCACCTCGAAACTCATACCCAACAGCGTGGACGTTTCGCTTCTGTCTCTCAACACTACTCTTTACGAGTTGCTAAAATCAACATCTTGATGACGTCTAGTCCTTCCCCTGGACCCAACCGTACCTCCAGATACCGAACAAGGATACAGACCCTCATACAGTCGACACTATGATTCACTTCTGACTCTTTCACTGTCCCCCTTTCCTCTTGAACACGTGTACTAAAACTACATACGTACTCCCCTGATTTGTCCAACACCTTTCCACTCTTGGAATCTTACTTTATCTTAGAATATAATATTTCTCCCAACCTAGTGAGTTAGTAGTAGGCATGGGAATGGGGCGGGGACCTCAATCCCCATCCCCGTCCCCGCCGGGGAAAATGATCATATCCCCATCCCCATCCCCACCGGGGAACGGGGATCCCCAACGGGGAAACGGGGATTTTTTCCCCACTTGAAATAAATTTATTTTAATACAAAAATATTTATTTTAATACAAAAAAAGTTTTTTAATACAAATTTACAACATCATAGAGTAATTAATTACCTAAAGCCAAAAGAAATTCAACCTAATGCAAAAAAAGTTATAGTCACACATACCAAAACATATCGAAGTAATATACAAAACCATATCGAGTAATTATATATTGGTTTTACGTCCAAAATACATTCTAATATCAAAAAAATAAAAATTTTAGATTCTAAACCTAGTTAGAAAATAGTAAATTATGAATTACCGATTTACCATAAATAAATATTATATATTTAATTTATTTATTTAAATATATACGGGGACGGGGCGGGGCGGGGCGGGGAGTGCCATACCCGTCCCCGTCCCCGATTTGAGACAAACGGGGATCCCCGCCCCCATCCCCATCCCCGGTTTAGCGGGGAATCCCCATCCCCGATCGGGGCGGGTGGACCGGGTTCCCCGACGGGTCGGGGCCCATTCCCATGCCTAGTTAGTAGCCTTCATGCATGACAACGCATTAAATAAATCATTTCGCACACTTTATCATTTTAATAAACCACCTTCGCAACTAGCTTGGGTACCCACGCCCCCGTCATCCTCATAACCTCAATGCCCTACACAACGATTTCAAGAATCGTGTACATGCATCCATCCGTAAGAATCAATCTTGCTCCGTCTGAACGATGTTATTACGACAGTAATATATTGCACGAAAATCTTTTCATTTGACACAATTCTGAAAGAACTACCGACACAAAGTAAATCATTCGGTTCTCACACTCATTTGTATGATATCAATAAATCAATAGGTATTTGATTGTAAAAGTTTTGGCTGGCAAACGTTTTCCCGACCTTTTTGTAACAATTTAACTTATCATAAAAATGTGGAATACTTTGCAATTCGTTAGACTCAAAACTTCAATGTGCAACGTGGATGAAGCCACCTTTTCTTTAAACATACGAGTGTACTTTCTGACTCGTTTTCGATTAAAATTTATATTTACCCATTTAACTTAACTCGTGAAAATTTTGGGTTACAATAAAGAACACCATGCATGAGACTCTACTTGCAACTGAAGGCTACTCTCTCAACTAAGGTCAATCTCTTTACTTCCACAGTTTACTCTTGACACTTTACCTACGACCAGTGGTCGCCCTCTCGTTCATGCAACAACTCACCGAACACACTTTCCACATCTCACTTGCTCAACCCTTTCATACTTTTTCGTTTTAATCACTATCTCATTTTCTACTTCTACATGCTTTCATTTCACTATAGGTATCTTATTTCATTTACCCTGCCTTTGAAAAGCTCGACTAAGAAGTCAGGGTTCTAGTGATACATTCAAGATTTCAACACTGATAATCCTTACCAACTAGCTGGTCTTATCACACGAGTTCTAGGACAGAGATTTTTCCAGAAACAGGAGTCTTACTCAAAATCAATCATTTATCCTCTCCGAATCTACGAAGAGCTACTTCTAGATAATTCATAACATTCTATACAACATTTCTTTTTTACGATGTATACATACATCACATCTTAAATGATCTCTTACGATGCTTCCCCATCAGGGTCTTGCTGACATTCTAGGTTACAGAAACCTGACATAAACATTAGCTTCTGACTATCACTTCGGAATAATAAGGCAGATTAAGCACATACATGTACCTGTAAGTTCGTAATTACACTGGCCAGGTGGAATTTCAAACTTACCTTACATGACAGTCCTCAGTACCCCATTAGTCCTATTTTCACTATAGTGTCCTCCTAACGCATTTCTTATATCAACAATAGTGCCTTCCTAGCGCATTTCCTGATTCTCAGTTGTGATTTCTACTCCCAAGTTTAAGTTTAGGCCCGTCCGGTCACCTAAATCCCTTAAACTATGGCTCTGATACCATTTGTAACATCCCAAAAATACAACAGGACAAACATAGTCTTAAGTCATAAAATTTACAAAACTGGGTCCCAAAATTTCATTACACAAATCTAAAACTTAGGTTGGCGGAAACAACCTATACACAACTGAGAAAAACTACTACTACAAGTGGCACCGGCATTGTCTCTGACTACATCAGTACTCTATCCTGTGCTTGCCCACTTACCTGAGCCTCCTACTAGAAGCTTACCTGAAAAGGGTTTTAGTTTTGAAAAGCGAGGGTTAGACCATGAGGTCTAGTGAGTTCCCTCCATAAACAGTGTACGTCAACATTATAAATCATTTTTATAAAACAGTTCACATTCTTCACATAAGCGTCAAGCATGGTACTGCACTGTGATAAGGATCACATCGTTAACCGCGATCGGGGCCCAAGCAGACTCCCCTTTCGCCTCTTCTGGAGCCTACGCAGACTCCCCTTTCTGGAGCCTACGCAGACTCCCCTCTACTCGAAATAGGAGGAAACGAATTCCAGCCTACCAGTCTGTCATACCTATCCAAGGGGTCATCAGAGCCCGAGGATCTATCTCTGATCCCACAGTGCAGACCGACTCCACATAGCATACACATAGTTCATCGTAAACATAAAACATGAACTCCGTATAACGTTTTACAATCCATATCATATTGCTGGAAAATCTTTTCAGTAGAACATTCTTTTCATGGGAAAACATTCGTAACAGCTTGTAAATAAATCATGCTCATAAACATACTCTGATCAGTAGAGTATTAACTTTCATTTACGTAAAAGTCAGGTAAAATAACCGAGTATATTCATAAAATCACTTTCCTTGGAAAACACGTAAGAGCACGTATTTTAGTTAGAAAAACTCACCTGGCTTGCTTGCCCCAAAGCTCCTCACTTACACTTCCGATCTCTAGGCGGAACACCTATTATATTCATAACGTACGTCATAATTCGTTCATTTATTACACGAGTTAAATCCCGAACTCAACCCAAACTTATCTAAGTGGGTAGATTACACTCCTAGTCCGAAAATCATAATCAATGGTCTTTGCTTACCCATCCAAGCGAAATACTATACCGGATCCATTAATTTACCCAACTCTAGCTTCTCAACATAATATCAATAACACTGGATCCTAAATATCAGTACCGGATCATGATACTAATAATATGACCCCAATTTAAATAAATAGATTACCAATTACAAACTAGCCCTTAATATATGATTGTAGACTTTAATAATAACTAGGGCCCAAATTAAAATAACTAAGCCCAAAAGGGAAAGTTAAGAGTCTCTCGACCCAACAAAACTTTCGGTCCATCAAGCTATTCGGCCCAACCACCATTCGACTCACACTTAGGTAGCCGAGTTCCACAACCAAGCGATCTCGAACAGTTTCTCACATGATCCCAAGCAAATATATATATATATATATATATATATATATATATATATATATATTCATATTTTAGTTCGAACCAAACTTAAACATTTCTTAACTTTGTAAATTCATTAAAACCCATAAGAAAATACTGATTTGATCATTGTAACCCTTTATATACCTTTCATAACTATATCCATAACATTTAAATCCTTAGATTTTGCACAAAACGACTTAATTTAATGATACCCAAAACAGTTTGACTTTTTGTAAAAAGTCAACTGTTTTGAACATAAACTTTAATCTACCATCAAGAGCAACCATTAAACCCAACCTCATACCTTCCATTTCATATCTAAAATTAATTAATCAAGACATATAATTAGACGATGGCAACATACTAATTTTAGTGTTATAATCCAATACTACCCTTATCAAGAACCCACATAAACATTTGATTTAACTTTGACAATATGAATCAAAATTAAAAGTCTATTAATACCCTTATTTGATTTCTCAGCTTACACAACTAGAAACCTAACAATTTTACATTACTTGCAAAAGAGAAAACACAAGGAAATGGTTTCTTACCCGAATAATACCTCACGAAATGGGAACCGTTGCCCAACCGTTCTTCTTCTTCTTCCCTGTTTACCTCAGCCGCCACCGCCGGCAACCACCGCTGGCGACCACCACCGGCAGCCGACTGCCGGCGCTCCTCCCTTGTCGCCTCTCTCTCGCAGCTCTCTCTCTCTCTCTCTCTCTCTCTCTCTCTCTCGCTGCTCTCTCTCTCTCTCTCTCGCGCAGTTCTCTCTCCCTCTCGCTGCTCTCTCTCTCTCTCCCGCAGCTCTCTCTGCGCACACACCAAACACACACACACACACACACACAACACCTTGGTTTCTTTCTCTCGGTTTTCTCCTCACGAAAATACACAGGGTTCCATGGCATCTTCTTTCTTTCTGCGTTTTCACACTCTCTCTCTCGATGTGCCGGTTTCACAAAACCCTAAAACAAATAAATGATTCCTAAACTAACATAAAAAGCGACGCACCAATAAGAGAAAGGGAATTAGTTTCCCCAAGTTTCCATATTTTACCCTCAAACTTTTTCGTAAAAAGCAAATACCACCCCTTACTTCCATTTAAGACACATCCCTTATTTTGGGTTATTACAATCTTTCATTTCTCATATATGTACTGGCTTATGTTTTTGAACCAGAAAAAGGAAAACATTAAGAATGAAAAACAGTTTTGGCTTAGTGTGGTTCTCCTTCCGCTTTAGGGCATGTCCTTTATATTGGGAGGGAGTCCCTCGCCATTTAGGTGTATTATGTTTTTTTCTATCTATATATTGCCATGAATGCCGCCTCCTTTCCAATTTTTTTTGGCAAATTATCAAATAACAATGAGACATTGATTGGTTACTGAAGCTAATTGCTCTTGCAAATCACTCGAATCTTTTTTCCTTCATGAATTCATATGTTATAAACCACACATATCTACAAACTTGTTGATAAACATTTCCATGATCAAATTAACAGGAAGGCCAAGAGATATCATCCAACCTATTTCTTCAAATTCAATTGTTTTGAGCCTTTATTTATTCAAATATATGGTAACATGGAATCCAAATCCTAGGTCAAAAAGTTGATTGGTCTAGCCCATTCAGAGGATGAATTTCTCATATGATCCCTATTTCTACCAAATTTCTCTTTGCTTCCAGCAATTGAACTATTTACTACAGTTTTAAGTGGAACATTTTAAGTAATTCAGGAAATCGAACTATAAATTCAGCTGAACATTCTTGAGAGATGCCCTAACAATTGAAATATTCCACATCTAATCAAATTCGAATTGATCATAACATACAATAAACATAATGAACTCAAATAAGCACAAAAACTGAATAAAAATAAATTGCAAAAGTAGATCCGGCGATCAGAAGCCAAGCTTCCCGATTAGATTACAAAGATAACAAATTAACTCTGCAGTTACACATATTCATACTCCATCTACATCACATCTAATCAGAAATAGATCTAAATTTTGCTTTGGCTTAAAAATTTGGTACAAATTGCGATCAACAAGAACTAAAAGTAAATTATATGGCTTATGAATAAGAAAATCACCTTAAATTGATGCGGAAAACGAAACGATGAATCGAAGGAACCGTTAGCGTGGAGAAATGGTAGCGATTTGAGTCTCCTTGGCGTTCGAAGATCCGATCTTAAAGACAGAGAGATATTTGTATAAATGCGGATTTATATTTGCTAAAAATAACCCTTTCTCGTGATTTGACGTTTCTAAGAGTAAAATACGGATTTGGTCCCTGTGGTTGCCAAATGTTTATGAATTTAGTCCCTAGAATTTGTTTCTAATTAGAGTTTGCATTTTCGTAACATATTGGTCCCTGCCACTAACGACTCCCATCTATTAAGTGAGGGGCTTTTTGTTCTTTCCTTCCTTTTGTCCTTTGCTCATTTAAACATTAGAACTCTGGTGATCTTTCCGACCCAAACCCATTATCGGACATCTTCTCTAGCCAGCCATTAAACTATCTCCGGCCACCACAAACCATAACACACCCACACCACACATAGACACACAAAAATATTGTCTCAAAATCAAAACCAAATCCTTACCAAACATTCAAATCTCAAACCAAAACCCAAAATCCATCAGGACTAACCATTGTTCAATTGCCACATACCACCATGAGAACTACTACCCACCACCGTTAGACCTACCACCCACCCACCCACATTGAAACTACATCTACAATGACATAATCACATTTGATATGTATAATAGAAGTAGTGGCCATGGATTAGAACCCAGTTCCAACATGAAAGGAAATGAACGGGTGTCAAACTCGTTTAGGAATGATGTAGGGAGGGGGTTTAGAGACAAACACAATTGGATCTTGAATTGACAGTGACAAGGTATCGATTTAAAGAAAGCGAAAAAGAGGGCGATGAGACGCCTTCGTGCTTGGATCACCAAAACGTAGTTCCATATGATGTTTGTCACTGTAATAAGGTAGTCGTTGTGGTCTTAATTATTGGGTCATCGTAGCTATTAAGGAGAAGGTTGAAGAAAAGGTGAGGGTTGGAATGTCGTTGTTGTTGGGTCACCGGAGGTGACGTTAGGGATGTGAAAAAGTTGGTGGGATGAGGTTGAAGGTGTGGTGGTCGGCGATATCTTGAAAGGGGCGATAGTAGTGACTCTGTAAATACATATATATAATACGTAAGTAATACTAATATAATATAGGACGAGGTTCAAATGAGAAATGCTAAGTTGAGAAATACGAAAATGATCATAGCCCTTCATCTGGTCAACATTTGCGGCTTTGACTGTGAAGCACCAAATAATTTCTCGCGTGGTCTGCAAAACTGATAGGGTTATTTATAAATAACCCTATTTTAGACGTTAATTCCAATTTTTGAGCTAATTTTAGTATCCCATTTTTATCATTTTTAGTAGTTATTTAAGTAAATAAAAGATTAACATTTCCGGGTATTAATTTGGTTAAAATCACATGAAAATCGCACCAAAAATCTAATTTTATAATTCATGTATTTTAGGTTGCAAGAAGACGGCCGTTTGGAGTAATATATAATTAAGAATAATGCGGATTGCAAACTTTCGGACGAAAACGAAGACTCCAATTTTTTAAGACCGGGCTTACGTTTTGCGAATGGACCTCTTTTGGGCCAACCGTAGCTTCTTGGGCCGAGATGATCACCACTTTTGGACTCCTCATTTTTGGGCTTGATCTAGTTACCTTTGGGCTAAAACTTTAACACATTTTTGATGGGCTTGTATTTGTTGGATCTTGGCCCATGATAAAATAATTGTTTTCCAAGTATTTTTGCTCCTATATATATGGAGCTCTTGTTGCTTATTAGGATATGACCTAAATAGCTAGTTATTTAGTTTTAGTAATAATTTGTAAGTTAGCTTTAGGCTTACGGTTCTCACAACCGTAGCTCTTGCTCACGGCTTGAACCAATCGGGTTCGGCTACATAATCCCGTTAACGTTTCGTTTATCTTAAATTCTCGTTAATTACGTAATTGCTATTTACCTTTGGTTACCAACGATTTCCATCTTCTTTTACTACTTACGGTTTTGCTTTGCTAATCACCATCGATTTCCTTCTCCTTTTACTCTTTACGGTTTGTTTTATTTATTACCATCGATCTCCATCCTCATTAACTGCTTACGGCATTGTTGCAATTTTAAACGCACGGTTTTTAGCACTCAATTTCTAGACAATTGGTTCTAATTCAATCTCGTTACTATAATTAACCGGAAGTCTGACTAATCATTTCGAATCCCTAATTTCACTTGGTTCACGGTTAATTATTGTTAAAGTTACTGTTTGAGAATCCGATCAATAGAAATTCATTTCTTGTCACTTTACGTTTTCCACTATAATTCACGGGTTAATTGTTAATATCACAGTTAAATCGTTTTTAAACAAGTAAATCTTTGTTGGGCTTTTTAAGTAACCAAATTCATAGCTTAACGGTTGAAATTATATTTCAACCGTAACCGGTGGTGATTTACTTAAGGATTCCATTTGTTAACCTTAGCATTTCTCATTTCATTTCCACATTTGAAACAAGATTTTCCATGCAGGATTATAATTCTGTCGTTAATTTCTGAGTCGATAATTCATGCTTTTACTTTACTGTTAATTTATTTCTCGCATTTTAACTTTCTGCTCTTAAATTATTGCAATTTACATTTGTGCAATTTACTTTATGCAATTTAATTTTATCACTCTTTAATTTACGCACATTATTTATTGTCGCTTATTACCTGCACTTTAATATTCGCTTTATTTTCTGAAGTTGGTACTTGCATAACAATTTACGTTTACTTTAACAGAATTGTTGTGAATTGTTTTATGCATTTTCCATCTTCATTATTCGCTTTCCAAGTTTATACATCCTTTATAATTAGAAGCCGAAAGATGATGGGCTAAGTGTCCTAGTTCGGGATATAAAGTGAAGTTGGGACCGAAACCGATAACAAAATAAAGAGGTGTATCGTATGGCATGATTGTCCAACGTTATTTAAATCAAGGTTATATTTTGTGGTGGATCACAATTGACCAATTGACAACTGGTTCGTTGTATCATAAAATATTGGACTCTTGAGATAATGAAGGAATGTTGTCTCATCTTTTTATCTAATTATTTGTTTCATCCCAATGGATCTTTATACCATGTGCTTCTCTTTATAATTGATTTTTGTCATTAGTTGTTAACCAAACCTCCAAACAAATATTATCTTCGAATTGGCCATCTGAAGCTCCCTTTTACAAACTGTATTTTTAAAGAGAAACTTTTCCACGCGTCCCCGTGGGATCGATATTCGATACTTTGTACCATTATTACTTGTTTTGAGACGATAATAGATTGAGATGTATACTTGCGTCATGGTCTATTTATAAACACTTTTTAAAGGGTGTAGTCACAACAACAGTTTTTGGCGCCGTTGCCGGGGAAGCACACCATAAGTTTTTCTTTTATTTAGTAAAGTTTATAAAAGCAAGTTTTTCTACCACCTTTTTGAAAAAAAAGTGCATGCCAAGATTGCCTCACGGTGATTTTTTTTCAATTTGATCTCGACATTGAAAGAACGTTTAGACAACGAAGAAGAATCCAAAGAGCTAATCTAGTCTTAAATTCTCCCGAGATCTGAACACGGGTATATGACGGAGACTGAGGATGAAATTCCCCCGGTCAATCCAAATGGGCATCCTAATAATGGAGAAAATCCAGAAAACCCGCCAATAAATAATCTTGACGACGAAGAACAAAACATTTTTCGGTTAGCTAATTCCAAAGATGGTGGTATTATGTCTTACGTTGTTCCTATTTTAACTCAGTTACATTCAGGAATTCTTAAACCAACACTGCAAACCCGCCACTTTGAATTAAAACCGATAATGTTTCATATGTTACAAACTAACGGTCAATACACTGATTTGGCATCTGAAGATCCTCATTCTCACTTACCGTCTTTCATGGAAATTACAGATTCTTTTAAACTTCCTGGTGTAGAAGACGATGCACTGAAATTAAAACTTTTTCCATACTCATTAAGAGACAGTGCAATATCTTGGTACAACTCAATGAAACCAGATTCTATAGTTACATGGGCCCAAATGGCGGAAAAGTTTTTAAAAAATATTTTCCACCCACGAGGAATGCTAAGTCCAGGAATGCAATCTGTACTTTTAAACAAATGGACGATGAATCAGTTCCTGATGCATGGGATAGGTATAAGGAGCTTTTGAGAAAATGCCCTCATCATGGCATTCCGTACTGCATTCAATTAGAGACGTTTTACAGTGGTTTAAATATTACTGCAAAACAAATGCTGACGCTACTACAAACGGAGCTTTCATATCTTGTACCTATAATGAAGGATATGATATCCTTGAGAGGATTTCTAACAACAATGGTCAGTGGGCTGATCCACGAGCATTGCCACCTAGAAAGACAACAGGAGTGCAAGATCCTGATGCTTATGCATTGATATCTACACAGCTGAATGGCATGGCATCTTTGATTAGAAACCTTAATGTTGTGTCAGTCAATCTTGTTGCACCACCTCTTACTGTCCAATCTATACAGTGCACATATTGTGGTGATGGTCATAATTTTGAACATTGTCCAGGAAATCCTGAGCGTATCAATTATGTCAGTAATAATAATAATAACAATAACAAGGGAGGACCCTTTTCTCAGACTTACAACCCTGAGTGGAGGAACCATCCCAATATTTCTTGGCACATTCCAGCTTTAAATCCACCACCACCTAAATTGCAAGGTCAAAACCAACAATTCCAGCACAGACCTCAAAACAATCAGCACGCAAATTTTCAACATAATCAAAATGCTTTTCAAAAGTCAAACCATCATGCAAGGTTCTAAATGGCGTGTGGCGTGGCGTGGCGGCGAGGCCAAGCCTCAAACCTTAGGAGCCACGGTGAGACCATGGCGTTTATCAAGGCGTGACTTATGGCGGCAAATCTCTATATCATATATAATATTATATATAAAAACATATATTTTGTACTATTAATCAACGAGTCAATGATAATAAACAAGCTAAATTAGGTTATATATTAAAAAACTAGCAAATAAGACATTAAAACATGAAGAAAAATCAAATATCGTGTTACAAAAGACTGCACATTAGGCCATGGCATGCCACAAGCATAACATGGTGTGAGACACAAGCCTTAAGCTATGGCGTGCCATGGCGACTGTCGCGGCGAGCCTTTTAGAACAGTGCCATCATGCCGAGTCATCTACTTCTTTGGATGCAATGATGTAGGGTTTCATATCCCAAACTCAAGCATCAATCAATAATCTGGAGACCCAAGTGGGTCAAATGGCTTTAGAGATGAGAAAACGTCTTTCCGGTTCTCTGCCTAGTGATACAGAAATACCCCCAAGAATCGGAAAAGAGCATGTAAAAGCTGTAACTTTGAGGAGTGGTAAGGATTTACCAGAAAATAATCAAAATATACAAAAATATTTTAAAAAGTCAAATAAAGCAGAGCCAGAAAAGAAAAACACAGTTTCAGACTCTGCTCAGTTTAGTGGAATTATTGGGCCATAAAACACTGTTGGGCCCAATAACACCACTACCATTCCAACCATGCCACTGTTAATCCCAAATGAACCCAAGAAAGATCAAAAGACTACAAACAAGCCTGTTGGGGATATGTCACAAGCTGGTGACAGTCCCAAAGTTCCTAGTGATACTAAAATAGACAAAGCCTCACCATCAACACCAGCACCTACTCTTCAAAAGACTATATTCCTACTAAAGTTCCTCTCTATATTCCTTATCCTCAAAGAATGAGGAATGAGAGAGAAGAACTGCAATTCAAAAAGTTTTTAGATGTTTTTAAATAGTTGCATATTAACATACCTTTGGTTGAAGCCATTAAATAAATGCCAAATTATGCAAAGCTTTTGAAAGACATTTTGAGCAAAAAGAAAAAGTTGAATAAGTATGAGACTGTAGCCCTGACTGAAGATTGTAGTGCTATGTTGTCTAACAAAATCCCTCCAAAGATGAAAGATCCTGGAAGTTTTACAATCCCATGTTCCATAGGAGGAAAATAAGTACGACAAGCTCTATGTGACTTAGGTGCCAGTGTAAACCTCATGCATTTATCTGTGTTTAACACTTTAGGCATATGTGAAGCTAGACCCACAACTGTTTCACTCTTATTAGCAGATAAGTCCATAGCTTGGCCTAAGGGTAAGATTGAAGATGCCCTTGTCCAAGTTGATAAGTTTATTTTCCCTGCAAATTTTATTATCCTAGACTTTGAAGCTGGCAAAGGCATTCCCTAGGAAGACCTTTCATAGCTACAGGAAGAACTCTGATAGACGTCCAAAAAGGTGAACTCACCATGAGAGTTCAAGACCAACATGTAACTTTTAATGTGTTGGACTCCCTTAAGTATCATGAAGAGAGAGAGAGAGAGAGAGAGAGAGAGAGAGAGAGGAATGTTCTACCTTAAATTTGATTGAATCTTGGTGTCAAGACAAAAGTTTTGGGGAGGTCATGGGAATTGGAGAATCTGATAGTGAAGAAGATATATCAGAGTTTGATGACTTAGAAGACATACATGTCACCTCTGTTGTTGAAGCTTTAGAAAACAAGGATAGGAAGACTCTTGTTTCTTCCTTAGAATGTGCTCCAGACTTAGAGTTAAAGCAACTCCCCTTGCATTTAAAATATGCCTTTTTAGGTGATCCATGGAAGTTACCAGTCATTATCTCATCATCTTTAGAATCTGAACAAGAGGAAAAGTTGGTTAGTATGTTAAAACAATACACCAAAGCTATAGAATGGACCATTGCTGATTTGAAGGGCATAAACCCTACCATCTGTCAACATAAAATCATTTTCGAAAACAAAGACTTCACCTCAGTTGAGCCTCAAAGAAGACTCAACCCAATGATGAAAGAGGTTGTGAAAAAAAAAGATTTTGAAATGGCTTGATGCTGGCATAATTTATCATATTTCGAGTAGCACGTGTGTCAGACTAGTGCAATGTGTACCCAAGAAGGGTGGAGTTACTGTGGTAACTAATGAGAAAAATGAGCTTATACCTACTAGAATAGTGTCAGGTTGGAGGATATGTATGGACTATAGGAAACTTAATGTAACAACCCGTCCCAATATACATCATATAACATACATTTACCAACCAAAGATATATAACAAAAGATACATATTATTCACATAAGGTTCGAAAGTCTTAAAACTGTACATTACATATTCAGTACAAAACGTTTAAGGAAAAATTCTACATCCCAAATAGCCTTCACAAGCACGTCATACTTTCTCCTTGCCTTTATACCTTCCTTGTCCTGGAATACATATTTTTGAAAACAAAATGAGGGTTAGACCAAAAGGTATAGTGAGATAATCCCTGTCAGTTTAGTAACCCTTTTGTAAAACACAAATATACAACAAGTAATTAAATACCAAGCAAGACTCGTGCACTGTGTACATCTCCTCATTCCCATGGCCATATTAGTTGGTTGCAAGCTAACTAATAAATTATCTCCGCTGCACTTACATACAGCCAACTCCGCTGTCCCTTCGTACAACCAAAACTCCACCGGTCCTAAGCCCGGCCAACGTGCTATCGTGTAGTGTAATGCTCATATAAATACAATATACATCTCAATATATTATATTTCAAACATAAGCACATAATCACATTATCTATCACATTCTCAATCCACATATATGTATTCCAGCTTGAAAACATTTTTAAAGTAAAACTCACCTGATCGCTTATCAAAAACCCTCCTGATCGCTTATCAAAAACCCTTCCAAGCTTTTCTCCAAGCTATCCGATCTTTTACCCAAAATTCTCAGAATCTGAAACAATTAGATACAATTACCTTTTTACCAATCGAACACATATAAAACTTACTATTATGCTAAGAACTCTAGATAACTCTAATCCTCAATTATTTCCCCCAAACCCAAACTTAAGTCGAGTCCACAGTATATCCAGTCCTCATCATAAGCTATCCAAAAGTCAACAGAACACAAAGATACCGGATACTTAAAAGTATCTGAAATCTCAAAAGTGATCAAACAGCTAGAGTTTCCGGACACCACAAAAACTATCCGGACAACAAGACCAATCTGGACAGTAAGACCAATCCGGACAGCATGACTTTCCGGACAACATCAACAATCCGGACGACATCCGGAAACCAAAGTAACCCGGACACCATCCGGTATCTAATTTCATCCGGAAACCAAAGAAAGAGGAACTTACCGGATATCTTTGTCTGTCCGGACACCATTAACAAAACTACCGGACACTAACAAAAGAAACTACCAGACACATTCAACTTGTGTCCAGAAACCTCTGTCGGTTTACCCAATTCTACCCAGAAATCAACATAATTTAACCCCAGACATGAAATCGATGACTCTAATCCGATAGAAACTATATACTAGCAATTACAAACATAAAACATAAAGGAAACATACCTCAAATCACTTCCAAGCACATCAATTGAAGCCTTAACCTAAAACTTCTTCTTCTTCTCCTTTTGGTCTCAAAACACACACACACACTGATAATATCTGATTGTTTTCTGATGTATGAAATATCTGGAGTCCTAAAGGGTGTATATTAAACTTAATTTACACTATTGGGCTTAAACTATTCAATAATGACCAAAACACCCCTAAACTTATAATTTAACCCAAACTTACCCTAAACATCCAATTTTAAAGTTAACTAAAATTAACGGAAATAGAATTTAACTAACGAACTTACCCAGGGTATTACATCATCCCCCCCTTAAAAGAATTCTGTCCCGGAATTCGGTTAAGCAAAAAGGTATGAATACTTATCACTACTACTTCGAACTCAATCAAAGCCATAGAAACTAACTGAATAGACACCCCACACCCATCTATATCTCTAACACATTTAAGCAACAAAAGAACGGAAATACTAATGATCGTTTTGCACCGAAGTCAGATAACACTTTAGCACGTATAGAGTTCGTTAGAAATGTACCTGTAACCTCATCCGGAATTTCCTTTGCTTCTTGTGCTGTCATTTGGAAGGCTCGACCCTTTGCTTTCTGTACTGCAGGCCTTTGTATCCCTCCGGCATAACACCCGTTGGTCTCACTGTCATACTACCCTGCTGTGCTTTCCATTGTGGACAATCTGACTGAATATGACCAGGGGAGTTGCAAGAGAAACAGAATCGAGTTACCCGACAGTCTTTAGCAATGTGACCAGTCTTTCCACACTTGTAACAAATTCGGGAATCCACATAACAGTTTCCTTGATGAACACGGTTGCATTTTGGACATGGTCTTTCAGCTGGTCTGAAAGGTGAACGACTATCAAACCTCGGGGATTCGTACTCCTTCAAATCGTACGTCATTTCTTCCAATTTTCATTTCCCAAAACTTCTATCACTAGTATCCCTCCCTTTATCTCTTTCTACATTCTCGGCGGCATCTACAGCGGCTGAGAAAGTATCGGTTCCCTTAGCAATCACTAAACCTATGATTTCCGAATTTAATCCAAAGATAAACCTTTCCATTTTGAGTGCTTCAGTAGCCACATAGTATTCTGCAAAACGGGACTTCTCTAGAAAGCGCACAGTGTAATCCCGAACTGATAGCTTACCCTGTTGCAAATTCATGAATTATTCTTCCAATTGTCTTACGGCAGCTTGAGGACAGAACTGCCTTTTAAAAGCTATGGTAAATTCTTCCCAGGAAAAAGTAGAATACACGTCCGGTCCTCTTGAAGTAATAAGAGCTTCCCACCAGTATAGCGCATCGGCCTTCAACATCGCAGTTCCATATAACACTTATCTTCATTGGCACATTTGTTGGTCTTGAAGATAGCTTCTATCTCTTTTAGCCACCTCATAGCCTTCACCGGATCTCTTTCCCCTGAATAAGTTGGAGGTTTGCAGCTCAGAAACATCTTGTAATCACACTTCTTTGGCACCGGTATGACAACAGGTGTAATGAGCATCTCGTCTTCCAGAGTAGGATCTGGTACTTCAGTTTCATTACGATGACGACGGTCGAACATAACTTGTATGTTTGCTTGTAGTCTTCCCATTTCAACGGCCAAATCGTTCCTTGTAACAAATTCAGTGCCTCGAGATTGAACTCTACCTCCAGTTCTGCCCCTACCTCGTTCTCCACCTCTTCCCCTTGTCCCGATTGTTGGATTCGTTCTATTAGGATTTCCTTCTCCCTCTCTATTCGTACGTCGAGTACCACTTGCCATCCCGTTGACTCGAACAAGGTTAATATACACATAAACACATACCCCAATATAATAAGGTATTCCAGTTCAAACATGTACTTGTAAGTTCATGATTACACTGGCCAAATGTAATTTGAAATTACCTTACATGATGTTCCTTCTACCTTTTATATTTAGCATCCCAAGGTTCTAAAATAATAGGGACATCCTACTTCACATGCAGTTTAAGTCTAGATATGGATCTGAATACCTAAATCCCTTAAACTAGGGCTCTGATACCATCTGTAACAACCCGTCCCAATATACATCATATAACATACATTTACCAACCAAAGATATATAACAAAAGATACATATTATTCACATAAGGTCTGAAAGTCTTAAAACTGTACATTACATATTCAGTACAAAACGTTTAAGGAAAAACTTCTACATCCTAAATAGCCTTCACAAGCACGTCATACTTTCTCCTTGCCTTTATACCTTCCTTGTCCTGGAATACATATTTTGAAAACAAAATGAGGGTTAGACCAAACGGTCTAGTGAGATAATCCCTGTCAGTTTAGTAACCCTTTTGTAAAACACAAATATACAACAAGTAATTAAATACCAAGCAAGACTCGTGCACTGTGTACATCTCCTCATTCCCATGGCCATATTAGTTGGTTGCAAGCTAACTAATAAATTATCTCCGCTGCACTTACATACAGCCAACTCCGCTGTCCCTCTATACAGCCAAAACTCCACCGGTCCTAAGCCCGGCCAACGTGCTCTCGTGTAGTGTAATGCTCATATAAATACAATATACATCTCAATATATTATATTTCAAACATAAGCACATAATCACATTATCTATCACATTCTCAATCCACATATATGTATTCCAGTTTGAAAACATTTTTAAAGTAAAACTCACCTGATCGCTTATCAAAAACCCTTCCAAGCTTTTCTCCAAGCTATCCGATCTTTTACCCAAAATTCTCAGAATCTGAAACAATTAGATACAATTACCTTTTTACCAATCGAACACATATAAAACTTACTATTATGCTAAGAACTCTAGATAACTCTAATCCTCAATTATTTCCCCCAAACCCAAACTTAAGTCGAGTCCACAGTATATCCAGTCCTCATCATAAGCTATCCAAAAGTCAACAGAACACAAAGATACCGGATACTCAAAAGTATCTGAAATCTCAAAAGTGATCAAACAGCTAGAGTTTCCGGACACCACAAAAACTATCCGGACAACAAGACCAATCCGGACAGCAAGACCAATCCGGACAGCATGACTTTCCGGACAACATCAACAATCCGGACGACATCCGGAAACCAAAGTAACCCGGACACCATCCGGTATCTAATTTCATCCGGAAACCAAAGAAAGAGGAACTTACCGGATATCTTTGTCTGTCCGGACACCATTAACAAAACTACCGGACACTAACAAAAGAAACTACCGGACACATTCAACTTGTGTCCGGAAACCTCTGTCGGTTTACCCAATTCTACCCAGAAATCGACAGAATTTAACCCCAGACATGAAATCGATGACTCTAATCCGATAGAAACTATCTACTAGCAATTACAAATATAAAACATAAAGGAAACATACCTCAAAGCACTTCCAAGCACATCAATTGAAGCCTTAACCTAAAACTTCTTCTTCTTCTCCTTTTGGTCTCAAAACACACACACACTGATAATATCTGATTGTTTTCTGCTGTATGAAATATCTGGAGTCCTAAAGGGTGTATATTAAACTTAATTTACACTCTTGGGCTTACACTATTCAATAATGACCAAAACACCCCTAAACTTATAATTTAACCCAAACTTACCCTAAACATCCAATTTTAAAGTTAACTAAAATTAACGGAAATAGAATTTAACTAACGAACTTACCCGGGGTATTACACTTAACCAAGCAACCCAAAAAGACAATTTTCCATTACCCTTTATAGACCAGATGCTAGACATATTGGTTGGAAAAGAGTTTTATTGTTTCTTAGATGGTTACTCCGGTTACAATCAAATTGCCAATGCACCGGAAGATCAAGAGAAAACCACTTTTACTTGCCCTTATGACACTTTTTCTTTTAGAAGAATGCCTTTTGGACTTTGTAATGCTCCTGCCACTTTCCAAAGATGTATGCTCTCTATTTTTTCAGACATGCTTGAACAATCCATGGAAATTTTCATGGATGATTTTTCTGTTTATGGGAAATCATATGATCTGTGTTTACAAAACCTTGAAAAAAGCCTTAAAAGATGTGAATAAAGTCAAGAAACAGATTTGGTTTTAAACTGGGAAAATGACACTTTATGGTTAAAGAGGGCATTGTGTTAGGGCATCTCATCTCCAATAGAGGTATTGAGGTTGATAAGGCAAAATTGGAAGTAATTGCAAATTTGCCTGAACCAACCAACCACTGTAAAAGAGATTAGAAGTTTTTTAGGACATGCAGGTTTTTACCGGAGGTTTATAAAAGATTTTTCCAAAATATCCAAACCTATGTGTTCACTACTACAACATGACCATGCTTTCAACTTTGATGAAGATTGTAAAAAATCTTTTAAAATCATAAAAGTAGCATTGGTCACTGCTCCTCTAATAGTGGCACCTGATTGGTCCTTATCTTTTGAAATTATGAGTGATGCTAGTGACTGGGCTATAGGAGTTGTTCTAGGACAAAGAAAGAATAGAGTATTCCACTCAATTTACTATGCTAGTAAAACTCTTAATGAAACTCAAATCAACTACACCACCACTAAAAAAGAATTATTATCTATGGTTTTTGCTTTTGAAAAATTCAGATCATACTTGATGGGTGCCAAAGTAATTGTGCATACTGATCATGCTGCCATCAAGTATCTTATTTCCAAAAAGGATGCAAAACCTAGGTTAATCAGGTGGGTCTTGTTGTTACAAAAATTTGATTTGGAAATCATTGATAGGAAGGGTGTGAATAATCAAGTGGCTGACCACTTGTCAAGACTGAAAAAACAAGAAAACACTAAACACACTGGTGATATATGTGAGGTTTTTCCAGATGAAAGGATTCTAGCTGTACAACATACTGCATTACCTTGGTTTGCAGATATTGTTAATTATTTGGCTTGTGGGATCATTCCCAAGGAACTTAACAAACATCAAAGAAAGAAACTCATTTTTTATTCCAAGAAGTTCCTGTGGGATGATCCATTTTTGTTTAAGATTTATGTAGATCAGGTGATAAGAAGGTGCATCCCAAATGAAGAAGTGACATCTATTTTACATCATTGCCATACAGGTCCATGTGAAGGTCACTTTGGAGGAACTAGAACAGCTGCAAAAGTCCTACAACCAGGATTTACTGGCCTACTTTAAACAATGATGCTCACACCTTTGCAAAAAGTTGCAATGAGTGTCAGAGAGTGGAAATATTTCTCAGAGGAATGAAATGCCCTTAAATGGAATTTTAGAAGTAGAACTATTTGATGTCTGGGGCATTGACTTTATGGGATCTTTTCCACTGTCCAACAACTGTGCCTACATATTGGTAGCTGTAGATTATGTGTCTAAATGGGTGGAGGCTATGGCCTGCCACTCTAATGATGCTAAGACTGTTGTCAAGTTTCTTCAAAGGCACATCTTCGCTAGATGTGGTACACCCCGTGCCTTAATTAGTGATGAAGGCACCCACTTCATAAACAACTTATTAGAGGAAGTCTTGGATAAATACAACATTCAATACATGGTGGCTACTGCTTATCACCCGCAAACCAATGGTTTGGCTGAACTGTCCAGTAAGGAGATCAAAGGAATCTTAGCTAAGGTAGTCAAGCCATACCGAAAATATTGGGCCTCTAAATTGGATGATGCCTTGTGGACCTACCGGACTTCTTACAAAATTCCCATTGGTATGTCCCCGTATAAGTTGGTTTTTGGAAAAGCCTGTCACCTGCCTGTAGAACTAGAACACAAGGCCTATTGGGCCATTAAGGAACTTAACATGAGTTTAGAGGAGGCCGGAATAAAAAGAACTCTACAACTTTGTGAATTAGAAGAGCATAGAAATTTTTCCTATGAAAATGCCTAACTTTACAAGGAAAACACAAAAAATGGCATGACAAGAAAATTCTTCCAAAAGAGTTATTTGAGGGACAACAAGTCCTCTTATTTAATTCTAGACTCAGGTTATTTCCAGGTAAGTTAAATTCTAGGTGGATGGGACCATATCAGATTGCAAAAGTTTATCCCTATGGTGTTATAGAACTGATTGATCCAGAAAAGAGGACCACTTTCAAGGTAAACGAACAAAGGCTAAAACCTTTTATCGAACCCTCTGCACTGATACAACAACATTTTGAGGTTGTTCACCTCCTGGAATGATGAAAAGTTTGTGAGTTCTTGGATTTTTAATTAAATCCAAGGAAGTGTAAATATTATTTCAAAGAAAAAGAAAAAAAATTATTATATCAGTTTGCTCTCAAAAGAAAAAGAAAGAAAACATATTTCTTTATTTTGTCAAGAAAACAAATATATATATATATATATTATTTTGAAGAGGTGTTTTCGGGAAAAAAGGAAAATTTTAAGAAAGATTGGTGATTCAATTCTAATGAGAGAAATAAAAAAAATTCGGCCTATGGCCAAATTTTTATATAGAGGGAATGATGCAAATACTGATAATGGGTCTAATAGATTAATTTCGTGAATTGTTGTTGGACTAAAATTCTTTTTAGCCTAAATCGATTTATGAAACAAAAGTCCAGCCCAATTGAATTTATTTGAAATCTCATAAAAATATTCGGCCCAAAGCAGTTTCATTGGACTTGGAATTTTCGGCCCAACAACAAAACAACCGGATTTTATTTTCCGGCCCAAACTCAAGCCCAATGCTGATTTTTTTTTCCGGCCCAACTTCATTTCTTACAAACAGTTTTTGTAACTAAACTAAAATTTGTTCTAATCTATGTTTAACTAAACTAGATCTTATCCTAATTTTGTAAGATTTTCACTGTGTACTGTATCTTGTTAGTTCTAGTAACTGTAAACAACAAAGGGAATGGGACATCATCGTACCAACCCAAAACCAGTCTCTCTACCCCTTTCTATCTCTCTCTTAAATGTCCCTGCCGGAAGTACATGTCGCCGGCGTCTGACCACTATCAAATCAGCCAGCACACCGACCGCTCCTTTCTGTTCCCGATGCAAGCAATCACCCCTTCATCTTCCCCCTTTTATTTCTCAGTCATCGTTTCAAATGAAGAAAACCCACTCCAAACACCCTCTCACAAACCCTTTTATCCAAAACCACCATTATCGCTGCCCTCACCAAACCCGACGCCGACATAAGCTTTGATCCTTTTCCCGACCTCTTCGCTACTTCAAAATCTGTATACACCCATAAATCGACAAACCATTGTGTCGTACCATCGTCTCCGGTGAATTTTTGACTGCTAAGCCATCCAAAGTTCGATCGAGGCTCACCCTCCGCATACTATCTATCCCTCGATCAAAATCCTTACAGAAAACCCTAACCACCGAAAGCCACCATGAACCGTCGCACTTACGATTTGACCCACTGCTTTGTTTCATCGTTGGAGGTTAGGGCCACACAACAACCACCTTTCGATCGAACCTATGTAACCACGACATACTTCTTGGGTCTTGGTATCTCGGCCACGCCACAACGCCGTCGACCGTCGTACGCCGCCACAGAACCACCGTGAGCTGCCACAAAGCCACCGAGCGCCGCCACCGATCCGCCGTATGTTGTCATATAACCAAGCACGTCGCCACCTCCTCCCGGATTTCCTAATGCGAGGTACTCTTTCTCCCAATCTCGTTCCTCACCCGTCTAAATTTCCCCTGTGTGGTTGTATTGAACTCCCAAGGTGAGCCGGTTCTAAACCGACCATCGACTTTCTGGCCAGTCCAACCCCACCCACGGTTAAATTTGCAGTACCCTCCGGTCGCACCTACTGTTTTCCCTGTTGACCACCGACAACACCGACCCGTCACCTCCACCATTCCATCGGTTGTCATCACCACCACATCACCGCCCTCTACCACCCCTGTAACACCCCTCACTATCTTCTCTATACCCATTGCCACCACTAACACCACACCTATACCCACTTCCCCAGTACCCACCACTTAAACCCAACCACCTATCATTAACCAGTACACCCATAGGTGTAAGTCTGTGGCTCCAAACAAACTGAACCCTCTCAAAAAGAGGAAGTTGTCTGGTGATGAAGCTGTTGTGGAACCGAATACTGATGAGGATGATGCTTCCAGTGGAACACCTATTACCACTCAACTACAGAGGCCACTCACTGTGGACAAGGATAAAAAGAAAGTGGGCAACTCCTCCGATTTCCATTTATCTCGTATGCATTTATTTAGTTGTCATGAAGCACTAATTAGGCACAAAGCATTTTCTAAAAAACTCTGGCAATCTCCGAAAGGTTTTCACCATCGAATTTTATTGGCACACCCACACTTTCAAAGCACGATCACGAAACTTGGTTGGGAATTGCTTTGTAGCATTCCTAAACCATACAATATGGATTGGGTACGTGATTTCTATACCGAACTGTCAGTCACAAATGGTATAGAAATCACTGTGAGACAAACCCTGGTTTGTTATTTCGCCACTCATACAAACAATATTTTAGGATTGGTACCACCTCCAAAAAAATCTGAATTTTGGAGACATGCAAATCATGCCACTGACACGGACCTTGTGGTTGTCCTCAAACGGATTACCCATGACGGGTCTGATTGGTCTTTTCAAGAAAACACACGTGTTTTGCGCACTCATTGTTTAAAACCTGAAGCAAATGACTGGTTTTACTTTTTAAGACACACGTTGTTTCCCACCACACACGACACTAGTTTATGCATGGTCAGAGTGTTCATCTTGTAATGTATTATGGAGGGCCATAAATTTGATGTCGGTCGGCTCATCTCCAATAACATCCTTGTAGGTGCTGATAGGGCTAATGCATGTATGCCGCATCCCACCATAATACACTTCCTAATGGAAAGAGCCAAGGTTCCCACTTTATCCACTGACCATTTTTCGAAAGATAAATTGGTCATGGATAAAATGAACGTCGAATAGTTGCTACGTAACAACACGTACTTCTAGCCAAAAAGTGAGAATGATGGTCTGGCTTCCTTAAAGGCAACCCTTCGGTCCTTTAAAAAGGAAATTAAGGTTGCACTAAGAGAGCAACGACGATTTATCACCACACAGATCACACGCCCGACTGATGACCATTGGGAGGAGATGAAGAGATGGAAGAGAGAGGATAGAGAGGAGAGGAATGCCTGGCTCCGCTATGAGAAAGCCAGAGATGATGCTATGAGAGCAGTATGGAGCAGAGATCACCTGGAGATACTGAAGACCTTGCCACCTTTCCCGATGCATCTATTATGGCAGCCTGCTGAGAGGCACCCTACTCACTCTGAGTAGGACATGTTTCTTCTTATCAGCCCTTTAATTTCATGCCTTACATTTTATGCCTAGTAGTTAATATAATTATTGCATCAGGGAATTTTGTTGCTATAAAAGGAAAATTTCAATTTTTACATTTTCATGCACCCATGCATTCCATGCAAATGGACCACATGAAAATTGTTGCTAGTTTGGGTTAGTTGTTTGATAGCCTCATTAACTTAACTTGTTTCTCACTTGTGTTTTGAAAACATCACTAGAACTAGCCATGAAACTTTTTGCTTTCACCGTTGTTGTTGGAGTTAAAATTTTTGCGCACACCATACAATTATACCACAAATCTTACCAAATTTTGGTTTGATTATTTCAATGTTCAATGAGGACATTGAACCCTTCAAAGTTTTGGGGAGGAGATATGGTTACTGTTCATACAATATCTGTTACACATATCTCAATGCATACCCACATACACATAAAATTCAAAAAATGCACAAAACGTGAAAACACTCCTGCAAAAAGAGCAAAGCTCTATAATTGTTTTCCATGCATACAATGCAAGTGTCAAAGACACCAAGAGACCAATGTGTCCACATGCAATTCCTCAAAATGAGAAGATGGTAAAAATTGCCATATTTAGAAAGTGGTAAAAGGCATGCATCACCAAAATGAAAAAGCCGATGGCATAACCGTTCATTTTATGTGCAATTTTTTTCCCAATTAGGCAATTAGTTGCTTGGCTAGCTTATGATTTGATGTGTTTTGAAGTATAAGTTGAGAAATATTGAGTTATGAAAGACTATTTTTTTACTAGGCTAATTAGTTGCAATTAAATCATTGTGAAACAAATGCATGCATGTCGGGTTTATGAGAATTGCAAAGATTTTTTTTTCTTTTCGTTTTGAGTCAATAATGTTTAGCTCAAAAATTTTGTTTTTAATAAAGTTGCTTGAGGACAAGCAACAACTCGAATTTGCGGTTGTGATATGGTTATTTATTTAACCCTATTTAGACGTTAATTCCAATTTTTGAGCTAATTTTAGTCTCCCATTGAGTCATTTTTATTATTTTTAGTAGTTATTTAAGTAAATAAAAGATTAACACTCTCGGGCATTAATTTGGTTAAAATCACATGAAAATCGCACCAAAAATCTAATTTTATAATTCATGTATTTTAGGTTGCAAGAAGAAGGTCGTTTGGAGTAATATATAATTAAGAAGAATGCGGATTGCAAACTTTCGGACGAAAACGAAGACTCCAATTTTTGAAGATCGGGCTTACGTTTTGCGAATGGACCTCTTTTGGGCCGACAATAGCTTCTTGGGCCGAGATAATCACCACTTTTGGACTCCTTATTTTTGGGCTTAATCTAGTTACCTTTGGGCTAAAATTTTAACACATTTTTGATGGGCTTGTATTTGTTGGATCTTGGCCCATGATAAAATACTTGTTTTCCAAGTATTTTGTTCCTATATATATATGGAGATCTTGTTGCTTATTAGGATATAACCTAAATAGCTAGTTACTTAGTTTTAGTAACAGTTTGTAAGTGAGCTTTGAGCTTACGGTTCTCACAACCGTAGCTCTTGCTCACGACTTGAACCAATCGGGTTCGGCCACAACTATTTTCTACATAATCCCGTTAACGTTTCGTTTATCTTAAATTCTCGTTAGTTACGTAATTGCTATTGTTACCTTTGGTTACCAACGATTTCCATCTTCTTTTACTACTTACGGTTTTGCTTTGCTAATTACCATCGATTTCCTTCTCCTTTTACTCTTTACAGTTTGTTTTATTTATTACTATCGATCTCCATCCTCTTTAATTGCTTACGGCTTTGTTACAATTTTAAACACACGGTTTTTAACACTCAATTTCTAGACAATTGATTCTAATTCAATCTCGTTAGTATAAATAACCGGAAGTCCGACTAATCATTTCGGATCCCCAATTTCACTTGGTTCACGGTTAATTATTGTTAAAGTTATTGTTTGAGAATCCAATCAATAGAAATTCATTTTCTTGTCACTTTACGTTTTCCACTATAATTCACGGGTTAATTGTTAATCTCACAGTTAAATCATTTTTAAACAAGTAATTCTTTGTTAGACTTTTTAAGTAACCAAATTCATAGCTTAACGGTTGAAATTATATTTCAACCGTAACCGGTGGTGGTTCACTTAAGGATACCATTTGTCAACCTTAGCATTTCTCATTTCATTTCCACATTTGAAACAAGATTTTTCCTGCAATATTATAATTCTGTCGTTAACTTCTCAGTCGATAATTCATGTTTTTATTTTACTGTTAATTTATTTCTCGCATTTTAATTTTCTGCACTTAAATTATTGCAATTTATATTTTCTACAATTTACTTTATGCAATTTAATTTTATCGCTCTTTAATTTACACAATTTATTTATTGTCGCTTATTACCTGCACTTTAATATTCGCTTTATTTTCTGAAGTTGGTACTTGCATAACAGTTTACGTTTACTTTAACAGAATTGTTGTGATTTTTTTTTGCATTTTCCATCTCCATTATTTGCTTTCCAAGTTTATACATTCTTTATAATTAGAAGCCGAAAGATGATGGGCTAAGTGTCCTAGTTCGGGGTATAAAGTGAATTTGGGACCGAGACCGATAACAAAATAAAGAGGTGTATCGTATGGCATGGTTGTCCAACATTATTTAAATCAAGGTTATATTTTGTGATAGATCACAATTGACCAATTGACAACTGGTTCGTTATGTCATAAAATATTGGATTCATGAGATAATGAAGGAATGATGTCTCATCTTTTTATCTATTTATTTGTTTCATCCCAACGGATCTTTTTACCCTGTGTTTCTCTTTATAATTGAATTTTGTCATTAGTTGTTAACCAAACCTCTAAACAAATATTATCTTCGAATTCGCCATTTGAAGCTCTCTTTTACAAACTTGACTTTTAAAGAGAAAATTTTCCACGTTTCCCCGTGAGATCGATATTCGGTACTTTGTACCACTTGTTTTGAGACGATAATAGAATGAGATGTATATTTGCGTCAATGTTTATTTATAAACACTTTTTAAAGGGTGTAGTCAACACAACAACAAAAACATAGAGGGTAGTTTCATAAAATACGCGAGACATGTTCATATGTGAACCTGTGTGATCAAGATATGAACTATACGTTCATATGTGAATCAGTTAATTAGTTCATATGAGAATCAGTTAATTAGTTCATATGTGAATCACAAAAGTTCATATGTGAATCTGTTAATTAGTTCAACTGATTCACATATGAACCTACAGTTAATTAGTTCATATGTGAATTAGTTCATATATGAATCACAAAGGCTCATATGTGAATCAGTTAAAAAGGATTCATATATGAATTATATGGGTTCACATATGAACATACAATTTATAGTCAATCAGGTTGTAGCGCAGTGGTTGATCGCACTGGGTGATGTGATGGAATATCCCATCTACCCAGGGTTCGATTCCAGGCGTCCTCAACATTGATAAGACATCTTTAAGTTTCAAAATTGCCAAGGATTAGTCCGGGCTGTGCCTGGGATACCCTTCCCAAAAAAAACATACAACTTATATGTGAATCACACAGGTTCACATATAAACTTGTCTCGCGTATTTGTAAGAGTTACGAAGTTGTCATTCTATTTTTGGAATGACCGCAACTTTTGACCGGTCAAAGCCGCAATTCTTGACTAGTCAAAGCCGATGTTGACCGTATGAATGGTTAGAATTACTTCTCTATTTCTCATACACTTAGCATTTCTCATTTGAACATATGACTACTAATATAATATGTAATTAATATATAAATTATACTTATTTAGATGAGAAAAATGAAAGAATGCGTGAAAGGACCAAACCGTCCCTCACTTCACGGATGAGAGTTAACACCCATTAGTGGTATACACAAATGTGTTATGAAAATATAAACTCTAGGATCTATCTTGTAATAAACAAATTGTGGGGACTAAATCCAAGAAAATTTGAAAATCACAGGACCAAATCCATAATTTACTTTTTTCTTAGTTAAAGTTAATCAAAATTAGATAAGTAAATGGTAAATTAATTATAAATTTCCTTATTTATTGAATGTAAATGGTAAATTAATTATAATTTTTCTCATTTAAAGTTCATCAATATCTGATATATAGAAAGTAAATTAGTCTAATAAGTTAATTGTAACTGATAATTATTGACAAACGACGTGGAGCATACTAATTATAATTTTCCTTATTTAGAGTTAATAATCAAAATCGGTGTTATAGAAAAAAACAAATAGAACAAAAATGAACAAAGAAAATGAATCATCCATTACCATTAGTCATAAGTCATTCAAATAGGGATAAGTTAAACATAATAATTATATTCTAATCTAACTCTATCTCTATTGTCATATCCTTTAGACGATGACAAACTTATCCTATAACACTCCTCTTGCGCCAAGTCAAAAGAGTGATAGTGCACAATTGTTGTCTCGTTAAAACCTTACCACAAAATAAAAAATAAGACGAAAGAAAGAGTATAACGTGCCAATTTATTTGCAATGTAGACTTTTCCTTTAGTCTAATATTTCTTCTGATATGTATATTAATCATGAGGGCTAAGAAAATAATATGATATACAAACTGTTGTCTCACTAAAACCTTGCGCCAAGGAACAAAACACATTCGGAAAAATAAAACATTTGGTGAAGAAAATAGCACAACATACCAATATTACGTGTATAGTAGACTCCCATTTTTGTCTACTACTCCCCCTGATTCATGGATTAATCAAGGGAATTTGAAATATCTCTGAATTCCAATCTTTTCTACATCTTTCCCAAATATGGTTTTAGATAATGATTTGGTAAGTAAATACTTCGCATTCTTCTATCATCTTAATTGATTAACAAAATATTGAGGAGAATTTGTTATTGCTTATTGTATACAAACTTAAGTGCAATACTTTCTCCAAATGTGAGGCGCCATCCACAAGTTTCAGCCTTGCACTCTTTTAGCCCTTGAACTTCAGTTCCAATCTTTTATTCCTTTTTCACTTCTGAAATATGACAAAACAAACCCAAAGTCAAGATTGGACAATTATTAATATATTTTCAACATCCGCCCTCAATCTTGACCTTTGAATAAATCAAGTATTCTCAACTTAGAACAAAAAAAAGTTGTGTTGATTTATCCCAAGAGATTTTGTAAAGATTTCATCAGTATTATCGGTAGACGGAATTTTAGAAACCTTTAACACACCCACACTAATTAGTTGTCGAACTTGATGAACATCAATTTCGATGTGTTTAGTGCGTTCGTGAAAAACAGGATTATAGGCTATTTGAATTGTTGATTTATTATCGCAAAACAGATTTATAGGGAGTAAATCTTTTATATGTAAATCATCTAAAATTTTCAAAACCCAAACGATTTCACGATCAGTTGCAGCCATTGCACGATATTCAGATTCAGTAGAGGAATAAGAAACAATATTGTGTTTCTTACTTCTCCACGAAATCAAACAATTTCCTAAAAACAAACAATAACCAGTAACAGACCTTCGAGTAGAGAGACACTTACCCCAATCAGCATCTACAAAACCTTTTAAACAAAAATTATAAGACCTGGTGAAGCTAACACCTCTTCCCGGAGATAGCTTCAAATATCTAAGCACTCTAAGGGCAAGTTTCAAGTGAGATTGTCTAGGAGCATGCATAAATTGGCTAAGGCAATGGACAGCAAAAGCGATGTCAGGCCGAGTAGTTAATAAATAAATTAACCTACCAATTAATCTTTGATAACCAGAAAAGTCAGACAAAGGAGGATCACTATGTTGGTCCCGAAGGGTTATACAAGTTTGTAGAAGGGGGGGGGGGGGGGGGGGGTTGAATACAAACACACGATTTTTACTTTCTAAATTGTTTATTGATAAATCTCAAACAATTTACAACTTGTTGCGGAACAAGATTAAGGATTAACCTAATCTAAACAAGTTAAGAACACTAAGTTTCTTGCACTAGAATTAAGATAGAAAGGAGATAAGAATACTACGAGTAATATTCTAACACTAAGAGAGAAAGAAGAAGATGACCGAGCACTTCATTTTGAAGTAGGGTTTCTCCTTATATACTGCATGCATTTAATGCATTTCAGTATTACTTTACACGTGGCAGCAGCTGATTGGTTGCATGGTTTGACCTTTTTAGACAACCTAGTAGCCGCATGATGTACAGTGTAGAATCAGAGTTGGTTGTACGATCCTGGACAAAAGGGATGTCCTTTCTGAAATTATCGTACGAAGACGTGCAAGGGGGAAAGGCAAAAGTAACTTGTAGAGTAAACCTCATGATCAGCGTTCGTTGAATAGTACTTTATCAGCGAGTGATAAAGCTCAGCGATCGCTGAAGTCTTCTACTTGATACTTCACGTTGAGTGGACAGGTCTTGGCTTCGCTGATATCCGCATCAGTTCATTAGTAGACTTTGTCGCTGGTTCTTGGGGTTGATCTTCGACTTCAGCGTAGAACCTATGTTGATGTGAAACTTGTCTTCAGGGATCATAAGTAAATAACTAAACTATCAGCGATCATTAATAGGACTGAATAGGCTCAAAGCACTATTGATGAACAGTGTTCGCTGAATGTTAAAATTAAAGAACATGAGTTTCCTATCAGCGGTACTGTAGAGTCATAGTACTTATCAGCGATAGTGAAACTCTAATACATATTGTTTACTTACAATTTTCACTAAGTGTTTCTTAAAGAGTCATTATCAAATCACTGAGGGTTTGGATCAACAATCTCCACCTAGTTGATTATGACATAGCAATGAAGGAAAATTGCTAAGTATGAAAACATAAGGATAAAAAGAACTCATAAAAGATTTGTCCTTTTTACTGTTTTCTGGGATCTTTTAAGTACTGATGGAGTAAAGTACATTCGCTGAAATTTTTCTTTGAACTTCGTATAAGGTTACAAAGGGAAGTAGAAAAATTATAAGTACAATAAATAAAATTACAAGTACAAAAGATACAAGCTGATAAAGATAGAAGAATTACAAGGAAATCCTATCAGCTAGAAGGGTTCTTCCTTAACAAGAAGTTCATCAAGGGTTCTGGTGGAGGGAATCATCCAGTCAGGGACTTCTTCTCCAAGGTTTCGTCTATTCTGAGCTTTAGTAAAGATCAGAGACTTCATGTATTGTCCGAGGAGATCATCTCTGAATCCGCACCAGTAGATGAGATCCCTGAGCTGTTCGATGGGAGTGATGGGTAGCTTAGAGATACATTGAAAGTGTTCTCGTCTATCGTAGTCATGAAAGAAAATACCATAAGGTTCGCTTATGACTTTACCAGGGACGAAACGTTCACTAGGGGGCAGGGAGGTGTCGAGCGCTGAGAGGTCAGGTTCAGGACCAAGTACCTCAGCACGAGAAAAGCCGATTCCTGTTTCATTTCTGATAGGAGGACCTGAGTCTGAAGGTACTATCGTTTTCTTTGCAGAGGCCCTTCTTCTTTTTGGAACAGAAGTAGGAGGAGGAGGAATATCCACAGCAGAAGAAACCAAGTCGATCTGTTGATTTACAAGTTTTTCGACATGATTTTTAAATTGAGAACGTGAATGCTGAATGGCTATTCTGATCTCCAACCATTCAGAGAAACCGTACTTCTTGATAGCATCAGCATAGAAGGTTTCCTTGGTACCTTTTTCTCTGAATATATCGACCTCAACAACTGGAACTTTGATGGTCGATCTTCCCCTGATGTTTACCTTGTGAATTCTGGCATCCCGATATCGAAAGGTCAGTTTTTCTTTGCACCATTTCAAGGTAGAGTCAGATACCTTGGTCTTTTCTTCGATGATCTTCTGGGCGTCTTCCCATAACACACGTTGGACTTCGATGGGAGTTCTTTTCAGTTCAGGGTCTTTCACCGATTGTTGGACAAGCTGGATGGCATAGGCTTTATCTTTTTCTTCGGCGAGTAACCTTTCAGCTCTGAGGTGATCAACGCACTATTTCTTTGATAACCTGAACTTTGTAGGAACATGAGTGACTTTGGAGCGAGGGAGGATGATTCGCTGATCTTCAAGCTTCTTGATCATTTCATCTCTCTTTTTCTGATCCTCTTCACTTAACTTTTGAGGAGTCAGGGAAGGTCTGTTTTTGTAAGAGAGCAGTTCTTCTTCTTGTTCTTCAGTCTCAGATAAATCAAAGACTGGGATTATTTCTTCAGCACTTGTGGCTGGGATTATTGGAGTTGTAGCAGGAGAGACTTCAGCAGGATCCTTAAGCAGGGGAAAGGACTAGCTGAAACGCAACGATCGTTTAAGTAATATCATTTGGTAGAAAGAGATAGAGAAAAGAATGAGGGTTAAGTGTTTAGAGGTTTTATGGAGAGGAGAACTGTGGTTGAGAAGGGATAAAGGAGGGATGCAGTATAAGGGTGTAACGACCCGTAATCCCATACATAGTTCAAATAGCATACATTGCATAACGTCGTTAAAACAAGAGATACATTATATAACAAATACGGCCCCTTAGTCTTTTACAAACATTCAGTGCATCATTAAAACGTTTACATAGTAAATTACATCATTACTAACAACATGCTATATCTACCATACACAACATAGTCTTCAACTACATAGTCCTCCAAAAGCTATTCACGGTTTAACCTTCTTATTTGCCCTTACTCGATCCACGACCTGGAATACATATTTTTAAAACAAAAATGAGGGTTAGACCTTGAGGTCTAGTGAGAAAATCCCCGTTAGTTAAAAACCATTTGCACAACATCATACACATAATTCACATAAGAATACCAATTAAGACTCATGCATCATATATCCTTCCATCTCGTTCTCTTGGCCATATTAATTGGTTGCGAGCCAATTAATTAATTTGCACCGCTGTACTGAATACAACCAACACCATTGTCCCTCTGTACAACAAACTTTCACCGGTCCTAAGCCTGGCCAACTATCATCCATGCAGTGTAATACTCATATAAACATAATATGCACATTATTACACTCATTCACATATATGTATTCCAGTTAGAAAACATTTTAAGTAAAAACTCACTTGTTTGCTTATCCAAAACTTCTTCCACAAAGAACTCAGCTTTCACCTTCGATTCACAGTATCTAAAACAAATGGATGCAGATATCTCTTTACCATACAAAACACATAAATCTTACTAAAGCTAAGTACTCTAGATAACTCAAATCCTCAATTGTTACCCCCAAACCCGAACTTAAGTCGAGTCCATAATGCATTCAGTCCTCATTCAATCCCCATCCCATAATTAACATGACACAGGCTACTGGATACTTAAAAGCCTCTAAACTCACCAAACTTGACCAAACAGCCAAAGTATCCGGACAACACCCACTATCCGGACAACACAACTTTCCGGACAGAACAGGTATTCCGGACAACACTACTGTCCGGACAATATCAACAATCCGGACGACATTCGGATACCTCAGTAATCCGGACATTATCCGGTATCTTATTTTATCCGGAAAACTAAGAAAAGAGAAACTTACCGGATAACTCACCTCGCCCGGACACCTATGCACAAGGGTTTCCGGATACCTCGAACGTCCGGACACTTGCTAAATCGTCCGGAAACCCCTGAACACAATCGGTTCCTTTTTCCAACCCAAATTCAATTAACTCATCTAAATTGAGAAATTGATAAATCTAATCCGACAGAAACGTAGTACTCTTGATTACAAACATAAAACATAATAGAGACATACCTTAATTTCACTTCCAATTACTCCAAATTTGAATCCCTAACTTTGCTTCCTTTCTCCTCTTCTTTTCTTCCCAATTCACACGCACACACACACTGATATGAATTCTGTTTTTTGTGAAATATCTGAATCTAAATGGTGTATATCAAACCAACTTTTCCATTTTAGCCCTTATACTATTCACTAATCACCATAACACCCTAAATTTATAAATTGACCCAAACTTACCCTAAACATTAATTATATAATTAAATAAATTTAACGAAACTAACATTTAACTAACGAACTTACCCGGGGTATTACATCATCTCCCCCTTAAAAGAATTCCGTCCCGGAATTCGGTTTAGGCAAAAAGTTGCGAGTACTTAGTCCTCATATCTGATTCTGATTCCCAAGTAGCATCCTGACCCCAATGATGTCTCCACTGAACTTTCACTTGTCTGATTACTTTGTTCCGCAACAATTTAACTTTGTGGTCAACTATGGCTTCAGGTTCCTCCACATAATTCAGCTTTTCATCCACTTGTATATCTGGTAGAGAGACTGCCTGATCCGGCGTAACCAAACACTTTCGGAAATTCGATACATGAAACGCATTATGAATTCTGCTTAACTCTGACGGAAGATCCAACCTGTACGCTACTTCACCAATCCTTTCTATAATTGCAAACGGTCCAATGTACCTCGGACTAAGTTTACCCTGTTTCCCGAATCGAATGACTCCTTTCCAAGGTGAGACTTTTAACATCACAAAATCTCCAACTTGGAATTCTAACGGCTTTCGGCGTCGGTCGGCGTAGCTTTTCTGTCTATCTTGAGCTACTTTCAAACGTTCCCGAATCTGAGAAATCTTATCCGCGGTCATCTGGACTATATCTGGCCCTGCTAACTATTTCTCTCCCACTTCATTCCAACACAGAGGCGTTCGGCATTTTCTACCATACAGAACTTCAAACGGTGCCGCTTGTATGCTGGAATGGTAACTGTTGTTGGGCAAATTCTATCAGTGGCAAGTGCTTATCCCACGATCCCCCAAAATCAACAATACAAGCCCGGAGCATGTCCTCTAAAGTCTGAATCGTCCGTTCACTCTGACCGTCAGTTTGAGGATGATACGCTGTACTTAACTTTATCTGCGTTCCCATTTCCTTTTGAAAACTTCTCCAGAAGGTAAAACGGCTGTCACGATCAGAGATAATCGAAATTGGGACTCCATGTCGTGTTACTATTTCGTTGATATACAGTTTGGCTAGTCTTTCCAATGAATAGGTTTCCTTTATTGGTAGGAAGTGAATAGACTTTGTCAACCTGTCAACGATCACCCAAATAGCATCAAACCCTTTCGGAGTCCTTGGTAACTTCGTGATGAAATCTGTAGTAATTTGATCCCATTTCCACATCGGTATTTCTAAACGCTTTAATTGCCCAAATGGCTTCTGATGTTCAATCTTCACCTTCTTACAAGTAGTACAACCTTCCACATACTGAGCAATGCTTCTTTTTATTCCCGGCCACCAATAGAATTGTTTTAGGTCTTTGTACATCTTATTCGTACCTGGGTGAATAGAGAATCGAGATTGATGAGCTTCTTATAGTACACGATCATGTAAACCACCCAAACGAGGCACCCAAATTCTGTTCCCCAGACACAATAACCCACGATCATCTTTTACTAGCAATGCTGATATCCTCACTAACCGTTCTGATTTCAGATGTTCTTCTTGAAAAGCTTCCACTTGGCACTTCTTCAGTTCATCGAATATGTTAGGTAGGAGTTCAGCTCTTAGTGCAATGGATTTTATCGTTCCACTCCTTTCTTGACGACTCAGTGCATCAGCTACCACATTCGCCTTTCCCGGATGTTAAAGAATTTCACAGTCGTAATCATTCACCAATTCTAGCCATCTTCTTTGCTTCATATTTAGTTCCTTCTGATCGAAAAGATGTTGGAGACTCTTATGATCAGTATAAATTTGACATTTAGAGTCGTAAAGGTAATGTCTCCAAATCTTCAACGCAAAAACAACCGCTGTCAGTTCCATATCGTGTGTAGGATACTGCCTTTCATGATCTTTTAACTGACGAGAAGCATAAGCAATAACCTTTCCACACTGCATAAGTACACATCCCAATCCTAGTTTGGAAGCATCAATGTAAACAACAAAATCATCGGAACCTTCAGGTAGTGACAAAATCGGCGCACTGCAAAGTTTCTCTTTCAATACCCTGAATGCTTCATCTTGTTCTGCTTTCCATTCAAACTTTAGATTCTTTCGGGTTAGCTTAGTGAGAGGCGTAGCGATACGAGAAAAATCTTGTATAAACTTTCGATAGTAACCGGCTAAACCTAGAAAACTTCGTACTTCCGTTGGCGTCTTCGGCGGTTCCCATTTTTCAATTGCTTCTACCTTCGTCGGATCGACTTGAATACCTTTCTCGGAAACTACATGTCCGAGAAACTGAACTTCCCGTAGCCAGAATTCACATTTAGAGAACTTAGCGTATAACTGTTCCTTCTTCAACAATTCCAAAATTAAACGAAGATGTTGGGCGTGCTCTTCTTTGGACCGGGAGTAGATAAGGATATCATCGATAAACACAATAACGAATTTATCGAGATATGGCTTACATACTCGATTCATTAAATCCATAAAAGTAGCTGGGGTGTTCGTCAATCCAAAAGGCATTACTAAGAATTCATAGTGACCATACCGTGTGCGAAAAGCAGTTTTCATAACGTCTTCTTCTTTAACCTTCAGCTGATGATAACCAGATCTCAGATCAATCTTGGAGAAATAGCAAGCTCCAACTAGTTGATCAAAGAGGTCATCAATTCTAGGAAGCGGATACTTGTTCTTGATCGTGGGCTTATTCAGCTCTCGGTAATCAATACACATTCTCATCGAACCATCCTTCTTTTTCACAAACAGAACCGGTGCTCCCCACGGCGAAGAACTGGGTCTGATGAAGCCTTTATCTGAAATATCCTGCAGTTGAGTCATCATCTCTTTCATTTCTGGAGGTGCCAAACGATACGGTGCACGGGCAACAGGAGCAGCTCCAGGAACCAGATCTATACCAAACTCTACTTGTCTAACGAGCGGAAGGCTAGTCAAATCTTCTGGAAAAACATCCGGAAATTCACGAACAACCGGAATATCTCCCAGCTTACTCTTTTCTAGCTTAATATCTATCACATAAGCTAAGTAACTTGAGCAGCCTTTATTGATACACTTACGAGCTTTTAACAAAGAGATAAGGCAAGACTGATGATTTCTACGGTCACCATAAATCACTACTGGTCCCTTCTCAGGTAAGACAATATTTATCAACTTCTTATCACAAACTATATTAGCCTGATTCTTGGCTAACCAATACATTCCCACTACCACATCAAACTCGATCAAGGCTATAAGAAATAACTGAATAGGCACTCCACACCCATCTATGTTTATCACACAACTATCAAATACCTCACTAACCGGTATTTGATTATCATTAGCCGTATCTACCATGAACACATGATCTAACACTTTAGGCTTTAAATGCATATAGTCAGCAAAAGAAGGCGACACAAACGATCGGTTTGCACCGGAATCAAATAACACTTTAGCACGTGTAGAATTTATTAAGAATGTACCTGTAACCACATCGGGAGTCTCATGCGCTGTCATCTGGAAGGCACGGTCCCTTGCTCTTGGTAATTCTGGCCTTGGTACTACCGGTCTAACAGCCGTTGGTCTTACTGACGTACCACCCGGTTGTAATCTCCCCAATGGGCAATCGGACTGAAGGTGATCAGGAGAATTGCACGAGTAACAAAATCTAACTACTCGACAGTCCTTAGCAATATGACCGATCTTTCCACACTTATAACAGTTTCTAGGATCCACTTGACAACTCCCTTGATGAAAACGGTGGAACTTTGGGCAAGGTCTTTCAACTGGTCGAAAAGGTGGACGGTTATCAAATCGCTGAAACCTGGACTTCTTCTGATCATACTGCGGTCCTTCCCACTTTCTTTTCCCCACATTCTTATCACTAGTACTTCTCCCTTTATCTTGTTCCACGGTTTCCGCGACGTCTACTGCGGCGGAGAAAGTTTCTGGTCCTTTAGCAATCACAAAACTTCTGATTTCTGCATTCAATCCAAAAATAAAGCTTTCAATCTTCATGGCCTCCGTAGCAACGTAGTATTCCGCAAAACGAGACTTTTCCAAGAAGCGATCGGTGTAGTCCCGAACTGACAAATTCCCTTGCTGTAAGTTCATAAATTCCCCTTCCAATTGTTTGACTGCGGCTTGAGGACAAAACTATTTCCTGAAAGCTATCACGAATTCTTCCCAAGAATAAGTAGAATATATATCAGACCCTCCCGAGGACATATGTGCTTCCCACCAGTATAGGGCATCGCCTTTCAACATTGCAGTTCCATAGAGTACTCTATCCTCTTCAGCGCATTTACTAGTCTTGAAGATGGTTTCTATTTCCTTCAGCCACTTCATAGCTTTTACTGGATCCCGATCTCCCGAGTAAGTTGGAGGCTTACAACTTAAGAACATTTTATAGTCACACTTTCTTAGTACTGGTGTGATTGTAGGTGTAATAGGCATCTCATCTTCTTGACCATGATCTGGTGTATCAGCTTCATTATGACGAGTTCGATCAAACATGGCTTGTATACTGGCCTGCAGTCTTCCCATTTCAGCTATTAAATCGTCCCTAGTAACAAATTCATTACCTCGCGGCAGAGTTCCACTCCCAGTTCTACCCCCAATTCTGCCTCCAATTCTGCCTCCAATTCTGCCTCCACCTCTTTCTCCCCCTCTTCCCCTTCCTCCGACTGTTGGGTTTGTTCTATTCGGATTTTCTCCTCCTTCCCGATTCGTTTGTCTAGTACCACTTGCCATTCTGTAGATTCAGACAAGGTTAATATACACATAAGCACATACCCCATATAACAAAGTATTCCAGTTCAAATATCTACCTGTAAGATCACAATTACACTGGCCAAGTGTAAAATGAAATTACCTTACATGATGTTCCTTCTACCTTTTTATATTTAACACCCCAAGGTACTACATAAAAAAAGGAACATCCTACTTCACATGCAGTTTAAGTCTAGGTACGGATACTAATACCTAAATCCCTTAAACTAGGGCTCTGATACCATCTGTAACGACCCGCAATCCCATACATAGTTCAAATAGCATACATTGCATAACGTCGTTAAAACAAGAGATACATTATATAACAAATACGGTCCCTTAGTCTTTTACAAACATTCAGTGCATCATTACAACGTTTACATAGTAAATTACATCATTACTAACAACATGCTATATCTACCACACACAACATAGTCTTCAACTACATAGTCCTCCAAAAGCTATTCACGGTTTAACCTTCTTATTTGCCTTACTCGATCCACGACCTGGAATACATATTTTTAAAACAAAAATGAGGGTTAGACCTTGAGGTCTAGTGAGAAAATCCCCGTTAGTTAAAAACCATTTGCACAACATCATACACATAATTCACATAAGAATACCAATTAAGACTCATGCATCATATATCCTTCCATCTCGTTCTCTTGGCCATATTAATTGGTTGCGAGCCAATTAATTAATTTGCACCGTTGTACTGAATACAGCCAACACCACTGTCCCTCTGTACAACCAACTTTCACCGGTCCTAAGCCCGGCCAACTATCATCCATGCAATGTAATACTCATATAAACATAATATGCACATTATTACACTCATTCACATATATGTATTCCAGTTAGAAAACATTTTAAGTAAAAACTCACTTGTTTGCTTATCCAAAACTTCTTCCACAAAGAACTCGGCTTTCACCTTCGATTCACAGTATCTGAAACAAGTGGATGCAGATATCTCTTTACCATACAAAACACATAAATCTTACTAAAGCTAAGTACTCTAGATAACTCAAATCCTCAATTGTTACCCCCAAACCCGAACTTAAGTCGAGTCCATAATGCATTCAGTCCTCATTCAATCCCCATCCCATAATTAACATGACACAGGCTACTGGATACTTAAAAGCCTCTAAACTCACCAAATTTGACCAAACAGCCAAAGTATCCGGACAACACCCACTATCCGGACAACACAACTTTCCGGATAGAACAGGTATTCCGGACAACACTACTGTCCGGACAATATCAACAATCCGGACGACATTCGGATACCTCAGTAATCCGGACATTATCCGGTATCTTATTTTATCTGGAAAATTAATAAAAAGAGAAACTTACCGGATAACTCACCTCGCCCGAACACCTCTGCACAAGGGTTTCCAGATACCTCGAACGTCCGGACACTTGCTAAATCGTCCGGAAACCCCTGAACACAGTCGGTTCCTTTTTCCAACCCAGATTCAATTAACTCATCTAAATCAAGAAATTGATAAATCTAATCCGACAGAAACGTAGTACTCTTGATTACAAACATAAAACATAATAGAGACATACCTTAATTTCACTTCCAATTACTCCAAATTTGAATCCCTAACTTTGCTTCCTTTCTCCTCTTCTTTTCTTCCCAATTCACACGCACACACACACTGATATAAATTCTGTTTTTTGTGAAATATCTGAATCTAAATGGTGTATATCAAACCAACTTTTCCTTTTTAGCCCTTATACTATTCACTAATCACCATAACACCCTAAACTTATAAATTGACCCAAACTTACCCTAAACATTAATTATATAATTAAATAAATTTAACGAAACTAACATTTAACTAACGAACTTACCCGGGGTATTACAAAGGGAATAGAAGATATTGTACCTGACAATCTGGCTTGCTGAAGAGAATAGCCAAGTTGTCTTCAGAGGCAACACCTTTGTTCTTGCCTTTGTCAGCTTCAGATGCTTCAGGCCTTTTGGTGGTCCCCTCCCCTGATTATTCTGAGATGACGATCCCTTTTTGAGCTTGGGCTTTCTTTGGCTGGACGAAGAAGAAGTCTTCATCATCATCATCATCATCATCATCGTAATCATCATCATCGTTTTTAGGGGATGATGATGGTTCGTCGTCCTCAAGATCGAGGTCTTCATTATCTTCTTCTTCTTCTTCCGCTTCAGATTCTTCCTCATCAGCGTAGGGTACGGTCACGTTAGCAGCATCTTTAGTTTCCTCATCGAGTTGCTCCCCCTCAGATACAGAGGGAGGTTTCTCGGTTCCCTCAAGGTTTTCAACTCCCTGAGGTTGTGCAGTTGCAGCAGCAACAACAGTAGTAGTACTCGTCTCCCCCTCAACGTGGGGAAGGTCTTCAAGAGTTTTCTTCTCCCTCTCAACATTTTGGGGAAGTTTTTGATCCTTCTCCCCCTCTTCCACATGATGGATGGGGGAGGAAACAACATTCGCAGTAGCAGCAGCATCAGTGTGCACTGGGTCCCTGTCTTCCAGGCCATGAATCCCAACATAGGTTTCAATCTTGCTTAATCTGTCTTCTAGGCCAGATATAGCAGGAGTGATTCTTTGAAGATCCTCTGAATCCACCTGAGTAAAGTGTGAAGGAGCAGAAGTAGCAGCATTCAGGCGGTCGAGGATTTGCTGCAGTAGACCGGTGGCAGCGCTGACATCCATCTTCAAGGTAGACATCTCTCCCTGAAGGTTACCAACCGCAGTCTTCAGCGATGTGACTTTGCTGGACAGGGCCGTAAAGTTGGTGGAGAGAGTGATGTTGGCGGTGGAGTTTTCAGCGAGGGTGGTAGAAAATTGACCAATGTTACCATCCACCTTTTCCAGATCAGCACTGGAGGCTTTGCCTTGGACCTCGATGGTCAGCTTCTTGAGAGCATCTCCAGCGTCTGTAACCGCTGAAGTGTTTGCCGTGAGAGTGGAGGTGAGTGACTCCACCTTTGTTTCCAAGCCTTTGAGGGAGGTGTTGATATCTCCCAAATTAGGACCTGAAAAAGTTGAGAACTTGTGAACAAAGGAAAGCTCAGAAGTTTGGGGTTTTGAGAGAGGAGTGTTTGGAGTTATGTGTATACCTGCGGGATGGTTGACGAAGTCCTCGAAGTTTCGATGATCTGTAAATGTTTCCATGTCGTCTTCCAGTGTACCTTTACGCTGGGAAGTTTCCGCAGGTCCTTTATTTAAATCTTGTATCCGTCGTAGTTCTTCAGCAGATGAGTCACTCAGATGAATGACCTTTGTTGTTGAGAAGGGGGGGAATAGATGGAGTGACCAAAGAAGTAGATGGAGGAGTGAGAGTTGAGAAGAGGGTTGTGGTGCCAAATTCAGCGTTGGGTCCGCTGAGAAATACTTCTTCAGTCCTTAGAGGGACTGAAGGAGGGAGGTTCTGTCCCAAGTTTATAACCTCAGCGTTTAGAGACGCTGAAGTTGGGATGGAAGGGGTGGCTTGATCAGATGTGGCAGAGCGTACCACGAAATCATCCAGCGTAGTCTGTTGAGAGTCAGACGCTAGGTCTTCAGCCTGGAAAGGCTTGGGGGGTTGCTCCTTGGTTTTCTTGATCCTTTTAGAATCAAGTGAGGTAGAAGAGTGTTTCCTTTTCTTAGTAGGAGTGGAGGTTGCAGCATGGGTATCAGCGGTGGGGATTACCACTGAAGGAGCCGCAGAAGTAGAAGAATTTGGAGGATTAAGAATAGATAAGATAGTAGAAAGACGTACCTCGTTTGGCATGGGGCTGAAGTCGAGCACCTTAGGGCCAACCTGAGAAAGTCTCAAGTCACCCACTTTTGGTTATTTGTCTCCAAGCCCGTGTAGAAAGAGAGCGCTGACAAACCTTGGATATGGAACACATGTTGGTCTGTCAGCCATGCCCATTCTGAACACCAGATCGTTGTAGATGATTGACGCCCAATCAATGTGATGACCCTTCAGCAGAGCATATCCCATGGCCTGTTGAGGTTGGGATGCTTGGTCATTTGACTCGACCTTAGCTGTTAGGCAACTGATCAAGTGAGCGAAGATGAAGTTCATCTCACTGGGCATCTTTGACTTCTTGATTGCAGTCAGCTTCTTCTCAGGAAGTCCATCTCTCCCTGTGTCCCACGTATAGTGCATTGCATCAAAGAATGCATCAGGGTTTCCCTATCAGCAGGGTTTTTGTGGTTTGGCAGAGGGACAAAGCGATTTCCATGGGTACTGGCGGGAAGGTTTAGAGCACGCCTGATATGAAACGGGGTGATCTTGGAAGTTCCATGGTCTGTGTCACAGAGAATGACATCAGCCATTTTCTTGGGATCGTTGGTTGAGGGCACCTTAGCTCTTCTGGCAGTATACCAGAACTGAGCTAGAAGAGATCGATGAGCAGGGAGTACAATGGTAAGAGCTGTCGATATAGGACAAGTCTTGAGAAAGTTCACAGCATCTTCAAGATGTGTGACTTGTTTCTTTTCAGGGAAGTCGAAGAGAGCATAGGGATTATTGTTTTGAAAGGTAACTTTCTTGAGTTCGAACTTGACCTGAGGAGCTTTAGTGATTTCAATGACCTCATCAACAGTGGGGTTCTCAACAGAAGGAGCTTCAGTAGAGGATGCCATTTCTGTTTTTCATACAATAAAGAGGAAACAGAAGATCTCAAGATGAATAAGATATCCAAAAAGGATTTTTAGGGTTTTTGCACATTCTATTCAGACAAAAAATATCTTAATAGAGATTAGGGTTTTTTTAGTTTTGGTAAAGATTCAAAAACTAGTGAATGCCTTATTTTCCAGTTTCCTTTAAGATAAGGATTCTGGATAAACATGTGAAGAACAAGTTTAAGATTTTTGTTTTAAACTTGAAGAACAAGCATGAAGATTGTGTTCATAAAATCATGAAAATAAAATAATTTCATTTTAAGAAGTTCTTTTGTTTGATCTTTTGAAAACAATAATAAGATCAGAAACCAGTTAAATAAAAGGTAAATAATAAGAATATTAACCTTAGATGTTGAAGATTGAAGATGAACTGTTTCTGGAAACGAGAGTTCAAAATGCAACAGTGTTCGTTTCTTGAAGAAGAAGTTGTTTGCGTAAAGGTAAAAATATAAACTCGAATGGTTTATATAGTGTGAGTAGAGAGAGAAAAACTATGAGAGGGAAAAGTTTTTCATGATGACACGGACACGTGTTTGCATATGATTGGTTGAGGAAAACAAAATGTGCAAACATGTGTCAGAAAAAGAACGTGTCAGGGTTTATCCGTTTGATGACGTCACAAAAGTCTTTTCATATTTTATGATGTCTCTGAGGTTTTTGAAAACTCAGGGATATTTTGAAAATAAGAAGCACTAAATAGAAGTATCAGTGTTGGTTTTAGAAATTTCCAAGTATCACTGAAAGGAAGAGATATTCAGTGATGCAAATAGTTTTGAAATCTTTCAGTTCTAGGCGAACGTTAGCGAGCAAGAGAGAACATACCTTGATATCAGCGAATCAATTTTGTTCAGAGAGAAGATGATAGAAATGGGTTATATAAGTTTATTTTATCCCTGATCGAATGTGAACCGCTGAAGATTTTACTCTTCTAAGTTCAGTATTCCAAGCTCGCTGATGAGAAAGTTGTATCTTGTCTCATCAAGAGGTTTGGTGAACAGATCAGCTAACTGAAAATCAGTTGGGATAAAATGAAGTTCTATATCACCATTCATCATATGATCTCTGATAAAATGATACCTGATTTCGATGTGTTTGGTCTTTGAGTGTAGCACTGGATTATTGGCTATAGCGATGGCACTAGTGCTGTCGCAATAGATTGGAATCTTTGAGAGCTGAAGGTCAAAATCCAGTAGTTGATTTCTCATCCACAAGACCTGAGAACAACAGCTTCCAGCGGCTACATACTCAGCTTCAGCGATTGAGGTGGACACCGAGTTTTGCTTTTTACTTGTCCAACTCACCAGCTTTCCACCCAGGAGCTGACAGCCTCCTGTGGTGCTTTTCCTATCTAATTTGCAACCTGCAAAATCACTATCTGAATAGGCGATTAGATCAAACCCTGAGTCTTTGGGATACCAAAGACCTAGGTTAGGAGTACCCTTAAGGTAACGAAAGATTCGCTTTACATCGATCAAATGAGATTCCTTAGGTTCATCTTGATATCGTGCACACAAACAGGTTGCGTACATAATATCAGGTCGGCTAGCTGTAAGATACAAGAGAGAGCCGATCATCCCACGGTATGCTGTGACATTAACGGGTTTTCCTTTAGGATCCTTGTTTAGTGTTAGCGGCGGTGTCATAGGGGTTTTCATAGCTGAACTCTGAGTTAAATCAAATTTCTTCAGCATATCCTTAACATACTTTCCCTGATTAATGAAAGTTCCTTTTTCATTTTGCTTTATCTGAAGACTAAGGAAATATGTTAGCTCACCCATCATACTCATTTTATACTCTGCTTTCATCCTTTCAGAGAAGCGAGTACAAAGGTCAGGGTTAGTAGAACCAAATATAATATCATCGACATATATTTGAACAAGAATAATATGACCTTTTACCTTCCTGAAAAATAGAGTTTTGTCGATTTGACCACGCTCAATTTTTTTGATAAGGAGATAAGATGAGAGAGTGTCATACCATGCACGAGGAGCTTGCTTTAATCCATATAGTGCCTTATCCAGTTTGTAAACATAACCTGGATGCTTAGGATCTGAGAATCCTGGAGGTTGTTCCACGTAGACTTCTTCATTCAGTTTTTCATTTAGGAACGCTGACTTAACATCCATTTGATAAACTTTGAAGTCTTTGTGTACAGCGTATGCTAAGAAAAGATGAATGGCTTCTAGTCTTGCCACTGGAGCAAAGGTTTCGTCGTAATCTATACCTTCCTCTTGTCTGTATCCCTGAGCAATAAGTCGAGCCTTGTTGCGGGTTACAGTTCCATGTTCATCCAACTTGTTTCGATAGACCCATTTAGTGCCTATCACTGACTTGTCAGATGTACGAGGAACAAGTTTCCAAACTTTGTTTCTTTCAAATTCAGTCAGCTCTTCTTGCATAGCACTGACCCAGTTTGGATCTTGGAGGGCATCATCTGTTTTCTTTGGTTCAATCAGAGAAATAAAGTTAACAAATAAACAAATATTACCTGCACTTCGTCGAGTCTGAACACCAGCGTTTGGATCACCAAGAATTTGTTCAATAGGGTGATTTATAGTCCATCGCTGAGCCAGAGCGAAAGTTGATGGCTCAATCTGAACTTCTGGAGGAGCTGAGGATGAGGCTTCAACAACTTCTGGTATATCAGCCAAGAGAGGAATATGTGCAGATGTCATTTCATTCACTGATTGCTGAGAAGTAGATGGTATGTCTAAGACAGAAGGTTCAGAGGCAGGCATAGTGTTTAAAGGAACAGCTGAGACCCATGATGTTTCAGCTTCACTAGTCTGCATGCTTGGATTGATAGTAGGACCATCATCTTCAGCGGTATGAGTATGAGGAGTAATCACTTTCATTTTGAACAAAACCACAGTCAATAAGACAAGTAGGCAGTTTAGCGTACCATTGGCGATGAGCTTGTTTTAACCCATAAAGGGATTTAACAAGTTTACACACTTTATGATCATGAGAATTATAATAACCTTCAGGTAATGTCATATAAACATCTTCAAACAAATCCCCATACAAGAAAGCATTATTAACATCTAATTGACAAACACTCCATTTAAACTGTACAGCTAAAGCAATAATGCATCTTACGGTTACCATTTTGACCACCGGAGAAAAAGTCTCATCATTGTCAATACCCTCTCTTTGACTATAACCCTTAGCAACGAGTCTAGCCCTATATCGCTCAATTTCACCTGTAGACTTGTATTTTATTTTAAAGATCCATTTACAACCTATAGGTTTTCTATTAGGAGATAAATCACAAACTATCCATGTACCATTTCTATGAAGGGCTTCCATTTCCTCATTCATAGCATTATCCAATTAATATCATTACAAGCCTCTTTAAAAGTTTTGGGTTCAACAGATTTATTAAGACTAGAAAAAAACAAAAATTCTCATTGCCAAGACAGGAATAATTCACAACCTTTTCAATCACATATTTAACCTTTCCCTCTACTACAAAGTCATCAAACTTTCTTGGAAAATTTGATACCCTTGCATATTTTCTAGAAGAGTGAGAAGAAGAAGAAGAAGGTTGGGACAAATTTCCCTCAGAATTGGAACCCAAATTTTGATCATTAACAGTTTCAATGTTAGCATCACATGGCCGACTGGCAGCCACATCGGTGCTACTCAGTGGCTGCCGACCTATATCTTGTTCAAGGTCACTTTCAGATGGCATGGATGTGCTTTGATTAATGCAGTCATTTGACCTGCGAGGAGGCAGTCTAATGTCAGCTCTACCAGGGCTACCTAGTCGACTATGGTCACTAAGGCTGCGTTTGGTATGCAGACTACATGGGACGGGACGGGACAAAAAAATAGTCCCATGTTTGGTACGCCATGGGACAAGAATAACATGGGACAACATGGGACAATTTTTTAATTTTGTGGGACAAAACATGAGAATTCTTGTTCCACCAAAATAGGTGGAACAAGATGGGACTAAAGTGGGAGATTACCATTTTACCCTCATAAGTAATCTGATATATACAAACCTAGCCAAATTTGTGAGCCTCCATCTTCATTTTAGCAAGAACGACTTCATCTCTCTTCTCCATCTCGTTTCATCCCCTCGGTTTATCTCCATTTTGCAGGTACGATTTCTCTTCTTCTCCATCTCGTTTCATCCCCTCGATTTTGCAGGTACAATTTCTCCTGCTGTATGTATGTTTTGCTGTTGTATGTATGTTAGCTGCTGAACCGAATCACCCCCAAACCAGACCCAAACCATGAGACTTGCAGTAGACCGAATCTCAACCCAAACCATGAGACCTGCAGTATGTATGTTTCTGCTGTTGATTTTTCTACTGTTGATTTTGCTGCTGTATGTATGTTAGCTGTTGAACCGAATCTCCACCCAAACCATGAGACATGCAGCTACTAACAAACAACAATGTTAGCTGCTGAACTGAATCACCCCCAAACAAACCCCAAAAGACCTTCACCTGCAGGCCCAAAAAATTGCTATAAAAATGTATAAATTGTTTCTGCTGTTGATTTCTATGGAATGTATGTTTCTGAGTCATAAAACTCTAATGTATGTTTCTGAGTCATAAAAATTGCTATAAAATTGCTATAAAAAACAGCGTAAATATTATAGATAAAGTTATTTAAATAAATTTTGCTTGATTTGTGTCATTTATAATCATTATATGATATAAAATAACATTAGACAGCGCTTAAGGGCAATTTGGTTATTTTAACAGTTTTGTCCTGTCCTGTCCAGCTTACCAAACGCAAAACAGACAATTAGTCATGTCCTGTTCTAGTCGTACCAAACGTAGGACAGACAATTAGTCTTGTCCTGTCCCGTCCTGTCCCGTTCTGTCCCGTCCTGTCCCGTCCCATCCAGTCTGCATACCAAACGCTACCTAAAGGTTTCATCGATTAAGGGGTTCCCATTTTTATAATTGGGAGGTGAATCAATACAGTCATCAGTAGTTTCATTAAAAAAGTCAAAGAAATCCAGGGTATTTAAGTTTCCATTATTTTGATTAAACGACTTATCCGAACTCATCTTATATGGAAAAACGTTTTCATAAAATTTCACGTCACGAGAAATTATAATTTTCTTTGAGTCCAAACTAAAAAGTCTATATCCCTTTTTGGAGTTTGCATATCCCTGAAGAATACACTTTTCAGATCTAGATGAAAACTTATCAATCAAATTTGGTATAACAGCAAAGCACAAACACTCAAAGTTCCTAAGATGAGTAAGGGCAGGTTTAAAACCATGGACAAGCTCATAAGGACACTTACCATTTAAAATAGATGCAGGGGTCCTATTTATCAAATAAGTAGCCGTAAGAACACATTCGCTCCACATGTTAAGAGGTACACCCCCTAAAACATAAGAGCCCTAGCTACATTAAGTAAGTGACGATGCTTGCGTTCCACCACCCCGTTTTGTTGTGGGGTTTAAACACAAGTGGTTTGATGAATGATGCCTTTGTTTTTAAAAAATGAGTTAAATTTGGAATTTGAAAATTCAGTCCCATTGTCACTTATAAAAATTTTGACAAATTTTTCAAATTGAGTAGAAATAAGGTTCACAAACTCAACTATGTAATCACCAACTTCATGTTTTCCTTTTAACAAATAAACCCACACATCACGGGTAAAATCATCAACAATAGTCAGAAAGTATTTGTACCCTTCCTTACGTTGAACATGATAGGTCCCCAGACATCCAAATGGACCAATTCCCCAAGACATTTAGTTTTACGCTCACTTAGGTTAAATTTATCTCGGGTTTGTTTTGCCATGTGGCAAATCTCACAGGGAACACTCAAGTCATTTCCAAGATTAAGTTGGTCCTTTAGCACTTTCAACACTGGGTCAGCTGGGTGGCCCAGGCGACTATGCCATAGGTGAGTAGACACAGAATACGACATAACCATGTTACCACTAGGGAGGGACTCAGTGTTAACATTTTGATCAAAGAAATCTAGCCCACCTGCCTCACTACCAGTCCCTACAACACTCTCTTGAAGAGAAGCCTGAAGATTAAGAACATAACAACGAAATTCATCAAAACCTATAAAACGTTTACTGTCTCTCGCTAATTTGTGAACAGAAAGAAGGTTAACGTGAAATTCAAGTATTACCAACACATCAAACAAAGTTATTGTATTTTTGAGTTTGAAATTCCCAATTTTATTTATTTTGGCTTCAGCCCCATTAGGCTGATTTACAGTGAGATTTAAGTCAGAAATATCAACTACATTTTCAAGTCGAGAAGTGTTGGATGTCATGTGTTGGTTTGCACCAGAGTCAATAATCCAACCAGGACGAGGATAGACGTTATACCTGCCATGTTGGCAGATGCCCCATCTTGAGTGTTATGCTGACCAATTAGGTTTAGATTTTTTGCAACCTGTGCCTCAGAAAATGGAAAAGATGAGGTAGACACCGGTTGTTTAGGAGAAACAGACTCAGAAACACAGGCATTTCCGTCGACCGGTTTAAAGTTTTGATTTTAAGGTTTAGGTCGAAATTGAAAGTCTTTTGGAAAACCTATGAGTCTATAGCATCGTTCAATAGTATGCCCGGAAAAACCACAGTGTTTGCACATGAGATTAGAGGGTTTGGAACCAGTTTTCTTTTTACTATAATTGGTTTTGCTTAAAAAAGCAGAGTGTTGAGACTTGGTGTGGAAAGCAGTTGTTGTAACCCCCCCCCCCCCCCCCCCCCGGCGATGAGATTCCTCTCTAGAAACAAAGGAGAAGGCAGTTTTTATAGAAGGGAGGGGGTCACGGGTAAGGATGTTGCTTCTGATGGGTTGATAGATATCATCAAGACCCATCAAAATTGCATCAGCTTTATAAGTTGACTATGTTGATGAAAATCATGAGAGGCATTACAAGTACACGAAGGTAGCTTAACAAGAGCATCAAATTGTTTCCACAAAGAATTAAGTTTGTGTTAATACTCAGATACGGATGTGCCATTTTGGGCTAAGGAGTTTATCTTTTGGTGCGGGTTAAAAGTGACAGATCCATCTACCTTATCATATGTTTCTTTTAATTCCTCCCAAACCTTTGAGGATTCATTGGAAAACACCTGACCTAAAAAGATATCCTCAGTCATAGAACCTACGATCCAGGAGAGGACAATGGAATTACACCTGTGTCCCATTGTTTTGCTAGGACAGGGTCATTTTTAGGACGAAGACAGGATCCATCAATAAAGCCCAACTTGTTCTTAGTTTCCAAGGCTAAGGTCATAGCGTAAGACCAGAAATGGTAATTATTAGTGCCGCTCAATTTAAAATTCAACAAAGGGGCTCCACTGGTGTCACTGGGGTGCAGGTACAAGGGATCTCCAAAATCTAATGTTAGAGCATTGTTGTATTCAAGATTTACTGTAAAGTTAATGTACTGTATTTGTTAGCTTTGCCTTTATACCTTGTATGTTATGGGTATAATTAGGCATGTCTAGTTCTTAGTATTGATTTTGATTTTGGCCAAGTATTGATTTCGCACCAAGCTAAATTCGAATTCAAGGATTTCGCATTCAGTTGCATTCGAATTCAAGGAATTCGTACTCAGTTGCATTCGAATTCAGGGAATTCGCACCGTACTACATCCGAAATCTGAAGGTTTCGAATTCTAAAGCATCCGAAATCTGAAGGTTTCGCACCACTTAGAATTTGTCTAAGTGTTGGTTTCGGACCCAAGTGCTGATTTCTTTCTTGAACAGTTTATTCTAAGTGTAATCTCTGTTACACTTACTGCTTGATCTTCTGAACGATCAATTATCCTAGCTATTTGAAAAGATGTCGAGAGATTTAATGAGTATGGGATCAAAGAGTAAGCCTCCAGTTCTTCTAGTGGAAGAATATGCCCAATGGAAGAAAAGAATGACTCAATTTCTAAATCATCAGAACAGAGATTTAATGACTTCAATCAAAGAAGGTCCTCACATACCAAAAATGGATGTTGGTGGTCAAGCTGAAACTGCTACAAGTCAGTATGTTGCTCCTAGAAGGATTGAAAAAGAACCCAGATTTTTTAATCAAAATGACAAAGATAGGATTGCAATTGATGAACTGGCTTTGACTTATTTGACTATGGCAATTCCAAATGATATCTACAATCGAGTAGATAGTCGTGACTCAGCGAAAGAGATATGGGATGAGCTAGAAAGGCAGTTTGAGGGATCATCAAAGTCTAAGAAGACCAAAAGGAATCAAAGCATCAATGCTTATGAAGGGTTTAAAGCAAGAGAAGGCGAACCTTTGAAAGAGACCTACAATAGATACAATATCATCCTTAATAATTTGAGAAGAAATGGAGTCGACAAATCAGAATCAGAAATAAATTACAAATTTGTCAAGAATCTTCTACCAGAATGGGATTCCTACTCCATTCAGCTCCAAATGTCAAGGGATATGGATGATGAAAAGTTGACCGACATTTTCAGTATTCTAGGTCAACACGAAGAAAAAGTAAAAGCTGTTAAAGAAAAGGATAAAAAGGTCGAAGAATCTTTAGCCCTTCTGAGTAAACATAAGAAGAGTGAAGTTATGAAAACAAAAGCTTTGATTTCTGGGATGAGCAAGAAGAAGATAAGTTCTGATGATGATGATAGTGGCAGTTCTGGAGATGAAATGACTGATATAGCTGAGAAGTTGGCTTTGTTAACAAACAGATTTCAAAACAAGTTTGGCAAAAAGAAGTTTTATTCAAAAACCAAACCTGAATACAACAAAGCTAACAAGTATAAAAAATTTGAGAAGAAATATGAGAACAAGGAGGAAGAGAAAGAGGAGAAAGAGGAGAGAGTTGAGAAAAAGGAAAGAGAGGAAACGAATGATAGAGATGACCGAAACTGTTTTAACTGTGGAAAGCCAGGTCATTATGCCAGAGACTGTAAGCTAAAGAAGGTGAAGGATTCTGACTATTATCAGCGAAAGGCACATCTGGCAAAAGCAAAAGAAAGTGGAAAGCCAGTCAATGCTGAGGAAGAAATTTGGCTTATGGATTCCTCTGATGATGAAGAAGCTCACTTTACTCAAGTAAAGCATAGCTTAATGGCTAAACTAGATGAAGATGACCAGGAATCCGAGGTATCATCTCTTCATTCTTCTGATAATTCTGATAATGAGTCTGAAACTGAAGATGACAGATATGAAGAATTGCAACTCGTGATAATTGAACTTAATAAGAAATTTGAAAAAGTTCAAAAGGAACTTGAAAATAAGAAAAGTTCAATGATGAAATATCACGATGAGGCACTTCTTTACAAATGTCTTGCTGAAGATAGAGAAAATGAAAAGCAAGTTATTAGAACAAAAGTTAAAACACTTGAATCTGAAATTTCTGAATTGAAGAAGAAAATGATTGATATAAGTGCTGAGAATATAGACTGTCAATTTAAAATTAAGATTCTCACTGAAGAAAGAATAGAAGCTCTTGCAAAGATCAAAGAACTTGAAGAGTTAAACTATAAAAGAGGTCAGACTGAGCAAACTCTAAGATTATTAACCAATAATCCAAAAGATAAACGATTTTTTAATCCTAAAATGGGACTTGGTTTATCTGATGTAGAGGTATCAAAGAAAGCGCCTGAAAATTTTTATACAATTACAAAATTGGATGAAGATTTAAAGGAACCCATTAAAAAGGAAATACCTCTTATATCCAAAATTTTTGTTAAATCTGAATGTTCAACTCCGGATTCTAATAAAGATAAGGATAAGACGGATAAAGGTTCGGAAGAAAAGCCTAGATTCAATACGACAAACTTTAAATACGATGAACTAAATTCCAGTTACAAAACCAAAAAGGTTGAACTAACTGAATTTAGTTTATTATTCTCAAATGAATCTATGGCTAAAACATTTGATTCCAATATCAATGAACCTGAACCTGTTAAATCTGAATCTAATGTTGAAATGGGGTCAAATACAAATTCAGATTCTGACAAAAAGGAGTTTGTTCAAGAAACCTCTTCTGAATTTCCTGATTTGGATTCTGCTTTACGAAAAATTGTTGATTTAGAAAATCAAATTTCTAAATTACAATTAAATTTTGAAATATTAGAGAATGATCATGATAATATTGGGATAAATTTTGATCATAGTCAAAAAGTCAATCTTGAACTTCAAGTTGAGATTCGACGACTTGAATCCCGAATATTAGAATTATCAAAATCTAAAGATTCAATTACTTGTGAAAAGTGTTCAAATCAAAGTGAAACAACAGATCAATCTAATTCTTCAAGTTCGGTCAAAGTAAAAGAAAACTGTTCTTTCGAAGGTTATGAGAAAGGAGAATCATCCGGAACCAAATCTAATTCTTGTTCGAATGATTCTTCTAACTCTAAAAGCTCTAACATTTTTTCTTCAAGTACAATTGATTCTGGTGTAAAAGTATCTTTAGAAAAAGATAAGCTTTTTGAAGATAACAAAGCACTTGTTTTGAGATGTGCAAAACTTTCAAATCAAATTTTAGATTTTGAAAAAGTGCTTTTTCTTGAGAAAGAGAAGCATCAAAAGGAAAGAACTGAACTTGAAATTGAACTGAAATATTGTGAAGTATATCATACAAAGTTTTCATCACATATATCTAATGTCAAAAAGGAACAAGAACTGAAACGAAAAGAAAAAGAAAAATTATTCGAAACAAAATCAAATGTGTTTCCAAATAATGTTTCTAGTTCTAAGACTTCTAACAATGTTTCTCATTCTTTCTCAGAAATGGATGAAGAAAAGTGCGTGGATCTGAAGGAGAATATTTCGAATAGCGAGAATAGGAATACTGATACTGAGAAATGTATTTCTTCAAATAAAAATTGTATTCATTCGTGTAATGTTTACAAAGTTTGTGAAAATAAAAATTCTGCAATTTCAAATTCTATCTTGTTGACACAAGCAAAAAGAAGAATACATTGTGCTCATTGTTGGGATAACTATTTCAAGCTAAATAGAAATGATCCAAAGAACAAAAAGACTAATACTTCATCTTTTTCTTTAAAATCTTCAGCGAACAAATTTGTTAAAATGTTCGGTTTCAGATCAAAGAAACAGAATAAGAAGAAAGAAACAAAAACAGTTGATGTGAATATGGTTTGGATTCCAAAAGATCAAATCAACAAACCAAATACACAAAATAACCTTACCTTTAAAGGCAAAATTCAAGGTTCATCAACTGTAATAAACAAACTGATCCGTACTAACAAGAAAGGACCCATACAGATATGGGTACCTAAGATCAGGTAATTATCTTTTTACAGGATCGTCATGTGTGGGTCATTGATTCGGGAGCTTCTAGACACATGACGGGGTACAAGCACTTATTGCACGAATTTACTGTACATCCTGGCGGATCGGTAGGTTTTGGTAACGACTCTAAAGGTCACGTTCGAGGCTACGGAACGTTGAAGAATGACTCGATGCAAATAGAAAAGATCTTGTATGTTGAAGGATTAGGGCATAACCTTTTCAGTATTAGTCAGTTTTGTGACAAGGACTGTAAGGTAATTTTTGACAAGAAGTTTTGTTATGTTGTGGATGAGAACTGGTCAGAGATTTTCAGAGCAAAACGATGCGGCGATCTATATATGATGGATTTTTCGACTCTGGTTGCTTCTAATCAAGTTTGTCTTGTTTCAAAAGCCTCTCAAGATGAATGTTGGCTGTGGCATAGGAGACTCTCACATCAAAATTTTCGAAGCATCAACAAGCTCAGAATAGATGGATTAGTTTCCGGGCTTCCTGAACTGAAGATTGACAAAGTTTCTATCTGTCCGGCGTGCGAAATGGGAAAGATGAAACACGTCACGCACAAATCCAAAACTTTGTCTAACTGCAACAACGTCTTGGAATTAATTCATATGGATCTCTGTGGCCCTATGAGAACTCAATCAATGGGAGGAAAGAAATATATCTTGGTTATGATTGATGAGTATTCACGCTACACTTGGTTGGATTTTCTTCGACTCAAATCTGAAGCACCTGTGCAAATAATTAAGTTTATAAAAAGGATTCAAATTCTTCTACAACGTCCGGTTCAAAAGATAAGGAGTGACAATGGAACTGAATTCAAGAATGCAACTCTTCAATCGTTTCTTGAATCCGTTGGCATCTCTCATAATTTTTCTGCACCAATTACTCCACAACAAAATGGAGTAGTTGAAAGAAAAAATAGGACGCTTGTGGAAGCAGCTCGGACTATGCTTGCTTATTCGGGTCTTCCACCAAGTTTATGGGCTGAAGCAGTTTCAACCGCATGTTTCACTCAAAACAGGACAATTCTTAATAAACGTCTTAATAAAACTGCATATGAAATAATCAATAATCGCAAACCTAACATCAAATTTTTGCGTGTTTTTGGATGCAGATGTTTTGTCCTAAAAGATAGAGAACACCTTGCAAAATTCCAAGTCAAGGCTGATGAAGGGATTTTTATTGGATATTCCTTGAATTCTAAAGCATATCGGATCTACAATAATCGTACAAAATCAGTCATCGAGAGCATCAACGTTACGTTTGACGAGAGTGTGACTTTGACTTCTGGACAACACAGTTCAGAACTCGGACAAAAATCTGAAGTTTCTACTCAAAAAGGAGTAGAACCTGTGGCGAAAATGTTTTCTAATTCTGTATTAAATAATAATAGTACTAAAGATTTAGATTTGTTATTTCATGATGCATTTATGGATTATTGTGCAGATATGGAACAACCCATCACATCTGTAAATGCATTTCCACAACAGACGAGTGTGAATATCTCTGGTCCATCTGACGATGTCGGTGCTAGTACTTCTGGGACAACCAACGAAACTCCAAGTGTACCTACAACTATTCCAGTTTCTGAACCTGAAATTCAGCCTGAAGTTCCGGTTTCAGTAAACACATCATCGGAGATTCCTATACATGAAATACAACAACCAGAAGTTAATGTACCAGAACCAACACATGTATCTTCAGCTGAATCTACTAAAGAGATTCTTGCAGTTATGGATGAGAATGATTCATCGAACACTCGTGTAGAGATTTCAACTCTTCCCAGTACACATAAGTGGACAAAAGCACACCCCCCAGCAGATATTATTGGTGATCTCAATGATGGAGTGAAGACACGATCTGCGACTACCAACGAATGTTTGTATGTCAACTTTCTAAGCACGTTAGAACCCACGAAAGCATATGAAGCTTTACAAGATCCAGATTGGATAAACGCCATGCAAGAGGAGTTAAATGAGTTTAAGCGTAACGAAGTTTGGCATTTGGTGAAGCGTCCTAAAGACAAGACCATTGTTGGAACTAAATGGGTCTTTAGGAACAAGAAAGACGAAGCAGGAATTATAGTCAGAAACAAAGCAAGACTGGTTGCAAAAGGGTATAATCAACAAGAAGGAATAGATTATGATGAAACCTATGCACCAGTAGCAAGGATTGAAGCCATCAGAATTTTTCTTGCATACGCCGCACATAAAAGCATGAAGGTATTTCAGATGGACGTCAAGTCTGCGTTTCTGAACGGAATACTTCATGAAGAGGTTTATGTAAGTCAACCTGAGGGTTTTGTAGATCCAAAATATCCCAACCATGTCTATGTTTTGGATAAAGCACTCTACGGTTTGAAACAAGCTCCGAGGGCATGGTATGAGACTCTGACTATTCATCTGCTTAAAAATGGATACACCAAAGGTACAATAGATACAACTCTTTTTCTCAAAAGATAAGGTAAAGATTTAATGTTAGTACAAATATATGTTGACGATATTATATTTGGATCTACAAATCCCGATATGTGTAAAGATTTTGAAGAGGTGATGAAAAGCCGCTTTCAAATGAGTATGATGGGAGAGTTAAAAAAATTTATTGGTCTCCAAGTGACACAGTCAAATGAAGACATTTTCATTAATCAATCAAAATATATAAATGATTTGCTTAAGAAATTTGACTTAAATTCCTCTTCCACCATGAAAACTCCCATGGCTACCGGTAAGCTTTTGAACGCTGATTCATCTGGTATATCAGTCGATCAAAAGTTATACCGAGGCATGATTGGATCTTTACTGTATCTAACGGCAAGTAGACCGGATATTTTGTTTGCAACATCTTTTTGTACACGTTTCCAAGCAAACCCGAAGGAATCTCACATTGTGGCTGTAAAGCGAATCTTTAGATATCTCAAAGGCACAAAAAATTTGGGTCTTTGGTATCCTAAGGATTCTGGGTTTGAACTAACTGCTTACACAGATGCAGATCATGCGGGAAATATGATGGACATGAAAAGCACATCTGGTGCTTGTCAATTCTTTGGAGATAAACTTGTAAGTTGGTCATCAAAGAAGCAAACTTGTGTATCAACATCTACGGCTGAAGCAGAGTATATGGCCGCCGCTATTGCAATAACTGAAAATCCTGTTCAGCATTCCAAAACGAAACACATAGATGTCAGGTACCATTTTATCAAAGACCATGTTGAGAAGGGAACGATAGAAATGCACTTTGTACCAACAGAACTAGAACTTGCTGATCTTTTCACAAAACCTTTAGATGAAAAGAGGCTCAATTTTCTAATCAGCAAACTAGGAATGTTGAATCCTTAAGACATTGAGGGGGAGTTCGTGTTCTTGTTTACTTAAATCTATGATCATATCCTAACACACTAGGACCCAAGTCCCGTTGGGTACCAAAATCTGCTTAATCTGTTTTGCAGGTTTATCATGTATTGTACTGACTTGTAAATTCATAATACACACATGACTGAAAACAGAAGAGAAGCGGTGGATTTTTTTGAAGAATATTTGTACCATTAAGGGGGAGACAAAGAACATTGGCTTTTGAACATATCAGTTCAAAACCCGTGCTTCAACGACTATGGCTTCTGAACAATTCAATTCAGGACCCGTACTTCAAAGAGTAAGACTTCTAAACAAATCAGTTTAGAACTCACACTTCTCAGGTGATATCTTTAACTGTTACACCTTTTTACTTCAAGGAACAAGCGGTGAAAGGTAACATTGGATTATATTTTGTTTCTACTACTTTGAAAACTTGAAACTTTACAAATTTAATTCAATGACATGAAATTTTCAATCATCACTCAATGAATTAAATGTGTGCTAAAAGATGATTTTACAAGAAACTTTGTATTATCTGAGTTAGATTTGTTTCAACTTTCACTTCTGAAATAAATCGAAAGGTCAGCAAAACATGAATGAAATCATGTTGAATGCTCAATGATATGTAAATTCGGACTTATATAGAATATAATGCTCAAAAAGCCTATTTATCAGAATGATGAATGGAAACGAAAATATGGGGGAAGCACTATGTTTTAGAACCAAGTGATTGAGATATCATTCATATTTTGTGATGGAAATCCAAGCTTATATAGAATATCATTTAGTTTGAAAGTTTGTACCTGTGGCCTTTCTGGTTTGGGAGAGTAAGTCCTAAGGGGTGCTCGACACCTAGTCCCTAAGATCAACTGGTCTGGGATCGGCTGACCCAGATAGAAAGCCATGTTCTACTGGTACAAATGGGTTTAAGATATATCGATGTGGCCTTTCTGGTTTGGAAATTAAGTTCTAAGGGGTGCTCGACACCTAGTACCTAAGGCCAACTGGTCTGGGATATGCTAACCCAAATCCTGCTATAGAACCAGATAGAAAGTCATGTTTAACGATGTATCTTATTCTTACTAAACTCTTTGATTAAAAGATGCCAATATGCACAAATCAAAAGATGCCAATGTGCACAAAATCAAAAGATGCCAATGTGCACAAAATCAAAAGATGCCAATGAGCACAAACGAAAAGATGCCAATGAGCACACATCTCTTGAAACTTGGGAAAATACAAAGTCGCGATAAACCCGTAAATTTGTGAAAATTCTGATTTTGGACAAATTGTGTGAGTAGAGCAAAGTATTCTTATATGTTTTAGAATTGCATACACTTGAAGCTAATCATATTTCCCATGCTAGCACACCAAATAGATTTAATAAAGGGGTTGAAACTGAACATTTTTAACTTGATATACAATGATGACTTGTTCTTGAATCCAAACACATGCATTTGATTTCATTTGATTGAAAAATCTGTTAAATTTCATTAAGTTGAATTTCTTTTGTAAAGTTTTCAAATGATCAAATGTTTGTAGTTATAAAATGAAATTCAATGAATTTTATTTTCCTTGTGTAAATTTGTTTTAAAATTTGTGCTACAATTTCAAATACTGTACGTTATTGAAATATATGCATACTTTCAGGGGGAGAAAACAAATTGCTCCAGAATTCTTACTTTGAGGGGGAGCAAGGTTATTCTCTAAGGAGGAGATTGTTAGAAATACTCAAAGACACGACTGAAATTGAAAATGGTTTTCGATGATTATGATGCTCACCATCATCGAAAAAGGGGGAGAAAAGTTTAATTTCAATTTCATGTCAAAGAGTTTTCAAATCAAATATATTTCATGTCAAAGAGCTTTCAAGTCAAAGATTCGTGAACAAAGACTGAAGATCAGGGGGAGAAGGATCATGTGAAGTCTAAATGTTGCTGAATTTGGCCATCTTAGTTCTGGGTGGTTCTCGGAATGCGCTTACACCGAATTTGGTTATCTTAGTTCTGAGTGGTTCTCGGAATGCGCTTACACCTAAAAGTTCAACAATGTGGATGGTTTCACATCTTTCTGATCCAAACTCTAATCGTTTCTGATTTATCTTGTTCCGAATTGATGGTTCTATATAAAGATATGAAATCCATGTTCAAGACTTGAAGACAATCTGTTGAAGATTGTATTGAAGAAGGTTGACTTTTCAAAGAAAAAGACAATGACTTTTCATGTTTGTCTGAAGATTCTTCAAAGCTGAGTTCTTAAAGAGTGTCAAGACATATAGTTCGCCGTGAACTAGTGGAGATAAAGCTATTTGAAGATGGTTTGATAGAGTGTCTGTTGGAGAAGATTGACTTTACAAAGAGCTGAAGACTGCTGTCATATTTTTTAAATCTTGAATCCAAAGGGGGAGATTGTTAGAGCATTGTTGTATTCAAGATTTACTGTAAAGTCAATGTACTGTATTTGTTAGATTTGCATTTATACCTTGTATGTTATGGGTATAATTAGGCATGTCTAGTTCTTAGTTAGAAGAGAATCTAGATCCCTTTAGGAACCTCTTGATCATTTGTCATTTACACTTTAGAGATCAATATATGGATGACAAGTTCTCTTTAGATTCTCTCTCTACATCATTCTTGATTACTTGCTAGATTTGGGATTTCACATCTAATTTTGCTACTTTGGTTTCCTTTGTGCCTGAACCCTCAGGGTCATTAGTAGAACCAACCATAAGCACAAACAAAGGAGCAAAAGCACACACGGTAAAATCTGAATAGATTACATCATGATTCCTAAAACACTCAGAGGTGCTAGGTCAAGCCCCCTATTCAGATACCAAAAAAAAACCAGACACACAACAAGCGAAAGAAACACAAAGAAACACAAAGAAACAAGCAGCACAGAACCAAGAAGCACACAAGGGAACAAATAAAGCCTAATAGACGATACCAGAGATTAAAGAAGAAAATAACTTACAACGCGCTCCATGCCAGCCAAATATAGAATGAACAGCGGAAGCAAAAAAAAGGAAGAAGACTTATAGCGCCTTTTGCAAAAGAGGTCCACTAACCGTCTAAGAGAAAATCACAGTAGTGATAGACTTAGACACCTGAACAAATGAAAAACATGGTCTACAGAGATAAACAGGCTAGCAATGTACAAAATATTACACAACCACGAACAAAGGATCTGAGAAATTATGGACCATATCTAAAATAACGGTAAAAAAAGGTAGGACCAGGTCTGAGATACATGACCAGATCTGTGAAAACAACAAAGGGAAAGGGACTAGACCTGAGATCAAGGACCAGATCTGAGATACTAGTACAGAAAAGTAAACTAGCAATAACCTCAACAAATAATCGAGATAAGATATAACGGGACCAGATTTGAGATCTTGGACCAGATCTGCGATATATGTACAAATATTAAACTAGCACTTATTACAACAATTAACAAAACACTCGGCCAAAAACAAAGGAAGAACACTATGAACAAACCGAGAGCTACACGTCTTCGGGTAAAAAAGAAACATAACCAACAGCGGTTCGATAAGCAACAAATCTCAAGCATAAGAGTATCGTCACAGATCGATTGGTTTTGGACCAAATCGGATCTCAACTCTGATCACAGATCTGAACAAGATGCTTTGGCAACAAGAAGAAACCACAAAGCAAGCAAGAACTCAATGCAGATTTGAACCTTAAGAAGCAATCAGAAAATAATTCCAACAATTAGAGAGCCACATATCTGATCTATACGAGAGTCGATACCTTGACAATCTACACAGAATAAAATCGAACGGTCATGGAAACTCATATCATTGTTTCTATGCTCGATGGAAAGACAAACACAGTTTAAAAAAACAGAGAGGCACAGATTTGATACGCTACACAACGCAGAATCGAACAATCATTGAAACTCATATCATCGTTTCTATGTTCGATGAAAAGAGAAACACGGTTTCCAAAAACTGAAGAAGCACATATCTGATACGCTACACAAAGACTTAGAATCGCAAACAAAGGAGCGTCACAGGTAAGAAAGGAAAAGATCTATAAACGAAACACGGAAACAGATCTCGAAAAAAATGAGATAACAGACCTCAGATCTCAAATCTGAAGCTGATCGAAATCACTTCTTAAAGCAAACTTTGTCTCGAACAGATCTAAGAAATCAGAAGGTATGAACGATCAATGATCTGAGGTGAAAACCAACAGATCGATAATCAAACCGATGGATCTATAGAGAAACCCGATTTGTCGATCGAGAAAGCAAAACAACGAACATATCAAGAAGCAACAGATCTGGAAACGATTATTAATGAATCGTAGACACAGATCATTGTAAACGATTAAAAGACTTAAAACACAAAAATGAATCAGATCGCAAACAAAAATAAGACGATTTCTCTAAGCCACATATCGTAACCAATTAAACTTGATGAACATGAGGAGGATACTCGTTCCAAGGATGTCAACAGAAACATAAAGTTTCATTAGATCTTCCTTTTGAGCGTCATTGTAATCCTTACACAAGAAAAGGAAAGGATAAAACTCGATTGGAGACTAGCTTCAAGGTTATTAATCAGAACCGATTGAGCATCATTGACTCCTTACAGATCGAGAAGAAAGAAGAGAAAAATAACGGTTCTAGTGTTTTCATACGAAGAACAAAAGAGAAAAAGTACCTTATTGGGGATCCGAGAACGAATCGAGTTCTTGAGCTCTGATACCATCTAGAAAACTATACTTCTCTTTTATTACAATCACATACAAAATAAACCTAAACTAGTTACAATGTAATGAAAGAAATAACTAGCTAAAGATGAAACCCTAAACAAATGAGAGAGAAAACTATGTAGCTTGCTTAGAAAGAATAAGAAAATGAATCTGATTAGTCTCCATGAGAGAAGACTACTCTTTTAAATACATCAGTAATTTTACGCTTCCAGCCCCTAAAGTTCCTCACAATTTGTTGCGCTAACCTCCCTTTTTTTCCAAATGTGAGGCGACATCCACAAGTTTCAGCCTTGCACTCTTTTAGCCCTTGAACTTCCCAATCTTTTATTCCTTTTCCACTTCTGAAATATTACAAAACAAACCCAAAGTCAAGATTGGACAATTATTAATATATTTCCAACATAAATCTTCTTCAAATTTCGGTCGTTTGCTTTGATACCAATTATGGAGTCCCAATTATGTATTCTGATCAAGAACAATTAAGAATAAAGTAAGAACAGTAAATTGGATCCCAAATGTCATATGTATTGATCTTTGAGAGAGATTACATGAATCTAGAGAGAGAAATATTCAAATGTAATGTGTACACCATAATGAGAAAGTTAACTAACTAGCTCTAACAAACTGAATTTATACAAGGAAAGCAAAGCTAAAGCTATAGTACAAGTACATGATAGACAAATACAATACCAACACGTGTTTTAGTATCCTCATATCTTCACGACTTAAGAAACAATGTTGTAGAAACCACCAGAGTGAATCTTCTAAGTCCCAAAGTTTGAATATGTGATTCAGACTTAAACTCTGATAAAGCTTCTTCAGATCTCTGGAATGTCTTGTACTTGGTCTGTCCAAACTCTGTTTATACTTCTTCAGAATTCTACATGTTCCTATCCAGACTACAATACTTAGTGAGTATTTCATGTCTTCAGATTTCTGAAGACTCTCTTTCAGATCTCTGATCACACACTTCAGACTTCTATACTTAGACAGAAACATATCAACAGAACTCTGAAGTCTCGTCTACAAATCTCTAGATGCACACTTCAGAGATAGATACTTAGAAGATTTTCAACTAGCTTCGAATCAACTTCATATTTCAACAATATATATGTAAAAATTACATTTTTCCTTTCCATTCTCTCATGTTCATGGACTTGAAAATTCATTTTATTTATTTTTCTTTCCATCCCTTTCTTCCTTTAATTTCCCTTTCGAGAACACAAAGAAACAATTTTTTCCTTTCCTTTCTTTTCTTTCAACTTTCTTTCTTTTCTTTTCTCCGCAAATTCGAGAACACAACATTAACTTTGCATGATGTTTAATACAAGTCTTTGGCTGATAACCAAAAAAACTAAAATACTCCCAAACAAAATAGAGAAACTTAATCAACCTCTCGTATATCTTGTAATGATTATAGGTAAATTTGGAAACGAAACCGTGTATATTTTGGGACAACCAAAAATATAAAGTTGTGATTTTTTTGTGTATATTTTGAATCAAACGCTTATCAAGAATAATCACACAATAGAATAGTTAAGGGGGACTACCAAAAAACAAAGGCAATTGACTTTATATTGAACCATCTTCTAACGGAATCTCAAACCCATCATGTGGAAGCAATTGAACAAACATAAAAGTGCAAACAACAGAGCAAACCTTAAACATCTTGACAGTTTATTAAAACAATTGTCATGGAATCATAATTAGGGGCCGTTTACAAATGCTTATCCGGGTAAGCGCTTACCAGTCAAATTTAACACTATCATTTATTTATCGGGTAAGATTTTAGTCCGCCAAATCGGTTTCGTATGCAACAACTCACTTGGTAAGCGATAACCGTGGTAAGAGTCGTCGCCATCACTTACCGGGGTAAGACTCTCGGTCATTTCATTCGCTCTTACAAGGTAAGATTTTTGGTCCTTGTCATATCAATCCAGTAGTAGGTAATGTGACTTGGTAAGCACTTACCCGGGTAAGTGTTTGGTAAACGGCCCCTTAGTAATTAACTTGATTTTTCTAATAAACAAATCTAAATACATATGCCAGAGTATATGCCACCAAAATTTAAGTTGATGCAAGCTATGCAATCACTATAGACCTTAGCAATGTTCCCCCAACTATTGACCTCAACAACTCATGCTTTAATTTGTTCTGCAAAGAAGGATAAAAAACATTAAAAAGTCAAAGAACAAAAAGAGATAGACTAATTACACTCATCCTATAATCTCCATAATTTATCATAAACTTCTCCAATTCTCTTATGCAACTTTATTTCAGATGGCACAAAACATAATTGAGATGAGACAACCTAAATGAAACACTAGAAGAACACAAAACTCACAATAAAAGGTATTATCCAACTATAAACGAAAGCAAATTAAAGTTGGTTTCATTTCGATTTCTCAAAATAAGAAGTTTTGAAAGTTAGCTATTGCAATATAAAAAAAATACAAATTAGTTTCATTTTAATGTTATAACAACACAATTGTTTAAAACCACAAGGGTTGTGGCGTACTGGTTAAGACCATGGGGGGTTTGGTGGAATGTCCCATCTACTCAGGGTTCGAATCCAGGCGTACAACCACTGAGGTTTTATCAGGGCTGATGTCTTACGGTCATAATTTGCGAAGGGACTAGTCTAGGCATAGCCTAGGACACCCTTCACAAAAAAAGCACAGGTATTTAATTCAAATATTTTCCCCAAATACTAAGGGTGCGTTTGGTACGCAGACAAGATAGGACAGGACAAGGTGGGACATGACAGAACAGGACAGGTTGTTCCACGTTTGGTAAGACAAAACTGGACATAACAGAACATATAACATTGACCAACTTACCCTTACTAAATTTAAATAATTAATAAAATATGAAATAAAAGGTTTATTTGATGTTATAGAAGATAATTAGATTTTATTTTGAGCTTATATTGGTAAAACATAAGTCTGTTACACCTTGTTCGAGCTTGTTCCATGGGGTGGGGGTGGAACAGGCATGTTCTAGTTTGTTCCACCTTGTTCCAGTTTGTTCCACATAAAAGTCCTGCCAAACGTAGGACAGTGGACCCTGTTCTGTCCTGTCCTGCCCAGTGTACCAAACGCACCCTAAATGATGATTCTTGTACCATTTTACATTAAATTTGAGGATAGTGCACAATTTGTGTGTTAGATGGATAAAAGTTGATCGAAAAGTGTCTAGTTTTTTATGTTGATTCTCATATACCTTCAATGCTACTGGTTTTTTTGTTTTAGGGGAGTACACACAACAAAACCATAGCCCCTCCTCTTTGCTGGGTCTTCCTTGAAATTGATTGTAGCATTAACACACTCCAACTAAAATTTAACGCAAGAAATATAAAAATCGGACAAGTAGGATAGAAACAGGTGCAAAATGTTGGAAGAAGAAAAACCCCTTCACCGTGAAGGCATAGTTTTGTGAAAATATTTTTGTGAAGATGAAATCAAAAGGTAGATACAATCTTTGATCAAATGGGAAAAAGGTTTTGTGAAAAGTTTTTTTTATTAGTTTCATTATAAATATTTTACCATTGGGATTGTTAAGTTAAAGTATCACTTGATGTTTTGTTGGTCTATGAAACTTGCTTAAGGGTCGGGGAGATGAATAATTTGAAGGAATATGAAACAAAGCCAAACAAGAAAAAAGAAGAACTGAGTTCAGTCTATTAATTACATCCATATCTCTCTTGAGAAAATAGAATGTGAGTCAAGAAAGACAAATAAGACATTTGTACATCACCCATTATTGTTTCCCACATGGTGCTTTGATCTTTTGATGTGGGTGTGTTTTGAATGTGATATCTATATTCGTCATTTTTATTTGGTCTGCATGCATGAACGATGTGGAATAAATGGAGTGATGTAGAAGAACTTGGTTGGGGAGAGGAACGACATGTGGGGAGTAATTTTTGGAGCGTGGGAGAGGTTTTAGAGCAGTTTTGAGGAAGGTGGAGGAAATGGTTGGGCGGGAACTGAAAATGAGCTTTAAATCTTGTACATAATGCATATGCAAGTGTACTTCTTACGCTTCAACAATAACTATTATTGTTGCTTATGTTGTAGGATAAATGTGTCATCGTCTAAAGGATATGACGATATAGATAAATATAGAGATAAATATAAAGATAGAGATAGATGTAAATTATTAGAGTTATTTATGGAGTAAATCTCCTTCTATGATTATCACAATCTCTATGTAATCCGCCCTATATAAAGAGCTTATGATTAATGAGAATTACGAGACTTCATTCTCTCTATTACCATTGTTCTATTTCTCTTTCCCTTTAACACGTTATCAGCACGAACGCTCAATCAGTTCAAGGATATATTTTCCGGCTTCCAGCTTCATCAATCAATCTTGAATACTCCTACAATCCAAGTAAGAATTTTTCGACTTCTAACTTGAATATTGTTTAGTATACTAGTTTTAAATCGACATAAATATTAAAAATTAATACCATAAGAAATAAATATGATGTTTGCTTTCATCAGAACAACTACGACATATGCAAAAACCCTGTGTTTTGATGATATAATATATATGGTAGCTAGGGCATTGGTTATGCGTACCAATTTACCACATCTTCCCGGGGTTATGCAATATTACATGCAACTTAACTTATTTGTTTTTAGACCTACTACTAGCCAACCAATATCATGCATACGAGTTGGTAATTGGATATAAGCCTGATCTTTTACATACCCATGTTTGGTTGTAGTATATGTGCCAATTGCGCCCCCACATCGCACCAAAATGGGTCCTGAAAAACGATTAAGTATATATGTTGGATATGAATCTCCAACAATTATCCGCTATTTAGAACCATTGACGGGTGATCCTAATATCGCATGATTTGCGGATAGTCACTTTGATGACAGTCTTTAGGGGGAGATAGGAAAAAGTATTTTCCAAGGGAACGACAGGAACTGTCATGGAATGTTCCCACTTTGTCTCATTTTGATCCCCAAACTTCACAACGTAAAGTTGAAGTCAAACGAATAAGACTCGATACCTGATACGTTAAATGTTATTCCAGAAGTGACAAGATCACACATACAAGCTGCTAATATACCCGTAAGGTTAAAAGTCCCCAACAGGGGCACAACGTCATTGGAAAGTGCGTTGCAATCACACATAGTGGAAGTGTGGTTGAGGTCGTAGCTACCAAATGGAAGTGGTGGAAGCTACTTGGTTCGATGAATACTATTCTAAAGGAAGAGAATAGTAAGGCACATCCATTTATCATCAATACATAAAACTCTCATGAGATTATCTCTAATTATGATTATGTCCATGAATCATCACTGGAGGACGCTCTGAAGTTAATATTGATTCTAGAGATAAGGAAAATATTAAATGAACTATGAGAGTACATATGAGTCGATGGACAGATCATATATACTCATTGATGATTTATTCGCATATACTGTTGCTCATAATATGATAGAACACGAAAACATCGAACCACGTTCAGTTGAATAATATCAACAAAGATCATATTGACCTAAATGTAAAGGAACAATCCAGAAAGAGTTATATTCTTTGACAAAGAATCGGGTATTTGGTCCGGTAGTGCTAACGCACCAAGTGTAAAGCCCGTAGGATATAACTAAGTCTTTGTCAGAAAGCGTAATGAGAATAATAAAGTCCTAATGTATAAGGCTCTCCTTTGGCGCAAGGTTTCTCACACGTCGTGGATTGACCATGAGGAGACTTACTCTCTCATGATGGATGTTATGACGTCAGAATAACTTATTAGCCTTGTAGTTTCTAAAGGACTGGAAATACAGCTCATGGATGTGGTTGCTACATATCTCTATGGGGATCTAGATTCATAGATATATAAAAGTGCTTGATGACATTGCATTACCAAAATCAAGTAACTTTAAACCACAAAATGTTTAAGCGTATTTATTTACGAAAACAAGTTCCGATTTTCAAAGTACCTCTATATGTCGATGTTATGAACATAATAGTCATTCTTGTTGAAATAAGAGAAACCACGAGCTATTTGAAATCGGATTTTGATATGAAAGATCTTGGGAAAACTTGGTTTTGTCTAGATACTTACACCGAGTTTGTGGAATACTAATCCATCGATCCGCATATGTCCAGAAAATGATCAGGCGATTTAATATGGACAAAGCGCATTAGGCTAGCACTCCCATGATCGGTCAAAGTGTTGGATATAAGGAAAAATCTAATTCGTCTAAAGGACGAAGACAAAAAGGTGTTGGGAGATGGAATTCCATACCTAAGTACAATAGGCGCATTATTGTATTCAACACAATATACTTGACCATATATTGTATTTCTCAGTGAACTTGTTAGCTAGATTTAGCTCAGCGCCAACGCAACTTCATTGGAATGATATCAATTTAAACCATTGACGTGGGCTTATACTTTCCCCATGAAAAATGGATTTATAATGGAATTTCAATACCTACTTAGATAGTGAGCGGCAAAAGTACTTGCCCTTGTAGAAAAACACTAATTAATGTTTTGATATGTATTTGTTGATATTAGGTATATGTCTGACCCATACAAATGTCAATCCCAACCTGGATAAGGAATTAGCATAGGGAACACACTGATTACTTGGAAGTAAAACTAATCAAACCCTTGTATCCACCCCCTCGAACTATTATAAGAATATTGGTCTACATTATTCAAGAGTGTATATGGTTAAGGACTATCATTATACATATTAGAGGAGCTAGTGGTTTGAGTTCAACCACGATCCTACTTGCATATATGGAAATAATGCAACATGTATCGAAGAAATGAAAGTAAGATACATTAAGGGTTATAACATAAATCATATTTCGCTTAAGTTTTGACGAACTCTCCTCAATATTCAAATGAATTAAAAAAGGGTGAGAGGCGAATGTAACATATTTTCTTACTAAAACATTACCTAAAACCATATTTTGGAAACATATAAAAAGTATTAAAATGCAATTATTTCCAAACTCCCACGATTAATGTACAAATCAGGGGGAGTAGTAGACAAAAGGGCGAGTCTACTATACATGCGATATTGGTATGTTGTGCTATTTCCTTCACCCAAGGTTTTATTTTTCCCATTGGGTTTTGTTCCTTGGTGTAAGGTTTTAGTGAGGCAACAATTTATATACCATCATGCTTTCTTAACTCTTATGATTAATGTACGAATCTAAGAGAAAATTAGACTTAAGGAAAAGTCTATGTATTGCAAAGAAACCGGTGTGTTGTACTCTTTCCTTCGTCCTAAGTTTATTTTTTTCCATTGGGTTTTTATTTTGGCGTAAGGTTTTATCGAGGCAACAATTGTGCACCACCACTCCTTTGACTCGGCACAAGGGGGGTGTTGTAGGATAAATGTGCCATCGTCTAAAAGATATGACGATATAGATAAATATAGAGATAAATATAAAGATAGAGATAGATATAAATCCTTCTGTGAGTCTCAGATCCGTGCAACGAACAATGAAATCAAACAAATAAGCAATGTAGTATACAATTTCAACTGGTCATCTCTATTATGCTTTCAGAGAGTTTTACAATACAGAAAGGAAAGCAAAAAGACAACTAGCCTATTTTTCTAAGGCTAATCAACATTATATATGGCGGGCCCGTGGTTAACAAGCCCACGGCCCGTTCACTAACAAAGCTCAAATTAAAGAATTACAATTTAAACCCTGAACTTTAATTCAACATAAAACGACCCTAACAATCTCCCCCTTTGAATTGAAGTTCGATTTGGCGCCAGTTCGCGACATATCTTTTTCGGAGCGCAAAGTGTACCTCGAACCATCTGATATGTAACATCCTGAATTTTCAATAATAGTATTTTAAATGAGAATTTGGATTTATTTGTATTTTGGGTTAAACCTTGAAATTATATGGAAATTTTATAATTCAATGGGGTTAAAATACAAGAGATTAAAGTAGGATGCTACTTTTGGAAATAATAGAACTTGGATGTGTGTATGGATAAATCAGCTAGATGAGAAAATATCTCATCTTTGGTTCTTTGAGTCGGCAGAGAGAAAGAAATAGAGAGAAGAGAGAAAAAGGAAAAAAACAAGGGTTTTGTCTTCAAAATTGGTAAGAATTTGCCATGGTTTCTGATTAAATCTGTTGTAGACATATGGTGATAAACGAATTTATTTATCGATTTGGTTTTCAGAATCCTTAACATCAGATTGGAATCAGATTTGTGCAGCAATGTGGGTTTTGCAAAATAAGGTGAGTTCATTTGTTGTTTGCTTAAATCAATGTTTATATGTTAAATTAAACCTTGTAATAGCTGTATAAACTGGTTATGAACTGTATGGGATGGTCTGGAATGAGCTGAATCAAACAGACATCGAATGAGATTGGATTTTAGGCTGCAGTTCGAAGGTTTCCGGATGAAACGTCGTATCCGGAAACCCTGGTGATGAATGTTTCCGGACGCGATAAGTATCCGGTAAGTATTAAGTTTATTATAAGTATCCGGATGGAATTAGTTACCGGATGGTATCCGGATGGCTTTAGTATCCGAATGATGTCCGGGTTTGAATAATATCCGGAAAGTAGGAATTGACCGAAAAGTAAGTATTATGCGAAAAGTTGTGAGGTCCGGATTGTTTATGTATCCGATAAAGTATTGTTATCCGGAAAGTCCATTTATCCGGATAGTTTAGAAGTATCCGGAAACCCCTGTTGTCCGGACACTTTTGAGAAATTAAAAATGTGAGAAATTAAAAATGTTAGGTTCTGATGGCTGGATGCAGTTTCCGGATGTTCTGTCTGGTTAAGTTTCTAAAAAAATTCTGGGGGCGCTGCCCCCAGACCCCACAAGGGCGTTTCCCCTTGACCCCATCCGCTAACCGGGTAGCGGAACCCCCGTGCTAAGTCGCCGAAGGGGGGCATTTGAGGATGAAAATGCGATAGGTTATCTAGTATTCTCAGAGTTAAGAATATGATATGAGATGAGATATGTTGTTATGCATATACGTTAGTAAAGTGTAATGGATCCATAGGCACTAATGGTTATGTACACGTGGAATAGATGAAGTTAGTCATTATTCTGATGTGTGTGGTACTAATGGTTATGTACACGTGGAATAGATGAAGTTAGTCATTATTCTGATGTGTGTGGTACTAATGGTTATGTACACGTGGAATAGATAAAGTTAGTCATTATTCTGATGTCTGTGAGAAACCCTGGAATAAACGTAATTCCCGGTTTCTAAGGAAGAAGAGGGATTGACATATGTAATTGTAATCTCTACTTCCTTTCCTAAGAATTGGGCATGTGTATATTGCGATTTCTTAAGTGGGAGCATTAATCTAGAATCTGAGAAAGATTCGTAGTGTGGCTCTGGAATAGGATATGAATGGAAATGGGCATGTGTATATTGCGATTTCTGGAATAAGAGTATTAATCTAGAATCAGTGAAGATTCGTAGTGTGGCTCTAAGACATGATATGATGATGGAATGTGTGTCAGTCATATTCATGGGATTGGATGAAAATCGTGTTAACGGAATAGAGTTACACGTATGGTAAGAAAAAGGGTAATCAGGTTTGATATAACTTGTTTACATTTGATTTTGCAAATATTATTATGGAAACGAATGTTCTCACTAGGCGTTGGCCTAATCGTTTCAAATGATGTTTTCTTACCAGGTACCGTACCAGCTCGGGAAAATAAAGGGTTGTGGGACGAGCGTTTTGGAATAGCAAGGAAGTCAATTAACAGAAGGAGATTTTGAGGGATTGCTTAGATAACTTAGTAAATCTGATTATAGTGACATAATTAGATTAATAAGTTATTTGTAGAATCCTGTATCTGTAAATGTACTCTTGATGATTAATTCACTTGCAATTTTTGTAAGTTTTAAGTTTATATTATCATAACTTGTGGAAAATTGAGGTTCAAATTAACCCGGAATTTGGGGCGTTACTTGATAGCACGGCGGTAGTCGATGCGATCTTCAACCATTTCCAAGGCATTCCGAGCAGTTGTTTCATTCGGATTGGGAAGATACAAAAGCCTTTGATTTTCAGACTCGTGCTGAATGATCTTTCAAAGAGCATCTTGTACTTTGAAGAGCGTGCCGTCGCAGAATCTGTCCACCTGACTGAAGCGCAAAAATCTTTTCTCTTTCTGTTCGTTGAGGTAGATGATCCCAAATTCAGGTTCTAGAAGCATAGCGTTCTCGGGATACATATTCAACTCCGGAGCTTGCAGATTCGGCCTTATCAGATTTACCTTCTTTGCCCTGTTCTCGACTGCCATTTGAAAGTCCGTTAGATAGGACATCATAATTGTACGAACAAGGAATCGACGAACAGCTTCGAGCGCCTTTGTAACAGGTAGCAGTCGGATGGTTCTTGAACGAAGGTCTTTCAGAATAGCCAGGAAGTCAAACGGTCGGAGGTGCTGGAAGTCGGCTTCATAAAATTTCCATTCATTCCCATTGTTAGTGTCAATTTTATATGTTGTATTCAAGTTGAGGGGTCATTTTGTAAATTGTGTGTCTAGTTATAAATAGCCTAGATTACCTTTATTTCTCTAACACTTTGATAGATATACTTTGAAAAACTCTATGTAATTCTCTCTACACTTTGTATTTTGAGTTCTTCATTTTAATGAGAGATGACTAGAGTTCTACACACATCTTGATTGTGATTACTTGTTATTGGGATAACAAGTGGTATCAGAGCCAAGCAGATTGGATTTGTGAAGAAAAATTGAAGTTTTTGGGCAATTTTTTGTCACTTTCTGACTACTTATGGATTCTGCGATTTGAGGTTGTTTTGGATCGAGCTTTAGGCACAGACTTGTTCGTATTGGTCATCTGGATTAATTCGTGCAAGGATTCGGTTTCAGAACACACTAATCGAAAGTTTTGGCAGATTTTGTATTTTTGAAAAGTTCATTGTGCAGATTAGGAAATGGATTTTTGTTTGTTTCTTGGTGGCATTTGCAGAACAAAAGTTGCTCAGAGTGTGATCGCGAACAACCCTACGAAGTTTCAAGTCAATTGGTGTTGATTTGAGGATTTTTGATCACTTAGAAAATTTTCGCGTTAAAACTCTTAACTGTCGTACACTTATATGTTCATCGTGTTCATACCTATCGCATGATTCATAGCATCATAACTGTCGCACGATTACTGACTGACTAGATTTCTTGTCGTACAAGTATTGTACGAGAGTTACTGTAAACGGGTCTTAGTCGTACACATTTCATACGACAGTTGGTCCAAGTCGTACACCTTTTGTACGACAGTTACTGTTTCAAAGCCCAAGTCGTACACATTCTGTACGACAGTTACTGTTCACTTGTACTGTCGCACGCGTTCTATACGTCAGTCGTACACTGTTGTCAAATTTTTCACAAATTCATTTTTCTGCGTAAAGATCAATACAAGTAATTTTCAAGATGAATAGAAACGACATAATGAACTCTTTGGGAAGTGATACTAGACCTCCAATTTTGATTGAAAAAGAGTATGAACAATGGAAAGAAAGGTTTGAAGATTTCCTTGAACGACAATCAAATGGTATTCACTTGATAGATTCTCTTCATAATGGTCTAATGAAACCTGTTCTTAAGGATTTTCGTGAACCGGATGCACCAAACGCAGATATGAGATTGGTTCCTCTTTTTGAGTACACTGTTGATGAAAAAGCAAGATACGATGCTGAATAGAAAGCAAGATCATATGTGATTATGGGGATTCCTAATGAGGTGTTTAACAAGATTGATAGCTACAAAGATACCGCACACAATATATGGATGCAGTTAGAGAAGATGTTACAAGGGTCTCAGATTAGAAATCAGATGAAAATTACAATGTGCATCAATAGGTATGAAGAGTTTAAGGCTAAGGAAGATGAGTCACTTCATGACACATATGACAGATTCATGGTTTTACTAAATGAGTTGAGTAAAAACAATATCAAAAAGGATCTGATCGAATTAAATGTCAAATTTTTTACCTCACTACAACCCGAGTGGAAGAGTGTGGCTTAAAAAATGAAACAAAATCCTAGACTTTCCACTATGCCACTACATGAATTGTATGAGACGATGTTTCAAGATGAGGAAAAAATAGATGAGATAAGAGAGGAGAAGAATAAGAAAAAGAAGAAAGATATCTCTCAAGAACCGATTGTACTACAAGCCGAGGTACAATCGAACAACTTTACATCTGATGAATCTGGAATGTTTGATACAGGTTTCAAGGGAAATATTTCTGATGATGGTGTTGAACTACATCAAGCTTTGGTTCTTCTTACAAGGCACTTTCAAAAGAAGTTTTACAAACCTCCGTCATCAAACAACAATCTGAGATATACATCTGGTTCGAGAAAGTTTGAGAACAACAGCTATGAAAGGAAACCGTTTCAAGAACAAAGGTTTGAAGTGAAGGATAAAAGATCTGAAAAAGCTGAAGGTAAGAAAGTCTTTGACAATGTAGAGAAAAGGAGTGATGATAAGTGTTGGACATAGTGTCCAGAGTCATTAACTATTGGTAATATTTCTAATAATAGCAGGGTCCTTTTGGGTTGCCCTTAAGACCCAAATAACAATCAGAAGAATGAAAGGGAGTTAAAGTAGTTAGTTTATTAATTTGTCATTTGATGATAAATTAATTATAAGCTACAATATAATTAATTGGATTAATTATAGGGACTAAATGATAATTGGTTAAAAGAGTTTTTAACAAGCTTATCGTTTCAAGGGGGCTAGGTGAAAATAAGGAGATTATAAATACACTACTAGGGATCAAACCCTAAGGAGTTTTTTGATCAATATCTCTCTCTCTATTGAGGCCGTAACCTCCCCTCTCCTCCCTCCCAAAATCGTAAACCCTAAATAAGGGGTTAAGGTTTAAAGCTTCAATCTTGATTGTTGGTTTGGTGTTCTTAAGTGTGAGCCACTAGAGGGATTCACACTATTGATCCTTGACATCCAAGAAGCAAGAACAAGGTTAATTCATCTTTGTGTTTTCGACAATCACAATCACAAGTAGGTGTTCTTGATTCTTTCTATTGTAGTTAATCATTTAGAACGTATGCATCTTTATAAGTTGTTTGTTTGTATTGCCATGGATGATTCAATTTTAAATATGCTTCCGTTGCCTATATCATGTGGTAGTACGGTTTAACAAAACCTTTCAGTGGTATCAGAGCCAAAGTTCTTAGATTTTAGCTCAATAGCATAAAATTCGTATTGAATTTTCTGGAAAAACACAACGAGCCGTTTTACCTATTCCCAGAGTTTGAACCGTCGGATCGTCGTGGTTTTTGGACAGTAGTTTCACGACATTCTGTTTTACCTTCTGGATGGTTGGATTAATCGTTTGAGGTCCATAAGGCACCTGTTTTATTTTCGACATAGTGCAGTAAGTTTGTGGCCATTGAATTGCTTAATCCCTAAGTTAGGGTTTCATGGTCATAACCTCAAAAGCTATAATTTTGGAAACTGAAAAAAATTCTTGCTTGCATGAAAAAGTTTCTATTTTTAGCTATTAAAGTTTTATTGGTATCCCTAAAGGGTATAGGGTAGTAGTCGTTTTTTATGCATGTTATACCATAATTGTGTATGGCGTAGTAGTCGTTTTATTTTTGCATACCATAATTATGTATGGCTAGTTTCCTAACTTGCCTAAGGAAAAACACATCAATAATAAGCTTTGGAAAATATTGAATGAATAATCTTAAATTGAATAGATAATCCTAATTATGTATGGCTAGTTTCCTAACTTGCCTAAGAAAACACATCAATAATAAGCTATGGCAAATATCGAATGGATAATCTTGAATTGAATAAGATAATCTTAAATACCTTCTTACAATAAGCAAATATATTCAAGTTTGAATCAATATTGTAAGATAAACATTGACATTGTTTATATAGTGAATATAATTTATATGTCAAATATTCACATTAATTATTAGCATGTGTCCTCACATGTTTAATTGGAATCAAATATGGAAACAATTATATTAATTGTTAAATATGTGCTCACATGGTTAATTAGAATTAATTGGATAATCATAATTTTAAATTGTTTAAAATTCCATTCAATTTTTATATATATATTAGACCTCAATTATATATATATGATTAAATAATACATTGATAGTTAAACCGAGACTAGGCGTACTCACTATAAACACTCTAAGGGGGTTTAAGGAGGTTACCTAAAATATGGTTACCGAATGAGTCAAGGGTTTTTAAAACGCCATGCGTTACCAAACTCACCGCCTCTTGTGTGGACTAGTGGAATTACCGAAAAGGTTTGATAGGTCAATGTGACAAGTTAAAAGTATTAACTATGAAGTATAAAACGAAAATCCCGTTTTAGATATACTGAGAAATGTGAAAGTCGTATGCTACCCATGATGAAGAACACACATAATCTTATAGTTTGTTAACGGAGCGTGTGCGGTTTGCCGGCACGTTAATGTGAAACTATAGTTGAAAATGATGTGGTGCTCGTGATTCTCAAGCGTACTTGAGCCGAGGGGTCCATGTGTTTTTCCATGGTCGATTCACTATCTTGTTTGTGATCCTCGGCATCCCAGTCACAAAAGGAAGATAAGCATAATCGAGATTAACATGCCATTGACATAAGTCAATGAATCTCAAAAGACCTAGGAGTTTCATAGTGAATGAAATTAACAAATAGCATTTGTTTACCTAAAATAACCTTGTGATGTGATTACGACATCCCTTTTCACATCATAAGATAAAATATGGATCCTAGCCTTGTTAAATATTTTTGGAAAATTATTTTAAGGGTTAAATTTCAAACTAACTAAAATAAAACTATATCTACAGATGGCTGAAAATATTCCTCCTCCTCCTCCTCCTCCTACTCACTCAACATCCAACCTTACGTTACTCTCTATCCTAAGTAAAGATAAGCTGATTGGGCCAAATTACTTGGATTGGATTTCTGCCTTGAGAATTGCCTTGAGGTACGAAGACAAAGAGTATTTGCTCGACGAGGATCTTCCTATACTTAATGATGATGCAAGCCCTGAAGCAGTAACTGAATACAATAAGCAATTCACGGAAGTCACAAAAGTCGCGTGTCTCATGTTGGCGTCCATGTCCCCGGAACTTCAAAAGAGTTTCGAGAACATGGGGGCATTTGAACTAAATGAGCAGCTTCGTGAAATGTTTCAGGAGCAAGCGAGGCAAGAAAGGTTCCAAGTCGTAAAATCGCTTATGGAATGTAAGCAACAGGACGGTGCCCCTGTATGTGCGCATGTGCAAAAGATGAAAGCGTACATTGACAGGTTAGGCAATCTAGGTATCGATTTCCCAAGAGAGCTTGCCATTGACATGGTGCTAAACTCTCTTAGTGGGGCATATAAACAGTTCATAGTGAACTTCAATATGAATAATATGGACAAGACCTTGATGGAGCTTCATGGCATGTTGAGATCTGCTGAAGCAAGTATGGGTAAGACCCAAAGTGGTCACTCAACTGCTCCCGTCCTGGCCATTAGGGAAGGTGGCTATAAGAAGAAGAAAGTTTCTCATCCCAAAGGGAAGGGAAAGGCTAAAGTTGTTCCACGCAACCAAGGCCTTAAGAGAAAAGCTGATTCTTCTGACATACCACCCATAAGTGACCCTAAAGAGGCCATATGCTTTTACTGTCAAGGAAAGGGCCATTGGAAGAGAAGCTGCCCAAAATATCTGGAGGACTTGAAAATGAACAAGGTCAAAGGGTGTGGAACCTCAGGTATTTTTACAATTGAACTCCATAGTACTTCGATTTCTAACTCTTGGGTCCTTGATACGGGATGTGGTACTCACATTTGCTCTAATTTTCAGAGACTAAAGGGAAGTAGGACGTTGAAGCATGGGGAGCTGAATCTGATCATGGGAAACAGGATGACTGCCGCTGTTACCAAGATTGGAGATTTTGAGCTCGTGCTTAGTAGTGGTTTTTTGAATAAAGTTATTAGATTGTTGCTACTCGCCAGAAATGGCTCGAAACATTATTTCTTTTCATGCATTGTACAAGGATGGTTTTGAATTTCAATTTTGATAATAATAATGGTTGCATTTTGGTTTATAAACATGGTTGTTTTTATTTTAAAGTCTCTCCTTGTAATGGTGTGTATGAAAGCGTGATTTGTGTTGGTAGAAATAATAATAACTTAACTCTAAATGTTGGTTCCTCCAATAGTGAATTGGATAAATCATCGTTATGGCATCATCGTCTTGGCCACATAAACAAGAAACGCATCGCCAAGATCCAATCGGACGGGGTCTTGGAACCAATTGACTTAAAGTCTGATGAAGAATGCGAGTCTTGTTTACTTGGCAAGATGACGAAAGCACCTTTCAAAGGAAAAATGGAAAGGGGTAAGGATCTGTTGGACTTAATCCACACAGATGTATGTGGACCATTCAGATCTGTCACAAGAAATGGTGAAAGATACTTTGTTACCTTTACTGACGATTTCAGTAGATATGGATTTATCTATCTGATGAAAAACAAATCGGACACCTTTGAAGTGTTCAAAGGATTCAAAAACGAAGTAGAAAACCAACTGGGCAAGAAGATCAAGATGCTCCGATCCGACAGGGGTGGAGAATACTTGAGTCATGAATTCTACGACTATCTAAGGGATTGTGGAATAGTTTCACAATTATCTCCTCCCAGAACACCACAACTCAATGGTGTTGCTGAGAGAAGAAATCGAACGCTACTTGATATGGTTCGGTCCATGATGAGTCATGCTACACTTTCAATATCGTTCTGCGGCTATGCCTTAGAAACTGCAGCTCATATCTTAAACCTCGTTCCAACTAAGAAGGTTGCAAAGACACCCTCTAAAATGTGGACTGGGACTCGTCCCTCGTTGGCACATATAAAGGTTTGGGGTTGTGAAGTCTTCGTTCGGCGCGAAACTAACGACAAGCTAGAACCCAGAGCAGAGAAGTGTCGGTTCATTGGTTATTCCTACAAATCCTTTGGATATGTATTTTACAAACCTTTGTAGAACAAAGTGTTTGTAGCTAGAAGGGGAGTCTTCCAAGAAAGGGAGCTCATTTCCAAAAGGGATAGTGGGAGCAGCATTGATCTTGAAGAAATTCAAGAAACAACCAATGATGAACCTATAGTTGACACTAGCCCTCAACATGAGGTTGAACCACCTGTTGAGGAAAGTAACATACCTCCACCACCTCTTCGCAGAACTAGTAGAGTTAGTCAACCTCCTGAGTTTTATTATGGTTTTCATATTACAAAGGAAGGAGACACACTAGTCAATGATAAAACATTTGATAATGCGGATGAACCATCCAACTACGAGGAAGCGATGGCAGGCCCTGAGGCTGCCAAATGGAAAGAGGCCATGGAAAGCGAGATTCAATCTATGTACGATAACCAAGTTTGGAAATTGGTTGATCACACACCAGGTCGCAAGACAGTTGGGTGTAACTGGATCTTCAAAAAGAAGACCGGCATGGATGGGAATGTGCACACATTCAAGGCTAGACTGGTTGCAAAAGGTTACACTCAAACTCAAGGAATTGATTATGATGAAACCTTCTCACCAGTGGCAAAGATTAAGTCTATCAGGATATTGCTTGCCATAGCTGCATTTCATGACTATGAAGTATGGCAAATGGATGTAAAAATCGCTTTCCTCAATGGGAAACCCGATGAGGATGTGTATATGGGACAACCTGAAGGTTTTGTACATACCGAGTATCCAGATAAAGTGTGTAAGCTTGAAAGATCTATTTATGGACTTAAACAAGCGTCTCGTAGCTGGAATCTTTGTTTTCATGAAAAGGTCAAGGAGTTTGGATTTTCTCGAAGCAAAGATGAGTCCTGCGTATATGTTAAGGCTAGTGGGAGTAATGTTGTATTTCTAGTCTTGTATGTTGATGACATACTACTCATAGGAAACGATATTCCGATGTTGCAAGATGTAAAGGTCTGGCTCGGGAAATGTTTCGCTATGAAAGATTTGGGAAATGCAGCATACATACTTGGAATAAGAATTTATCGAGATAGAACCAAGCGTTTAATTGGACTTAGCCAAAGTACATACTTGGATAAGATATTGAAGAAATTCTGTTGATCCAAACCCTCAGTTGCATTTGTGATTTCAAATGCACTTGTGATTTCAATTTTAAGAACTGTTCATCATCTTCTTCATCAAACATCAAGGTTAATATGTTCTTATTATTTACCGAATGCAAATAACTTGTTTCTGATCTACTCTTTGTTTTAACAAGATCAAACAAAAGAACTTTTTAAAATGAAATCATTTTCTTTCATGATTTTATGAACACAACCATTTCATGGTTGTTCTTCAAGTTTAAATGCAAAAATCTTAAACTTGTTCTTCACACATTCGTTTTTCCAGAATCTATTTCTTCATAAAAAAACTGGATAACAAGAATAAATGGGTTTTACATTTCGTTTCTTAAAATCAAGAAAAACCCTAATCTTCATTAAGACATTTGTGTCTGAATGAAATGGATAAAATTTAAACCATCTTAATGGAAATTCTTTCCACATTAAGATAATTCTTATTTGTTAACATCTTTGGTTGAACTGATAATACAGAGAAATGGCTTCATCTGACATTCCTGCTACCGCTGAGAACATCTCCGCTGATACTGAGTAAGTGGACATCCTCAAGGCTCCTCAAGTCAAGTTTGCCCTTGACAAACTGGATTGGACTAAGGTGAACAACCTCTATGCGCTTTTCGAGTTTCCTCCTCGAAAGCAAGTCACACATCTAGATGATGCTGTGAATTTCCTAAAAAATTGCTGCATCTCCACAGCCCTGACCATAACACCTCCTGCTCATCAACTTTTTCTCTCACAATTCTGGTACTCAGCCAGACACTCTCAACTTCCTTCAGCCAAAGACCCCTCCAAAACAATCGATTGTATCCTCTGCGACATCGAATATGGCACGATGAAGATCACCCCTGCCATTATCCGCAAAGCTCTCAGCCTTCCCATCGCTACCAAGGAAAAACCATTCGTTCCCCTCCCTGACCCCAAGAAAAACTCAGACAGGGAAGCCATCATTGCATTTTTCGATGCAATGGGCTATGTATGGGAAATCGGCAGAGACATGAAGGCCGAGAAGAAGCTGACGATTATCAAGAAATCGAAAATGCCCAGCGAGATGAATTTCATCTTCGCTCATCTTATCAGCTGTATGACTGCAAAGAGCGGCTCCTCTGACCAAGCCGCTAAACCTCAACAAGCAATGGGGTATGCACTGTTGAAAGGTCTCAACATAGACTGGGCATCGATTATCTATGATGACCTAGTTCTAAGGGTGGACACCATCGCTGACAGACCTCCATGGGTTCCCTACCCCCGATTCATCAGCGCCATCTTCCAATATGGCCTGAAGGAGAGCTACCCAACTGAAGGTGACCTGAAACTCTCTCAGGTCGGCCCAAAGATACTCGACTTCAAACCGATGGTGAATGAGGTACGTCTCTCTACACTCTTGTCTCTTCTCAACCCTTCTTCTTCTCATTCTGTGGCTCCTTCAGCGACAATACCCATCGCTGATACCCTGGCCACAAAATCCTATCCTTCTAAGAAAAGGAAACATTCTTCAACCCCACTTGGTTCTAAAAGGATCAAGAAAACAAAGGAGCAACCCCAGCAATCTCATGTTGAAGACTCCTCAGCTCTTTCTGCAGAGCTGAAGGAACGTTCAGTGGTACGCTCTGCCACACCTGAACAAGCCATCCCTTTAATCCCAACTTCAGCGTCTCTAAACGCTGAGGTTACAAACTTGGAACCTACCCAACCTCCTTCAGTCTCTCAAAAGACTGATGAAGTGATTGTCAGCGAATCCAACGCTGAACTAATAACTCAACCCCCATTCTTATCCTTCGCTCCTCCCTCCACTCATTTGGTCTCTACTCCAGATCTCACTGGAGCTGCCATCATTTCCTCGGAACCTAAAGCTGATTCTCCAGGAATGATGAAGACAGGACCTGCAGAACAATCCATGGGCACTTTTGAAGATGACATGGAACTTTACTCAGGAACCAGTGATTTCGATGAATTCACCAATCCTCCTGCAGGTAAACAACAACCCATAAACACTGTGACTAAACCCCAAACTTCTGAGCTTTCCTCTGTTCACAAGTTTTTATATGTTACAGGTCCTAATTTGGGAGATATCAACGCCTCTCTGAAGTCCGTGGAGACAAAGCTGATAGGTCTCACCACTATTCTCTCCAATAACTCTACAGCTGTAACAAACGCTGGAGAGAATCTGAACAAGCTGACAACGGTGGTGGAGAAGAAGGCTTCCACAGATGACATGAAGCAGGTTGATAAAACTCTCAGCGACTTTGCCAAGGTGCTCGCTGACATATACACAGACTACACCTCTCTCAAAAACTCAATTTCGTCCATGTCCAGCGAATTTACATCGCTGAAGACATCGGTTGGACATCTAGAGGGGGATATGTCTACTATGAAGACTGACTTAGGCTATGTTAAGACCGATGTTGGTTCGATGAAAACGATGATCGAGCAGCTGCTATACAAAGCGAATACTCCTGATCCTGCTCCTGCCCCCGTCCCTGCATCTGACAACTTCACATCGGAAGATCGCACTGAGCTGAAGAAAATCAATCCTGCTATTTCTGGCCTTGAAGACAGAATAGCAAAGATTGAAGTTTGTGTAGGTCTCTCTGGCCAAGAAGACAGAGAACCTACCAACGCCGCTGAGTCTACCCATTCCTCCCCCAGTCATCATGAAAAAGAGGGGGAGAAGAGCGCTGAAGACCTCGCCAAGAGCGTTGAAGACCTTTCCCATGATGAATCTATCAGGGGAGAGAAGACGAATACTGAAGAAACCACCGCTGGACCTCAGGGAGATGAAAACCCTGAGGAAACCGAGAAGCTCGCCTCTGTATCTGAGGGGGAGCAACTCGAAGAAAAAGCTGAGAAAACTGAATCCGAAGCAGAAGATGATGAAGTCGTCGACATCCTTGATGATGAACCATCTTCTTCTCCAAAGAATGATGATGATGATGACGAAGATGACGATGACTTCTTTATCGTCAAACCTGCTCCGAAGATCAAAGCTCTTAATGGAATCTCGATAAATGAACCTTCAGGGGAGCGGACAAAGACAAAGCCCTCAGCCTCTGGAACTGAGAAAGGCAAAGGCAAAAGCGTCGCTGAAGATGACAATCTGATGATCTTGCTTGAAAAGCCGGTTTGTCAGGTATGCTAAACATCTCTCACTCCATCCCTCCTCTATCATACACTACCCAAGCCTATACACTTAAACCAATTCTCTCTATCTGATTCTACCCAAGTTCTTACTCGTAAGATCGCTGTGTTTTAGCTAGTCCTCTCCCCTGTTTGATGATATCGCTGAAGGCTCCACAACTGCGACTTCACCAATAATACCAGCTGCTGCTGAAGAAATAATCCCAGTCTTAGATTTGATCTCTGAGACTGATGAACCAGAAGAACAGCTACTCTCGCACAATCGCAGACCTTCCTTAGCTCCTCAAAAGCTAAGTGAAGAGGATCAGAAAAGAAGAGAGGGAATAATAAAGCGATTCGAGGATCAACGAATCATTCTGAGGCGTGATCAACTTCCTTCAGTTCCTCCAAAGTTCAGAATTTCCAAAGCTGAATACAAGGAACACCTCAGAGCTGAATGTCTAATCGCTGAAAGAAATGAAGTTGAAGAAAAATACAGAGAATACGCCATCCAGCTTTCTAAACGATCAATAAAAGACCCCAAGCTGAAAAGAGTTCCCATTGATGTTCAACGTCATCTCTGGGAAAACGCCAAGAAGATAACTGAAGAAAAGAGAACTGTGTCTCAGTCAACTTTAGCCTGGTGCAAAGAAAAGGTCAACTACAGAGACTCTCCTGCCAAAATCAACAAGGTATTCATCTCTGGAAGAACAACCCTTGTTTCAATCGCTGAAATCGAGATATTCAGAGAAGATAAGAAGTACGAAAAATTCTATGCTGAAGCCATAACGAAGTACGGTCTCTCTGAATGGTTGGAGATCAGGTTAGCCATCCAGAAGTCCAAGTCGAAATACAAGGAACATGTTGAAAAGCTGATCAACAAACAAATCTACTTAGTCTACTCATGTGTGGATATTCCTCCTCCTCCTCCTCTCGAAAGTCAGAAAAGAAAGGCCTCAGCGAAGAAGAAGAAATCTATATCTTCAATTGATGGCCCTGTCATTCGAAATGAAACAGGTATTGGTTTTTCACGTGCTGAAGTCCTTGGTCCTGATCCTGATCTTTCCATGCTTGACACATCTCTTCCTCCTGGTGAGACTTTCATCCCTGGCAAAGTCATAAGCGAACCCTACGGGATATTTTTTCATGACTACGATGGTGGAAAGCATTTTCAACGCATCTCTGAACTTCACATCACTCCCATCGAACAGCTGAGAGATATCATCTACTGGTGTGACTTCAGGAATGACCCTCAGGCACGACATCTGAAACCCTTGAATTTTGAAGAAGCGCTGATCAAAAGAAAACAAGGTGTAACCATTCCTGACTGGATGATTCCCACAACATCAATGACCCTTGATGAACTTCTCATTAAGGAAGAACCTTTATAAGCTGATATGATCGCCCTTTTCTCTATTGTATCAGTTATTCTTCTGTACTTGTAATTTATTTCGCTCGTACTTGTAATCTTTCCATTTCTCTTTGTAACCTGATTCAAAGTTTTAAAGAAAGATTTCAGCGAATGTACTTTACTCCATCAGTACTGAAAAGATCCCAGAAAATAGTAAAAGGGACAAATATTTTATGAGTTCTTTTTATCCTTTTGTTTTCATTAAATAGCAATTTTCTTTGTTGCTATGTCATAATCAAATAGGGGGAGATTGTTGATCCAAACCCTCAGTGATTTGATAATGACCCTCTCTTATATACTTAGTGAAAATTGTAAGTAAACAATATGTATTAGAGTTTTACTATCGCTGATAAGTACTAAGATCTTACAGTACCGCTGATAGGAACTCTCGCTCTTTAGATTAAACATTCAGCGAAACTGTTCACCATTAATGCTGAGTCTGTTCAGTCATTATGATGATCGCTGATAAGTTAGTTGTTTACTTATGATCCCTGAAGACAAGTTTCACGTCAACATAGGTTATACGCTGAAGTCGAAGATCAAGCTCAAGAACCAGCGACAAGTCTCCTAATGAACTGATGCGGATCAGCGAAGACTCAGATTTGTCCACTCAACGTGAAGTATCAAGTACAAGACTTCATCTATCGCTGAACTTTATCATTCGCTGAATAGAAAATGATAATCGCTGAATCAACGAAAGCTGATCATGAAGTCCTCCGTACAAAGTACTTTTGTCTTAACCCCCCTTGCACGACTCCGTACGAAATGTTAGAAAAGAACCTCCGACTGTCTGAAATCGTACAACCACTCTGATACTACACTGTTCATCCATGCGGCTACTAAGGTTGTCAACCAAGGTCAATGACATACAACCAACCAGCTGATGACACGTGTAAAGTGTATACTGACTTGCATTAAATGCATGCAGTATATAAAGAGATGAACCCACTTCTTTTGAAGTAACTTGCTAACTCTGGACAAGTTCAATCTCTTATCTCAAGATAGGTTATTATTAGTAATTTCCTTATCTCTCTTAGTGCAAGAAACCTTAGTGTTCCAACTTGTTTAGATTTAGGTTTATCCTTAATCTTGTTTCCGCAACAAGCTGTAAATTGTTAATGATTTATCAATAAACAATTTAGAAAAGTAAAATCTGTGTGTTTGTATTCAACCCCCCCCCCCTTCTACAAACTTGTATAGGCCTTCGGGACCAACAAATTCAATATGAGTGAATCCAAGAAAGGGTATTTGCCCATGCAACATGAGTATCATACTGAAGCCATAGGTGTTAGAATTATCAATATACCTTGAATGTTTTAGTTGTTAGTTTGATGCATTAAAAACGTAATAAATTGTATTTGATTTGGAGATTATTATATGGAGATTATAATATATGCTGGATTGCGTCCATTTACATTTAATTTATTATCGTGTTTTGTTTTGCATGTTTAGAACCAACTTCCTGAGTATTAATTTATTTGAACCTCCACAGTCAGTCATACTCCTGGAAGTAAGTAGTGATTCAAGACTGTCATGAAGTGTCGAAAGCATAGAGAATGCAACTAACACTCATGAGTACCTAATGGTGATTTGGGTATTGGAACGACCCGCACTCAAAGTTTACTTCATGGATTAAGTCAGAGTAATTTTGAGATGATAATATTTTATGTTCTTCAAACAGAGATGCATAGAGTTTTGCTCTAGGATTCTATTATGCTTTGGTGTGCTCCAACGCTGACCGTGACTGGCAGTTATACAGGGTATGTCCATGTATAATATGATGAATAGAAATGAACTGTGTAGTCGAAGTTTATTTATTCCTTCTGCCTAAATAGGAGAAGCGAGATCCATGGGCCCCTCGATGATTTTGTGCTGATACTAAGTGTTTGGCCAAACCCTGACTAGAATTGATGTGTTCAATTGAGTAGTCTGATGAATTCAACACATATCGGAAATCGGGAAACATAATCTTGATCCATGAGATAGACATTTATCCATGTCTCAGGTTCATATGATATCTTGTAGAACAAAGGAACATTAAATCACTTATCTTAGGACCGAATCTTTATCAGAGTTCGGCAGCTGCATTGGATGCCTTGCTCTCTGCTGATTATTTGAAAGCGTTAAACCAAATAGAGTTAATAACTTGTCCAAGTGGGAGACTGTTGGACATAGTGTCCAGAGTCATTAACTATTGGTAATATTTCTAATAATAGCATGGTCCTTTTGGGTTGCCCTTAAGACCCAAATAACAATCAGAAGAATGAAAGGGAGTTAAAGTAGTTAGTTTATTAATCTGTCATTTGATGATAAATTAATTATAAGCTACAATATAATTAATTGGATTAATTATAGGGACTAAATGATAATTTGTTAAAAGAGTTTTTAACAAGCTTATCGTTTCAAGGGGGCTAGGTGTAAATAAGGGGATTATAAATAAACTACTAGGGATCAAACCCTAAGGAGTTTTTTGATCAATCTCTCTCTCTATTGAGGCCGTAACCTCCCCTCTCCTCCCTCCCAAAATCGTAAACCCTAAATAAGGGTTTAGGGTTTAAAGCTTCAATCTTGATTGTTGGTTTGGTGTTCTTATGTGTGAGCCACTAGAGGGATTCACACTATTGATCCTTGACATCCAAGAAGCAAGAACAAGGTTAATTCATCTTTGTGTTTTCGACAATCACAAGAAACAAGTAAGTGTTCTTGATTCTTTCTATTGTAGTTAATCATTTAGAACGTATGCATCTTTATAAGTTGTTTGTTTGTATTGCCATGGATGATTCAATTTTAAATATGCTTCCGTTGCCTATATCATGTGGTAGTACGGTTTAACAAAACCTTTCAATAAGAAGACTGTGGAGAATCAAAAATGCTACAATTGTGGAACCCCGGGTCACTATGCAAGAGATTGTCGAAAGAAGGTTGTCAAGAACACTGATTACTACAAACAAAAGCTGCTTCTTGCACAACAAAAGGAAGATGGAATAGCTCTTATGGTGGAGGAAGAATATTTTCTTGATTATTCTGATGACGAGGGTGAAAGGGAAGAGCATGCAAATATGTGTCAAGCAGAATTCGATTCTGACGAGGAGGATAAGTCTGACACTTCCTCACAGGTAAATTCTTTTCCTTTACCTGAATCAGTAAATCAAGAAGTCATAAATCTGCGTAATGAACTGAATGACACACTAAATAAATTAGCATGTTCTGAAGAAGAGTATGCTAGTTTATTTCGTGAATTTGAAGTAATGGCACCATGTGTTGAAGAGTTAACAAAAACTCTACAAAACGAAAGAAAGAAGAATAGTGAGTTAAAACAACAGGTTGATGGTGTTGAATTTGAGATAAAAGACAAATGTTCTGAAATCAAAAATCTCAAAGCTCAACATGATCAATTTGAATCAGAAAAGTTGGTTCTTGATTCTCAATTATCTGAATTGAATAAGCAAATCAAAGATCTAGAATCAAAGAATAAAGAAAGTGATTTTTCTTTAACAAAACTTTTAGAAAAGAATTCAGAATTTTTAAACAAAATTGAAAGTTTGGTAAAGAAGCTGTATTTGAGAGATCAATCTTCTCAAATAATTTTCATGAACAAGCCAAGACATGTAAACAATGTCAATAAATATTGGGGACTTGGTTACGAATGTCCAAAATATGGAGCCAAAGCTATTGCTGCAGTACCAACAATATATAATTTCGAATGTTTAACCGCACGATATTGGCCCGATTTTGAAATTCATTGGACTGATGAAAAGGAAACACAAAGAGAGGAACATAGAAAAAGAGCTTTAACAACTCATATCCAACTTCCATTTTGCTATACTAATGAGACGTTGAAGATTCTCAACAATCTAGATAAACCACTTCCAAACAATTATTTTGACATAAATGCTACAAAGCCAGTTACTAACAATCAAGTCGTTGAAACAAAGAAATATGTTCCTACATTAGTTCTTGAAGGGAAAATTGTTGAACTGGAAATCTCTCTTACAGAACAAAGGATCAAATTTGATTATGAAAATGATCTCCTTTCAACTATTTTCTCAACTACTTTTAAGGAAATATCTTCTAGTTTCAATGACGAGGTGAAAAAGGAAACTATTAAGATTGAACATGGCTTGATCAAAAAGTTTTCTGAATCAACAAAGAGTATCTTTGATTCAAAACAAAAGATTGATCAAAAATGTATCAAACTGTCAAAGAAAGTGGTAGATCTTGAGAATATTCTTCTTTCTGAGCATACCAATTTGGAAAATGAGAAAGTCAACTTTGTAAACCAAATCAATTCATTTGAAAAGAAGTTGACTGATTTGTTAAAGACAAAAGCTGAATTAGAAATTGTGTTAGAAAACGAAAGAAAAGAATTTGCTTTGAAAAACTGGTTCAATCTTGAAGAAAGCAACTTTCTTAAAGAACAGAACTGCGAGCTTTCTCAAAAAGTGATGACATTAGAAAAATCTTTGAAAGAAAGAAAGCCTAATATAATGTCTGATTTTGAAGATTCTTTCAATCTTGAAAGAGCACAGTTTGAGTTTGAGAAAGTAAGTTTTGAAAATGAGAAAAATTCTTATGAAATGAGAATAATTGAGCTTTCTCAAGAAGTGGATGAGTTAGAAAAGGAATTAGCAAAAGAAAGAAAAGAAAACGCTTTCAAAAGTTGGAATACACCTGAGTCCTCCAAGGATTTTGAAGTTTACAACGCCGATTCTGATTCGGATTGTGACTTTGAACTTAATGACCAAGGTTTCGAAACCAAGTCAAAACCAATAGAAAATGAAAAAGGAAAAGCCTGTGTATTTGATTTCTCAAAGAAACTTCAGGACCATACTGATTTTATTATTTCTGAAGAAAAAGAGGAAAGCAAAAGGAAAGATGGTCTGAAAAGGATTTCTAAGAAGATTGAGTTGAATACTACTTCTGAACCTAAAGTCAATAGTTCTTGTATGAAATGCAATTGTGATCTGAATACTAGTAATAAAAGTGAAAAGACTTATGTTTCAGATCTATTATCTCTTGCAAGAAAGAATCTCAAATGTGTTCAATGTGGTAGTCATTCATTTCAATCATCTCAGAAAAGTCCAATTTTAATAACATCTGTTTCTTATATAAACAAAGAAAAATCTTCGAGTACTTTCTATAAAGGTGAGTGTTCAAACACAAAGAAACCACCTTTAGAGAAAAGAAAGAAGAGTAAAGTGTCAAAGAAACCTCAAGTTCAGAGTTCTAAAGATTCTAACTCTAAACATTCTGTTGTTTCAGATAATTCTGTGAATCCGAAGAAGAAAGAACGAGAATGGCGGATAAAGCAAACGACGTCTGATTCATCCAAACAAAATGATAAAAATAGTAGCTTTTCAAAGAATAAACAAGTTGGTGCGAGTAATAAAAATTCTTTTGTAAAGCCATACAAAGATTACTCAAAAGACCAGTTGTTGGATTTTAAAAATGGTGAATGTTTTTGTTTTGTTTTTGGATATGTAAGTTCGTTTGCTATGCCTGGTTCTTGTTGTTGGGATAATTCTTATTTTATTCCAATTGGTAAAAGAAAGTCAGATTTGAGGAAAAAGAAGAAGACACGAAAGTCTAAAAACACGTCTTCTCTATCTAACCAAAAAGGACCCAAAACTAAGTGGGTACCTAAAACTGTTTCAATCTGATTGATGCATAAACATAAGTTATGGTATTTAGATTCGGGATGTTCGAAGCATATGACAGGTCAACGACACATGTTAACTAATTTTGTGGAAAAGGATCTTGGTCGTGTAAGGTTTGGAAACAATCAGGTTGCTCCTATCAAAGGTTTTGGAGATATCATTCAAGACAATCTTACGATAAAGAAGGTCAATTATGTTGAAGGATTGGAGCACAACCTGTTTAGTATAGGTCAGTTTTGCGATAAGGATTTGGAGGTGAACTTCAAGAAGACAAGATGTTGTGTCAAAACCGAGGAAGGAACAGAACTTCTTGTTGGAACTCGCAAGTCAAACCTGTATACAATCAACTTGTCAAGTATCAAACCGACCAATGAAGTGTGTCTTTTATCCAAAGCTTCCGAAGAACAAAGTTGGCTATGGCACCGACGGTTATCTCATCTAAATTTTCGATACATTCAAAAGCTGGTTTTAGGAGATTCAGTTCGGGGGCTTCCAACTTTGAAATTCAATGCCGAAAATCTATGTGATGAGTCTGAGAAAGGAAAGATGAAGAGGGTTCCTCACAAGCCTAAACCGGAACCAACAACGAAGAGTATACTTGAGCTGTTACATGTGGATTTGTGCGGTCCAATGAAAACGGAAAGCATAAATGGGAGGAAATACGTCTTGGTAATAGTCGATGATTTCTCAAGATATACATGGGTTAATTTTCTTCGGTCAAAAGATGAAACCTTAGAACTTCTCATTGGTGTTATCAAGGCAGCTCAAAACAACATGCAGATCTCAGTAAAAATCGTGCGTTCGGAAAATGGTACAGAATTCAAGAACAGAGTCTTAGGTGATTTCTATGAATCACATGGGATTATGCAACAATTTTCTGCCGCCAGAACTCCTGAACAAAACGGTGTTGTAGAACGACGTAACAGAATGTTAGTCGAGTCTGCGAGAACAATGTTGGCATACTCAAAGCATCTTCTCTTCTTATGGGCCGAAGCTGTAGCAACCGCATGTTACACTCAGAATCGTTCGGTCATATACCGCCGGTTTAATAAAACTCCAAATGAAATAATGAATAACCGGAAACCTAACATAAAACATTTTCGTGTTTTTGGTTGTAGGTGTTATGTCTTGAACGACAAGGAACAACGAAACAAGTTCAGTCCAAAGGCGATTGATGGTATCTTTGTTGGATACTCTTTTTCATCGGCATCATATAGGATATATCTGAAGCAATCAAGGAATATAATGGAAAGTGTCAATGTCAAATTCGACGAACATCACGATTTGGCTTCTGACCAAAACAGTTCAGAACCCGTTATAACTGGAATATTAGCTTCTGGACATCTAAGTTCAGAACCTGCTTTAACTTTCAATCAGGATCAACCTTCTACCTCGAAATCTCAACTAACTGATCTTGATTTAATATTTGATGAATTCTATGATGAATTTTATGGTACTTACAATAGGTCTGTTGATTCTAACAGAATGGTACAAGCACCTACAACAATTTCCGCTGCGACAACTACTCAAAATGGTGCATCTACTTCAACACCGGTTGATGTTTCCACTCCTGTTCAGAATGTTCAAGTACTAGAAGTTGTTATTCCACAACAAGAGACTACAACTACTGTGGAAGGATCAACACAAAATCCAAACTTTTCGGTTACTGAACCAACCATTCCTCAGCCACAACCGGAATCTTCTAGTATACATACAGATTTTCCAAATGCTGAACCAATGATTTCTCCAACCGAAGAAGAGACGAATGATACTCTTGAAAATGTTTAAGAATCCTATTCTCCTCACCCTCATACAACCAAGTGGACGAAGGCTCATCCGATTCACCAAATTATCGGTGATCCAAGTTCACCAGTTCAGACTCGCACGAGTGCTACCATGAATGAGTGTCTGTTTTCAATGTTTTTAAGCAACATTGAACCACTCACAGTCAAAGAAGCGTTGAATGATCCGGATTGGATTTTAGCTATGCAAGAAGAGCTAAATCAATTCGAAGCATTAAAAGTGTGGAGACTCATTCCACGACCGGCTGATAAAAGCATCATTGGAACAAAGTGGGTGTTCAAGAATAAGAAAGATGAAGATGGCATCATAGTTCGTAATAAAGCGAGACTTGTAGCTAAAGGCTATCGACAGCAAGAAGGGATAGATTACGATGAGACTTACGCTCCAGTCGCACGCATTGAAGCAATCAGAATATTTTTGGCGTACGCGGCATACAAGAACTTTACAGTCTATCAAATGGACGTAAAGACAACATTTCTTAATGGAATTCTAAAAGAGGAGGTATATGTCTCATAACCCAAAGGTTTTGTAGACAAGGAAAATCCAAACCACGTTTACATATTGGATAAAGCCTTGTATGGGTTGAAACAAGCACCGCGAGCTTGGTACGACGTTCTATCTAAATTTCTACTTGTCTCGGGATTTGAAAAAGGTAAGATTGATACGACTTTGTTTGTCAAGCGTGAAGACGGTGAGATGGTAATAGTACAAATATATGTAGATGATATTATATTCGGTGCATCTAACCCTGGTTTATGTTCATGGTTTTCTGATCTGATGACTACTAGATTTCAGATGAGCATGATGGGGGAGATTAACTTCTTCCTAGGATTGCAAGTGAAACAGTTTTCCACGGGAATATTCATCAACCAGTCAAAGTATATATATTTGACATTTTGAAGAAATTCAAAATGGAAAATTGTACTTCCATTGGAACACCGATGGCAACACAATCAAAGATCGGTCCAGATCCTCATGGCGAATCCTAAGGAATCTCATGTAGGAGCCGTCAAGCGCATCTTCCGCTATCTCAAAGGAACTACCTATCTTGGGCTATGGTATCCCAAAGGCACGGGATTTGAGCTAACATCCTACTCCGACGCGGATCATGGTGGTAGCTTATTGGACCGGAAAAGCACATCCGGACACATCCAATTTTTGGGTGATAAGTTGGTAAGTTGGGCGTCAAAGAAACAGAACTGTGTGTCAACTTCTACGGCGGAGGCAGAATACGTCGTGGCCGCTAGTTGTTGCTCACAAGTCATTTGGATGAAAACCCAACTGATGGACTTTGCGTGTCGATACGAAAAGGTTCCAATTTACTGTGATAGTAAGTCCGCCATAGCAATATCTGTGAATCTGGTTCAACACACGAAAACCAAGCACATCGACTACGGTATCATTTTATTAAAGATCACGTCGAAAAAGGTACAATTGAACTCTATTTTGTTTCTACTGAATTTCAACTCGCCGACTTGTTTACCAGGGCTTTGGATGAGAAACGGGTCAACTTTCTTGTCTCAAAGCTAGGCATGTTGAATTTGAAAGTTTGATAAATCATAATTTTTATTCAACATTTTGAAAATAATTCTTAGTCATTCAAATTTGATAACTTTTAGTGAAGAATAATTATTTTCATAATATTGAATATCCATTATGATTTGCTCAAATTTAGATTTATTTCAGTATTTTACAAAGTAGATTTCAATTTTATTCTTTTTACCGTATGTACTTCAATTGATATTATTTGTGCAGTTTTATGTGTGGTTTATGTGTTTAGGGGGAGCTATAAATCTTTGTGAGTATCTTTCAAGGGGGAGCATTGTACAAAGAAGAAATGGTTGAGCAAAACAACAAAGGTGAGTGTTCTATCTTAAATGATTTTGGCAAACCCTACTAGATGAAAAATCATTTTGTCAAAGCTTATGCATCTTTGTCCTTGGGAGCAAAATGTTTTCAATGAACACTGAACAATTTTTAATCTGAAAAGTTAAAATTTTTTGAAAATTTTTCCAAGTCAGGAAAGTAGTCGCACAAGTCTTACACGACTAGCAATCCTAGTCGCACGAGCCTTATCCGACTAGAAATCCTAGTCATACATGCTTTGTACGACAGTCACTGTTCATATTGTCAAGTCGTAGATGTTTTGTCCGACTAGCAATCCTAGTCGTACAAGTATCGTATGACAGTTACTGTTCATGATTCCACCTTAGTCGGTCACTGTTTCATACGACTAAGATGAGGTTCTCGCACATTGTTTCGTACGACTACCTGACACGTGTCGGTCAAACCTTGGACCAATCATTTCACGACACGTGTCACTCAGCATAAGATCTATATATAGTGCGTGTTTCAAGTCTTTTCATTTTTCCGACTATTGTTTCATCCGATTCTCTCACGAAAATAGTTATCGATTTTGATTTGTTGTTGATGTTTCATTGATTTCGTGGATTAAAATCGATTCAGGTATCATCATTTACCATTTTTCATCGCATTTCATCGATTATTTCATCTGATATGTTGATTGTTAGTAAAGTCGAAAAGGGGTTTTAGTAAACCCTTCGAATTCTGATTTGTATGTTATAGTTGCTAGGAAAAGATAATAGGATAGCATTCCTAGTAGAAAAGCGCATCTAGGGCACTAGTTTGATAAGCTTTCATTGACAAATCTTAGGTTTTTGGGTTTGAATGTTCATCATTGTTCGAACATTCATAACTGTCGCACAATACTGTGTTCTTCAACATTCAAAACTGTCGCATACAACTGATATTCATAACTGTCGCACACAGCTTGTACGACAACTTTTAGTCGTACAGCTTTGTTCGACTAGTAGAGTCATGCGATTTGATGTTTTGTACGACAGTGGCCCATACTTAGGAAATTTTTGAAAAGTTTTGACGAAAAAGTACTTATATCCAAATGGTCAAATTTTGTCAATCATAGACCATGGCACATTTGCAAGAGCACGGTGATGGTAATTCTTCTGACGAGAACACGGTGTTCCCATCTCATCGTTCATCACACCCATCGGTGAACGCTCGAAATCTAGATGATGAATTAATTCTTCCAGGAGACAAAAAGGAATTTAAGGCAAACAACTATTCTCTAGATTTTCATGTCAGATTGGATTATCAGCTTATCATGGAGATTCTCAAAAACCATCCACTTCGTACTTCTCTTGAGAAAACAATACAAGTTTCGGATATCTATCTACAACAAGTTTGGCATAATATTCAGTATGTTCCACAGACAGATTCAAATACCTATTTTACTATAAGGTGGATCATTTTCATGCCAAAATCACTTTGAAAAGATTGCAGAGAGTTCTTGATCTTCCTTATTCTCCAAATTTTGAAGATATGGTTTCTGAAGCAGACTTGTGCCGGGATATTATGCGGATGGGTTACAATGATCCACGTCCGAATTATAGAGTGCTGACTCGTACGTCAAAGTTGCAACGGAACTACCTACCGCCGATCTACTATACACTATTCAGCATTGTGAATAGGTGTATGACTTCTAAGCACACGGGAGTCGACACGGCCAGCATTTCCGTTATACGTATGTTCCATGCTATCGTTTTCGATCGGAAAATTGATTTTGCAGTTTCTATATGGAATGACCTGATCGAGGTGGTCACCGACAAATCAAAGCCATCGAAAACCAGAACATTCGTTCCGTTTCAACGCTATCTTCAGATTATCATTCATTCTATCATGGAGTCTAATGATCAAATACCGAGACGACTGGAAGCAGTTCTTGGTCCTACTACTTACATGAAATATCTCCGACTTCCAATAGGTCTACTTTTTCCTACTATCATGGTTCTATCTGAAGCTTTTCTTGCTTACGCTGACCAAGATTCACCAATTTTGAGTGAGTACAGAGAAGAGAACGCACTGATGGCCCGACCAGGACCGGTAGGGCCTACCCACGGTGCCAACCAATTAGGTGAGCGTGGTGAGGGTTCAAGAGTTAGGAAGAGAGTTCAGGATACTGGGGTACCTGAACATGGTGTGTTGAGAGGTAAAAGTGATGTAAGGGGAAAAGGAGTTGAGGGTGATCTTGATCAGTCGTCCAAATCTAAAAAGATGATTCAGATCTTTGAGGACGATGATGAGGAAGATCTTGGTTCCGACGATACTGAGGAAGAATCTGAGGATATTGATGCGGATATTGATGGTCCTGCTAATCTTGTATATAGTTCGAATGATGATGATGCGAATGCTGATGAGGAAAAAGAGGATGATAGTTCTGATGATGACAATGATGATAACAACAATGATCAAGTCTTGGACAATCTTGATACTGTAATTGAAAAGGTCGTCACTACTACTTCTGGTGGTGATGAAGGAGTGATAAGGGGAAATGAGGGAGTATTAGTTGAAACAGAAAATCAAGTGAGGTTGAGTGAGAAGGAAAGAAAAAAGGATGGTGAGTGTGAGACAGGATCAATAAAAGTTTTAACTAATGATTCTTCCCAAACCGTGTCTAACCGGGTAGCCACATCTACTGTCGGTGCGCGTTCATCGCCACATGACATTGAAGAAGCCATAGTCCGTCCAGCTATGCAATGCACAACCCCACTCATCCACTCATCAACTTCTTCATAAGTTGATGTTTCATCTTCTCACAGGGGATTAGCACAAATACTATCGGCGACACACTCGGTATTGGCTGATATTGAAACAGGATGGCAACTGCCCCGGTCACCACCTTCATTTGGTCACAGATCGAGTCTAGATCCATTTGATTTTACTTCCTTTCCTAGGACATGGAGACCATTCGTCACGTCATCTATCGTGACACAAAACGTTGGTGTTCTTAGTGACCCAACCGGAACGCCCCGAGTGTTGTCGCCATTTGTTGGTGCTTCACGAGGACCGGGCGGAAGTCCTACCAACGTTAACACTATGCCAGCGTTGAACGTAGGCCATACAGTCTCTATGACTGCTATGTCAACCAGTAACCTTAGTGGTCTGGGTGTTACCTTGGAACAAGCGCGTGTCGTTCAATCTTTGGTGGGTCCTCCTCCTCACAACTATGTATCAAAGAAGTTGCTCGAATTGGCCATCCAGTCTGTCTCAAACACTCAGAAAGCTCAGATGTCCGAATTGACTGATATCGTTAAGAATTTATCTGCCGAAGTACACAAGTTTGTTAAAGGAAAGTCTGTTGCTGATTCTTCATCCGCACCATCCGACTCTCAACCAGAATCTCAGCCGAACCCAAAGGTATATCATACTTTACCTTTACACGAATTGAAATCCCAGTTACTTACCCGTTTACTAGAACAAGGCGATGCGAATACTCAAGAAGAAGTAGATATTATTGGTCTACTTAGACGCCAAACCGAAATACAAGCCATTTTACCAAATTCACTAAATACCCTACAACAATCCATATCCAATCTCACCAATGTTATTTCTTCTGGCTTCACATCCCTATCAAATCGAATCAAAGCGGTGGAAGACAAATGTGGGATTCAAGCCCAAACCACCAAACGGAGGCATGATGATCAAGATCCCGATCATGATCACCATGAGGGGGAGAGAAGTGTAAGACAAAGGGTTGAACAAGGTAGTGGTTCGGGTGTTCATGTGACTGAAAATGTGGAAACAAACGAGGAAACGGGTACCGGTAATGTTGGTGGTACTCAAGTGGGCGAAAGTGCTGATATTGGTGTTCTGGATGATGTCAATCCTAGGGTTGAAAAGCCTCAAGGATGTGATAACAGAACTGATGAGGAAATCATGGCAGATGAGTTCTTACAGGATTTGATTTATATTAATTCGGATGAAGATCAATTTGCGGTAAATATTAAAGAGGAGATGGATGATGTATTTGACGGTGGAAACGCTCAACCTGATTCTGATTCCGAGAAAGAAAGTAACCAATCTGATCCAGTGATAGAAATTCCGGTAATACCTGATCTACCTGAAGGCAAAATCAGAGATGCAGTCTCCGAGGCAGAATTACGTAATCTACAAATGTTAATTGATAGAGAAGCTTTGATTGTCAGACGTGCTCATCGAACAAAAATCATTACTCCATTCCAAGAAGATATAAGGGGTGACTTGTTTGTGAAAAAGATTCTGCCAAAAATCATTACTCCACGTCCAAAGCAGATTGAATATTTGTATATGATGGGTGACAAAGATCAAAAGCTCAGTGCAGTCAGAACAGATAAAGAAATTGTTAAGCTTGTGAAGATTGAATCGGAGAAGATTCTGAATGTCTTTTATCCGAGATTCTACGTCCTCAGATCAGATGAAAAGGAGTGGAATTTCTGTGAAGCAGATTTCAAATCCCTAACCTGTGCAGACTTCTTCAGATTGTATGACATTCTTGCCCGGATGCCTATCAAAGACATCACTTACTCTGAAGCCTACCAAGCGTTAAAACGATTCATGAAGAACCTGATCAAGCTTTCATACTTAACCGATTTTCAAATGGCTTTGGAAAGTAATCAGATCAGAGTCAACAAAAGAAGGCCAAACAGAAACCTACCCGACATTCAAGGTATTCCTCTTTATACCGTGTTGGAAAAACCAGAGTTCGGTATTGTGTATCACAACGGGCAAAAGAAGAAGAAGTTCTTGAGGCTGATTGAAGTCAACTTGTATTCTGATAGAACGCTCAATATGATCAAGATTCTGCTGAATGAAAAGCTAAGATTGGATGAACAAAGAAAGGTGCCTCTGAAAGAGAAGGAGATTGTCTTGATCAACAATGCCTTGAAAGCGATACAAGACCGAATAGATTACCGGGATTCACTCAGAAGATTTGAAATTATCTTTGGGATCAGAAAGAGTTACATTCCACCGGAAGAACTCCATGGTTAACGCTTACCTGGCTCACTTGAATACAAAGGGGGAGAATGTTAGTGTCAATTTTATATGTTGTATTCAAGTTGAGGGGTCATTTTGTAAATTGTGTGTCTAGTTATAAATAGCCTAGATTACCTTTATTTCTCTAACACTTTGATAGATATACTTTGAAAAACTCTCTGTAATTCTCTCTACACTTTGTATTTTGAGTTCTTCATTCTAATGAGAGATGACTAGAGTTCTACACACATCTTGATTGTGATTACTTGTTATTGGGATAACACCCATCTTCACGTCGGACAGTGAATACAGGATAAACTATTTTCATAATGCGGCTTGACTGTATATTGAGTACCTCTGTGATCTGATTCTTGCTTCTGACTTGACTGACTGGAAGACACCGCTTCATTGCGCAGATATACCCGCGTTGGTATTCGGGGTTGTAGTTGTAAATACCAAGGCAAAAGGTCGGCTCGATTGGGCGAAGCTTGTGCACGAAAAACTTCTTCAGAGATTCCTCCAGGTGAGGAATAAATATCGGGATCTTCTCCCAACGGATTTGTTGCGGTTGAGGAGGGGGAAGATCAGAAGTTGTCGGTTTCTGAGGAGATGTCGGAATGTTGGCAGTTGAGGTTTCAGGTCTTGTTGAAGTTTCATCGGGTTGAGAAGAGTGAACGGGAGAAGAACCATATAAATTCTGGAGCAGGAACTGATCATAGTCAATGTTGTCATCGTCATCAGTAGGGAAAACCAAATTAACCTGGAAATTTGCGGCACTGGCGGCTTTTTCATACCATGCATCTTCGGTCTCCGGGTTGGTTTTACAGTCTGGATCAATCATATCCAATAACGGTCTGTCTGATGAGTCAAAATCAACCAGTTCCTGTGTTGAACCCTCGGGCTTTTCAACTGTCGGGTCTTCATCATCTGATATTTCCATGTCGATTACCATCTCGGCTAATGGCAACTCGGCTTCAGGTTCGGCGTCGGTTGTTATTGCCGCAGTTGCTGGTTCCAGTTGAACCACGGTTGTAGTTTCGATGAGGATAGGGGTGGTCTCGGTAGGTCTTAGTCTTTTCTCCCCCTCATGGTGATCAGGATCATCCTGGTCATCGTGCTTGCGCTTCAGACCGCCTGCTTGACTCTTACAGGTATCTTCAAGTGAACGGACTCTCTCGGACAGCGTTGTGAGCGCTTGGTTGTAGTCCTTGAGAGTCGATCCAATGCTATCCAAACGAGTGGTAATGGATGATGAAGGAGCAGTGATCTGGGATTTCAGAACGGTTATCAGGTCTGCTTCGGTAGAGGCATCAGATTCGGATTGTTGGAGTAGCTGAGCTAGAAGCATCGTCTTGAGGGTGTCCACCGAGTAGGTAGGCTGAGTAGGAGCCGGTGGAGGTGTAGGTGCAGTTTCAGCTTCGACGATCTTCTCTTTGCCTTTGATTAAGCTCTTCATTTTTGCGAGCTCGACGGCGACGTGCTGCTCCATTGCCTCGCGGACAGCCTTAAGGGTGCTGTTCAGGGACCCTGGTGACACAAAGTCTGGGTGAATAACTCTGGGATCACTTAGATTACCCGTTGAGGCATCTGCCGCAGAGGCAGAGCCACCTACTTTCACAGTTGATATAGTGGTAGCCGTGGTAGGATTTCCGTCCGATCCTCGTGTTCCGCCAGACGGAGACACTACAGACGTTCCGATCGAGTCACGAAGAGTCTCGATTTGTTGTTCCTCATGTTGTGTCCTAGCCGAAGAATGTATAATATCAAGTGGCTCTAGACTCAACTGTGCACTGAAAGAAGTCGCGACCGGGGGCTGCTGGTCGCTTATTTCAACACCAGCACTCTCCGAGTGAGAGACTAGTGGAGGTTGTGCTTGATCCCCGTGTGAGACTGAAACATCCGTCTTTTGAGAGGTGGATGAGTGGATGAGGGGGTTGTGCAATTGCTCCGCTGGGTCCATGGAGACTTTTTCAATACCCTGTCCCAATGAATGAGACGGGATAGCAGATGTGGCGACCCGGATGTCACTCGGTTGGGTTCGCTCATGAGCCTCGTTATCTTTACGACTCAATCTTTCTTGGTTCGCATTCGAACACAGTTCCCTCCTTCTCACATGATCTAAATCATCACCTACTACTCCCTCGTTCCTAATATCTCCTATTTCAGGCTGTTCAGTATGAGGAGGTGAGTCAAGTGGGATTCCTTCGAAGAAGTCTGGGTTTGGTCCGATATCGTAAGGTATTAACTTCAGGCGAATGTTGCGGTCTGTATCGGATTCCGTGGAGTCAGATTCCACGTTTTCAACATGTAGGCGTGGTGAAGGAGGGTTGGAAAGATATGGTTCGGAGTCATGTTGAAGCATCGGTCGTGAGGACAATGCTCCGGCTTCGCCTGTCGGTTGGATGATAGGGATTATGGGTTGATGGCTAGAACGGGGTCGCGATTCCACTGCACCACTTTCTCTAGTCCCTCATCCCCGAACAATCATCACACCCCGCCCGGCAGCACCTGCTGTCCGGGCCCTTCCACCTCTCACTCTTGGACCCTCACGACGCTCGGGTCTAGGTCCCTGGGCAGGTCCCTCCGGTTCTGGCTGGACCACGGGATTCCCTAACGCTCCCCTATATGCTATAACACTAGGTGCAGTGGGATCGGCGTAAGCCAGAAGGGCTTCAGGTATGGGCGTGGCTACGGCGTCAGATGGGTTGCGAATGACCATATATTGTAAATGATGAGGAGGACATACCGAATGGGTTAGTCGGCGTGGGATGGCAGGATTCGCGCCCATATGTTGACGCACTGCAAGCGAAAGAAATGCGGGTACGGAAGGAATTTCTTTTGTTTTGAACCTCCGATATTACGAATGGCGATGACTATTTCCCGCCAGATGATCATGGAGAAGTCGACATGACGGTTGTAGCACACGACATGGTCAATGCCCTTCCATCTCGAAGAAAGGCATCTGTTCAGAATCGTAAACAGAGTGTACCATAAGGGAGCCAGGTATTTTCGGTTGAACGTGGACGGTCGGTCGAGGGAGAAGTTGTAGCCAAGAGCGCAGACTTGAGCACACAGTGTCGCGTCATTGACCGTGGGTTCATATCCTTGATGATTTCAGGCGTTGGCTTCAGGCAGTGAAAGAAATCGGTGGAAGGAGTCCGGTGTGAGCGTGAACTGCTGATTATCGATCTGAGCAGTGATCGTTTGTGAGTTACCGGCCGTGCGAACTTGTGCAGAGAACCACACTTGGAGCACGTACAGCAGCGGGACGTCGGCAGTGGCGGTGAGGGCCTCACGGAGAGGGTGACGCATAAGTATGTCCACAATCACTCGATGTTGTGGTTGTGGTCTGAAGAGTGCCGGGTCCAGGTGGTGATTGTTGGCCTCCAGTTCAGTACCATGGTCAGGAGCGACCAGGGCGTTATCTGCAGCTTCATCTATAAGTGCCTCTTGAGGAATTTGTTGCTCTTCCGGGTTTTGTGGAGGATTTTGTTCCTGATCCGCCATTGAGAATCTGTAAAAGCAACACAGTTAGTAACTGAGACAGATGAACAAATGTCGGCGCGTACCTTTGCATTAATAGGCTCAATTTGAGACAAATTGAGGACTGGCAGTGATAAAACAGGTACATGATAGACAATGGCAGAGGTGTCCGGACAAAATGATTGAAAAATCAAAACAGTCCGGACAACCACAAGTGTCCGGACAAGGAGTATCCGGACGATACATGTGTCCGGATGGGAAGAATGTTCCCGGATAAATTACGCATTCAGGACAAAATGATTTCCAGTTGACGGTGGTTTCCGGTTAAAAGGATTCCGGATACACCAACAGTCCGGTAGTTGAACTTACCGGAAACCCTGAGGTATCCGGACAACTAGGGTATCCGGATGGTGAGTGTGACCGGACAAAATATCTAGGTCTTGAGACTGTCCGGACAAAACACCTTAGATTTGAACGTCTCCGGACACAAAGAGTGTTTCCGGATGACAAACAGATCGAACAAACGAGCAAATAGCAGTTCCAAACAGGTGTTAAATCATCTAATGAGGGTCGATGACTGCATATGAATACACAAACTCAGCAAATGCGACCTGGAATACACCAAACGAACCCGAAGTCGAATGGACTCAAAATGGGTTTTCGGATGCGAGAAATCGACCAAATCGATGGTCAAGATGTGTATTTGTGTACGTGAGATCAGTACAAATGTTATCGAGAGGGATAAGCGAGTAACATACCTGATTTTGGAACAACACTGGAGTGAAAATCGTGTTTGTAGAATGAGACCTAGTGCGAGAGAGAAAACGAGGGGGTTTAGGGTTTTAGTTCGAATTTTCCGAACAAATGAGATGAACCAACCCGGATGGTATTTATATCGACCCTAGAAACCCGGATAGACCACCCGGAAACCCATCCGGTCCGAAAAGTTATCCGGACTGAAAATTCCATTTTTCAAAAACATTTGAAACCATTAGTATTGTGAAAAGATGGATCACTCGCTCCCCCTCAAATTGAGAATGGGGAAAAACTTGCTCCCCTTGAACTGAGAGTGGGGAAAACCTTGCTCCCCCTCGGATGGTGCAATGGAGAGTCCGACATAGAAAAACTTGTGAGCATTTTAACGAAAAACACTATGTCGCTCCCCCTCAAATGATGACCATGATATGAAATTTACACGGGATTGCCCACACACACAAAAAAACTTTTGACAGTTGTATGAAAAAACTGTGTGTGACGCTCCCCCTCAACAAATGAGTAAACTTACCTGATACCGCGTTGTGCTCCCCCTGAACACATGAACACACGTGAAACAACAGGTATAGACAAACCTCACGTCTTCGTAATATTGTTCCTTGTAGATCGTGAGCAGCTCCCTCCTTCCGGTCATGTGCGTGGAGCATCCAGAGTGTAAGAACCACACATGACCGTCCTGCAAAACAAGATTAGTGGACCTTTGGTACCCATATTTGCCTGGGTTCGGGAGGGTTAGTTTTGGCGCCTCGTGGAGGAACTTGCTTTGACACAGATTTCCCCTTAGGTGTAGGTTGCACACCGTTAGCGGAAAATGGTTTTGGCACAGATTGCCTCTTAGGTGTAGAATTTACACCTTTTGGAGGAACAGATTTTGTAGCAGGTTGCCTCTTGGGTGCCGGTTTAACCTCAGTAGGATAAGCCCGTTTTGGAATGGGTTTGTTCTCCTGTTGTGGTTTAACCTCTGATTGGAAACCCCGTTGTTTATAGTATTTTCTGTTGTTATTACGGGGTTTGCGCTTGGGTGTATGATTATACATGTGATATGACCCAAACCAATCATTAATGTTAATTTCATCAAAATCATTCCAACCACATCTAGAACAACATAAATAATCACGCGATAACTGAATCAATTGATGAACTGAATTAAGTTTAATTGGATAAGAAACTTCAAAACGATTCCAATGATTCCAAACACAATTGTCTTTGTTTATTCTAGAGTTAATAACAGTAGGAAAGGACTTTGATGCTGCATCCTTGACAGGTTCCTTGTTTAGCCACTTGGGACAGAACGGTCAGTGACTTTTGAAGAAACAAGATTTTTGACAGGCAATCGCACGGTCTTTTGCCTCGGCTGTGATTGGTTTTGAGAAACAGGTTTAGGTTTGGGAATCTCAATCACAGCTGGGGCCTTAGTGTTAGAACATGTACCCTTTAGAAAGTTGACCGATCGATTGACTACTGGTTATAGAAAATCTGTATGGCTCGGAAGAGGTTTGTCGAAAGGGAACGACTTAAACTCTCCATCAGAATTACCTTCAGAGTTCATATATTCAGAAAAGTCGACTTCCGGAATTACAAAACTTGGATCAAGTGAGGAAGGCGAGGAACACTTAGTGTCAGTGTGCTTTGGGGAATTCGGTGCGGAAGCGTTTGAAAAATCAGAGTTTAAATTCCTTTTAACACATTCATCTTGAGAAACTTTACTTTCTTGTGAAGAGATATTTCCTATGAAAGCTTTACATGAGGATGTGTCAGATGAGTTTGAGGAAAGTTCAGGTGAAATATGTGTTACATTTTGGAGTAGGTCAATCTGCACTTGGAGTTGACCATTTCTTATGTGCTCCTTCATCGTTTCTCTTGTCATGTCAGACTGTTTCGATGAGAGCTTATTGATTTCACACTGAAGAGTTTCCTTTTCTTCATTTGACACAACTTCGGTTTTCTCAGATTTGAGTTTCTCAAGCTCAGAGATTAGCGCTTGCTTTTCCATTTGAAAAACTGACCTTTCTTTCTCGAGTGACTCCTCTAACTCGACTATCTTTGCTTCCAAGATGAGAGGGGGAACATAGAGCTTGAACTCGTCCGTCTCAGTCTTGGTTGCGGTTGCTTGGACCTCATCCTTTTTGGAGGAATCATTGGGCTTTGCAACCTTGTAGCCATCGAAGTAGTCATTCGAGAGACACTTCTTGTTCTTTTGATAAGAATAATTTAAAGGTTCATAACAAAATGGAAGTTGTATTCCTCGGTTGTGTGCGCGCTTATATTCCTCGGTTTCCTCTTCCTTTTCAGGTTCAAGAGGACCAGTCCATTGAATTGCATATTCCGGATACTTTTTATCTAATCCAAAACAACCAAAATCATACAAAGTAGGAGTTTGGTATCTTCCCTTTTTCAAATAGTGTGGGTTATCATATCCGATTCCCAGTCTTTGTTAAAATAGGTGAACTCTTTGGGTTTATTCAGAAAGATGGTTTGATCAGTTTGACCCCTTTTGTGGAGTTTGGTTTCAAGATCAAGAATTTTAGCAACAAACTCCTTGTGTTGAATTTGAAGAGCAGAACATTGATAAACAATATCTTCTTTCTCATTCAAACACTGAGCAAACTGAGACTGAAGATCAGATAACTTGGCCCGTAAGTCTTTAGGTGCTATTGAAAGATTTTTGCATTTGTCTTTTAAATTAGCATTTTCAGACTTATATTTTTCGGTTATTCTTGTTTGAACATCTAGCTTTTCGGTTAGGGAACTAATCTCAAGCTTTTGTTCTTTAGTGGTGGCCTTAAAGGAATCTGCCTGTTCAACAAAGTGATTGCATTTGATTCAAAAAATCCTTTTGGAAAGAATCACATACCTAACTTGTCTTCTCTTCATCAGCTGGAGAGTGATAGCCCATGAAAGCATTTGCACCATCAGTATCGCTTTCATCATCAGAACGACCCAACCAGTAGTCGTTTTCCACAAACATAGCTTCTCCAGCTTCCTTCTACTCGGCCAATGCGAGTTTTGCCTTGTAGTAGTGAGAATTCTTTACCACAGGCCTCGTACAATCTTTAGCAAAGTGACCAAGCTTTCCGCAGTCGTAACAGGTCACTGGTTCATCTTTCTTCTTACCTTCTACTTTCTCCGTCTTCTCCTTCTTCTCTGACTTATCCTGCTCATCAGCTTTCTTCTTTCCCTCATATTTGTCCTGAAGATCATGGCGCTTGTTGGAGGAGGTGGAGTAGCGCTGATTATTGGACGAAGGCTTCTTATAGAATTTCTGTTGTTGGAAAGATTTAGTGAGCAGAGCTATCGCTTTCTTGAAGTCAGATACTTCATCATTGGAATCACTGTCTTCCTTGTCTTCAGATTCGGAAGAGTTATGCTTTTGAGCACGTGTGGAATGACGGCCCGAAGATTTCCCTTTCTTGGAGGACATGAGTGCAATAGGATCAACAACCGACTTTGATTCAGTATTCTTCTCGCTCAGAAGTTCATTCACTTCGTCTTCGTCTTGAAGAAGAGTCTCATATAGTTCATTGATGCCTATGTTCTCTATCAAGTTGTTGTGCTTGACATGAGAAGCAAACACCTTCCATTCTGGCAGCAGATTGTTGAGAAACTTGAGCGCGTTCTCCGTGTTGGAGCGAGTAATCTTGTTCTTGTTCAGTTCATTAAGAAGTAAACAGAAACGTTCATAGGCCTGAGTGAGCGACTCGCCGGTGCGCTGTTTGAAACCATCGAACTTGGTTATTGCGTTGTTGATCTTCAGTTGATTTCCGAGATCGCTCCCACGCATCATCTTCGCCACTTGATCCCACATGCCCTTGGTTGTGTCCTTGTAACTATCAATGGCAGTGTAGATCGCGTTGGGGAGGGCTTGAACAAGATATCTCTTTGCATGCTTTTCACCTTCAATCATGCCTCTTTCATCTCCGGTCATGTCAGCGATAGTCTTTTTCTCGTAGCGAATATCAGTAGTTGCTGCTATGGTCTTTATCGGCCAAGTGATTGGACCCTCTTCAAGAGCTTTGTTGATATACACGTAGTTGTCTTTGGACTCTATGAAGATTATGAACCTATCTCGCCACTGGTTGTACTCACCTTGATAGAGGCAAGGTGGTTTGGAGTCGGTACCGATTGCGAGAGCGTCACGTGAAGACATCTTTGGTTGCAACGGAGTGATCGTCAGACGTGTAGATTGATTCAAAGTGTAAACCTAACGCAAGGCACTATGAGTGGAATCCTAACGCAGGTTCTACGACAGAAATGAACTAGGAACTGGTAAGATTTCAACAAATTGAACTCACTGGATAGGAATCCGTATGAGATATCTGATCTGGAAGTGTCCGGATCAGAATTGAGTGAAAGCAGTTCAAGTCAGACAAAAGTGTCCGGATAAAATAGAAGAGTCCGGACAGCTTAATGTTTCCGGATAAGTAGAAGTGTCCGGACAGATTGAGGTCTCCGGATAACAGAGGTTACCGGAAAGCAAAAGTGTCCGAATGAAACAAAATAAAAACGATACTTACCGGATGATGGACTTACCGGGTAGGGTGAAGAGTCCGGATAAAAGGTTTTCCCGGAAACTTGGTATTGTCCGAATACAAACTTTTACCGGAAACCTAGGGTTGTCCGGATAAAATCTTTACCGGAAACTTTGGGTTTCCGGAACAAACTTACCCGGGGAGATTTGAGTTAAAGGAACTTACCCAGAATGCTTGACTTACCCGGAAAGAATGATGTACCCGAAATGAATAACACAAACGTCCGGAAAGTGATGACTTGTCCGGAATGTGCGGCTGTGTTACCCGGAAAGTTCGGTTGCTTCTTTTAATTCGATTGAAACTCGATTAGGGTTGCTCAAAAATGTTACTGAAAGATTAGAAACACTACCAAACACAAAAATAACACTAACCCAATCGATTTTGAAGCAAAAAGAACACGTTTTGATGGTAAAATTTTGATTTTTAGTGAAGAACACAACCAAAAACTTTGAACTTAATTTGCTTAATTTGCTTAATTAACCACTCAAACGATCGAATTAGGTTATGAAAATTTGCAGAATCACTCAAAACAATAATGCTAACAATACTCAATAAACGAAATCCATCAATTTTGCTCAAATCAAAATATGAGTGTGCAATCAAGAACATAGACGTGAAAAATTCAAACTTACTAGAAATCAATAAAAAGGCTTTGAATCAATTCTGTCCGTCTGCTCTGATACCAATTGTGAGTCTCAGATCCGTGAAACGAACAATGAAATCAAACAAATAAGCAATGTAGTATATGATTTCAACTGGTCATCTCTATTATGCTTTCAGAGAGTTTTACAATACAGAAAGGAAAGCAAAAAGACAACTGGCCTGTTTTTCTAACGCTAATCAACATTATATATGGCGGGCCCGTGGTTAACAAGCCCACGGCCCGTTCACTAACAAAGCTCAAGTTAAAGAATTACAATTTAAACCCTGAACTTTAATTTGAGCTTTGTTAGTGAACGGGCCGTGGGCTTGTTAACCACGGGCCCGCCATATATAATGTTGATTAGCCTTAGAAAAATAGGCTAGTTGTCTTTTTGCTTTCCTTTCTGTATTGTAAAACTCTCTGAAAGCATAATAGAGATGACCAGTTGAAATCGTATACTACATTGCTTATTTGTTTGATTTCATTATTCGTTGCACGGATCTGAGACTCACAATTGGTATCAGAGCATACGGACAGAATTAATTCAAAGCCTTTTTATTGATTTCTGGTAAGTTTGACCTTTTCACGTCTGTGTTCTTGATTGCACACTCATATTTTGATTCGAGCAAAATTGATCGATTTCGTTTATTGAGTATTGTTAGCATTATTGTTTTGATTCAACATAAAACTACCCTAACATCTTCTATGATTATCACGATCTCTATGTAATCCTCCCTATATAAAGGGCTTATGATTAATGAGAATTACGAGACTTCATTCTCTCTATTACCGTTGTTCTATTTCTCTTTCCCTTTAACAACTTACTAATACAGTATAGATAATTTAACTTATTTTTCAAATCTTTTACTATAAAATAAAGAAAATGGTAAAATGAAGAAAATTCCCCTCGTTTTAATTAGAGTTGACAGAACCCGTTTTACTAACGGATGACGTTACATCAGTTCAAGCCAATTGAGAGGCTCTTGTTATATACAATTTTACTTTGTAGATTAATTTAGAGTTACACATAGGTTGTGTTGACCGGTTTAAGACATTTGAACAATACAATACAATGTTTGAGGTTTGAAAAATCTCAACACAATGTAACCCGGACAAAAGTACAACCCAACCCAACCCATGTGGGTTGGGTTGGTCGGGTTAAAACTTTGGTACATTACTTTACAATATAGCTAAAAGTTATGTTTAAGTGAAGTAAAATCACAATGAGAAGATACAAATAAGCCTAACAAACTCAAAAACATAAAGTTGAAAGTTCATGCAAATAAGAAAGTAAAATTATGGTTGACATTGTGCTATAATTATGAATATAGTTAAATTACAAGTAGGGGTATACGCGGGTTGGGTTGGGCGGTTTTTGACATTTTTACAACTCAACCCAATTACGGTGGTTTGAAAATTCTCAACCCAACCCAACCCATTCAAAAGTGTAATCCAACCCAGCCCTTACGAGTTAGGCGGGTTAGAAATATATATATATATATATATATATATATATATATATATATATATATATATATATATATATATATATATATATATAAAGTTGATGAATGAAATACATTAAATAATACTAAAAATATACTCAACAAAATTCTTAGTTATTACAATCATCCAAATATATATTAAAATCCTTAAGTCTTAGAATTAGACTTCAAAAGTTCAAATGATAACATCATATTCAAATGACACCTCGTAATCTTAAGTGACTCCACAAATAACTTCTCAATTCTATTACTATGATAAACATACTTTTTTCCACAATTAGACTAATATATGTATAAATTTGTTGGGTTGTAAATTATAATGGTTGTAAATATTATATATATATATATATATATCATGGTTCTAAATAACTCGTTATGATCTTGTTAGGGCATCAATGCTTAGGTTCGCCACCACGTTAACCCCTATGGCTCCAATCTAAGGTGGCGTTTGGTTCACTGGAAAGTGATGGAATCTGGTGGAATTGGAATGTGACATTCCATTGACCAGATTCCATTCTAGTGTTTGGTTCAATCTTTTGTAGCATGGAATCTTAAAACTTTCTATTGAATTCCTTATTTTATGTATATGACATTCCATCACATTATGTAGGGATTTTAAAGGAATGGAATGTGTTATTATTTTTATTCCAAAAATACCCCTTGCCCTAATTGATATACCACCAGCCGACACTCCCATTTGTATCGACCCCCAAATTGTGGTTCTTCTCCATCGACAGCAACATCGAACATGTGGTCGTTTTCTTCTCCATTGACAGCAACATCGAACCTGTGGTTCGTTCTCTCCTCTTTTAATTCTCATCTTCTTCTCCAATATATGTCATTTTCATTTTGCTTTCGATTTTGATTATGGAGTGACCTTGCTTTTTGATTTTGCTTATAATTTTGATTTTGCTTATAATTTTGATTTTGAATTTTGATGAGTATATGTGATTTTGACAACAAAAATACTTGTGTTCTCTATATATTCATTTGTAATTAATAACTTGTGAATTTGGGTTTTTTAATTTTGACAGCAAGACATATATGTGATTTTCCATATATGTTACATTTATGTTGACAGCAAGAATACTTGTGATTATGTTACATTTATTTTGACAGCAAGAATACTTGTGATTATTTTGACAGCAAGAACATATATGTGATTTTCCATAAATGTTACATTTATTTTGACATCAAGAATACTTGTGATTATTTTACATTTATTTTGACAGCAAGAATACTTGTGATTATTTTGACAGCAAGAACATATATGTGATTTTCCATATATGTTACATTTATTTTGACAGCAAGAATACTTGTGATTATGTTACATTTATTTTTACAGCAAGAATACTTGTGATTATGTTACATTTATTTTGACAGCAAGAATACTTGTGATTATTTTGACAGCAAGAACATATATGTGATTTTCCATATATGTTACATTTATTTTGACAGCAAGAATACTTGTGATTATGTTACATTTATTTTGACAGCAAGAATACTTGTGATTATTTTGACAGCAAGAACATATATGTGCTTTTCCATATATGTTACATTTATTTCTGACAGCAAGAACAGCAAACATATATGTGATTTTGATTTTGATTTTGGATCAATATATGTGATTATGTTTAATAACTTTTTCGTTGTGCGATATATAAACAGGAAATGGCCCGAATTAGTCTCACAACACGCAAACGTAGAATTATGCGACTGTTTTTGGGAGAAGCTATGAGTGTTATTGTTTGGTTTTTCATTACAGTTTGTTGTTTAGTAGCCAAAAATAGAAGGGATAGACCACGTATTCAATATTCATTGTCAAGTATGCATCGATCTACAATTTTGCATAGGTATGCATATGATAGTGACACCATGTGCATATCACAACTTAGGATGGATAGAAGGTGTTTCAAAAAATTATGTGATATGCTTGAAAGATTAGGAGGATTACGAGTAACTAGAAATATGGACATTGATGAACAAGTAGCCATCTTCCTTCACATGGTTGCTCATAATGTTAAGAATAGGGTTGTCACATGTCGTTTTCATCGTTCGGGGGAAACGATTAGTAGACTTTTTACTCGAGTTTGCAATGCAGTTAATAGATTGCACCCACATTTACTTAAGAAACCCGAACCTGTTCTTGAGGACTCTACTGATCGAAGATGGAAATGGTTCAAGGTACATTTAAGCAATTTTCTCGTTATATGCACATGTGCTTGTAAGCACATTTCTGGTTATATGTGTAATGATTGTTTTTGTTTTTTTGGTTTTAGAATTGTATAGGTGCTTTAGATGGAACATACATAAAGTGCCTAGTGTCACTCGAAGACAAACCTAGATACAGAACATGAAAGAACGATATTGCCACAAACGTATTAGGGGTGTGTTCACAAGATATGCAATTTATCTACGTGTTAGAAGGATGGGAGGGGTCAGCGGCTGATAGTAGAGTCCTTCGTGATGCTCTTCTTAGTCCCCATGGATTGAAGGTTCCAAGGCCGTATTATTATTTGGTAGATGGTGGGTATACAAATGGAGAGGGTTTTCTTGCCCCTTATAGAGGTCAAAGGTATCACTTAAATGAGTGGCGTGATGGACACCAACCAACTACACCAAAAGAATTTTTCAACATGAAACATTCTTCTGCAAGAAATGTTATTGAACGATGCTTTAGTATTTTGAAGGCGAGATGGGGAATTTTAAAAGATAATTCTTACTACCCTGTTGAACTGAAAGTTAAGGCCATAATGGCATGTTGTCTTCTGTTGGTGATTTTAGTGAAATTATCGGTCATTTTGAGTAATTGGATTCACAAAGGTAATAATGGGGTTGTTAGCTAAGCTATAACATGAGTTAGGAGGTGTGGAGTGCACACTCGTGTAAACTAACTAGAACCCGGGATTGTTGGACGGTTAAAATCGACAAGTTACAAAGTGGTTTCATGAGCTGGGCGTCGGGGCTAGTTGTGGCGCTAGTTGAACTAGCACGAAAGTAGCGCCAAGCTCTGGAATGTTGCCCGCGCTCCTTTTGGCGCTAGTTGAACTAGCACGAAAGTAGCGCCAAGCTCTGGAATGTTGCCCGCGCTCCTGTTGGCGCTAGTTGAACTAGCACGAAAGTAGCGCCGGAGTCTGGAAGGCGTTTCTCATTTGTAACTCCCGTCATTAATTCCTCAATCAATCCCATTAAGTGAGATATTATTACCAGTATCAATATAGGTCGGTTACAACTCTCTAAAGGTGTATAAGTATGAATCAATCATTGCCTTGATCGAGACACCGAAACAAAGAGATTATCCCCTAGAGAATTTCGTAATACCCAGGCATATAGGGTAGAAATATCTCTTACGGAAAGCGAGCTTTCACGCGATCTCTGCGTTTTATCCAAGTTCTTGCGATCACCTCTTCCTCATCTCTTTCTCGAATTCCCCCAACAATCGTAAGAGATATTTGCTTATCGCGAGAGAGATGGCGAATGATCAGTCCGTGAGAGACATGACTTCCAAGTTCACTAAACTTGAGAAGTTTGAAGGCGTTGATTTCCGTAGATGGCAAAAGAAGATGCACTTCTTGCTGACGACGTTGAAGGTCGTGTACGTGCTGAGCACCCCAATGCCGGAGGTGATGGAGAACGAAACATTGGAGGTGACCCGACGTCGCGGCAAATGGAAGAACGACGACTACATTTGTCATGGCCACATCTTAAACGGTATGTGTGAGTCCCTCTTTGATATCTATCAAAATGTTGAATCCGCCAAAGAGCTATGGGACTCTCTCGAGTCCAAATACATGGCCGAGGATGCTTCTAGTAAGAAGTTCCTCGTTAGTAATTTTAACAATTACAAAATGGTGGACTCAAGGCCGGTGATGGATGTAAAGCCCGTATTCCGATACGGTTTTGGTTTTTCGTTTCTATTTAATTATATATAATTCTTTAATTGATCTTGTATTATTAAGTCTTGTCGGGAAAAACCTTATTCGTAAACATTTTGGTCCTAAAGGGTTAAAGATTAAAATCCTAAATGATTGTGGAATAATTTTGGCAATGCTTTAAGTTGAGGGACCAAATGTGGCATCTCTTGGAAATGTGCATGGATCGGCCCATGAGGACCGATCCCACCCTACCTCTCTCGTTTCCTTCCTGCAATGATAAAAAAAAAGAAACACAGCAACCCTATTATTGTTTTTTTTTCTTCCTTGCTGCGCCGTGAATCCCCCAACCAAGCCGCACCTCCCTTTTCCTTGTTTCTTGCTGCTGCCGTGAACCACCCACCATCACCGCCGCCGTTGTGGCTGTTTTGCCGGCCAGAGAGAGAGAGAGAGCACCGAGGGAGAAGAGAGCAGCGAAAGAGAGAGTAGCGAGGGAGAAAGAGGACCAGCCGGTGATCGGAGTCCCCTTCGGTTGCTGCTAAGTTTCGTCGCCAGGTAAGTTCCCCCTCGTTTGTTCCTTTTCGTTGCCACCGAAAACCACCACCGCCGCCGCTGCAGCCTTGGCTGCCGGCGGCGTGGCCACCAGCGTGCACCGCCAGCGCAGGGCGGCGTGGTGCGTGGTCGAGAGTAGTGAGCCGGGTGGGTGTGTGGGTTTAGGGAAGTCGGGGTAGTCTAAGGGTCCGTCTTAATCTTGTCTCGTTGGGTTTTCGTAACCGCCGCCGTCGCCGCCGGCGACCACCACTGCCGGAGGTGGCAGTGGGTGGTGCACGGTCGAGCCAGCCCTTATGACCTAAAACCCTGTTAGAGTGAACCCTCGTTGCGAACCTGAATCGTATAAGCCGAACTCGTAAACCGTTTTTATAAATCGTGATTTTATGTAAATTCTAAGTGTGCTGTCCAGTTTTCGTTTGATCATAACTTTTCCGTCGTAACTCCGTTTGAGCCGAAACTGGCGCCCACGGTTCAAGTTCGGGGTCGGGCACGTTTTCCGTGTTTTAGTGGAAAACTGGTTCGGTCTCTAGCTGGGCGAAAAAGTGGTCGCAAGTTCGGTGATTCGTCATTTCATGTGAAAATTTCTGGAATCTGCCTTGATCTTACGAAAGCCTTAACTTTCTGCTCGTAACTCGTTTTGAGGTGAAATTGGTGCCCAAAGTTCCCAAATCGAGTGGGGAAGGTTTTTCGTTTTTTGCCGAAAGTCTAATTATGTAAAGCCCGTGTTCCGATATGGATTATGTTTTTTTGCTTATTTATTTTCTTTCCTTTATGTTTGTTTAAAACGAGTTTTGTTAACGGGATTAACGAGAAAGATCAAACTTGTTATCGATGGGGAAAACTTTAATCAAAGTGCAAGGTGTTGGAAAGGCGAGGGACTAAAAGTGTCAGGTTGGTTTGTGTGTGCATGGGATCGGCCCATATGGACCGACCCCCACCCTTCCTCTCGTTTTTTTTACCCATCGCAAGAAACAAACCAAAAAGGACTCAATTATGAAACCCTATCTCTAGTTCTCCTTCTCGCTGCCGTCGCCGATCACCCCCCTCCCCTCCCTCTTTGATACCTGTTGCTGCCGCCGGAGAGTGCAGCACCGGCGCTGTGTTGCCGGCGTGAGAGACTGCCGAGAGGAGAGAGAGACTGCCGAGAGGAGAGAGGAGGAGATCGGTCGGCGATCGGAATCTCTTTGCGGCTGGAATCGTTGTCGTCGTGAGGTAAGAAGTTCTTCTCGTCTCTTTCGTTCTCTTTCGTTTTCTTTCGTCGGTGATCGCCGTGAAAACCCCCACCATCGCTGCCGGCGTGAGCGGCCATGGCTGCCGCCGGCTGCCGCCGTCGTGCGCCTCCAGCCCGATGGCTGTGATGGCGGGTCCACGGCCGTGGGTCGCGTGTGTGCGTGTGGGTGGGGTGGGATAGATTAGTCGTTTGGCTTCGTTTCTTTTGTTAATCGTTGTCGAGTATCCGTGAAACGACCGCCATCGCCGCCGGCCGCCACCGGCGACCACCACTGCCGGAGGGCAGTGGGTGGTGCGTGGCCATGTCTTACTAATAATCACCGTAGACTCCTTTAAGCCAGAACTTAATCGCTTAAGCCAAACCGATCGAACCGTTGTTTTTAGAGTCGTCATTTCTTGTGAGTAATTGTTCAGCCACTGTTTTTGCGACGGCCATAACTTTTCTGTCGTAACTCCGATTGAGTCGAAACTGGCGCCCACGGTTCAAGCTTGGGGTCGAGCATGTTTTCCGTGTTTTAGCGAAAAACTGGTTCGGTCTCTAACTAGGCGAAAAAGTGGTCGCAAGTTCGGTGTTTCGTCATTTCATGTGAAAACTTCTGGAATCTGCCTTGATCTTGCGAAAATCATAACTTTCTGCTCGTAACTCGGTTTGGGGTGAAACCGGTGTCAAAAGTTCCCTTTTTGAGTCTATAAACTTTTCTGTGTTTTGTGCAAAACCCAGTTCGGGACGTAGCATGGGTCGATTTGTCGTTTTATACTGAAGGGTGCTGAATTTTCGCTGTTCCGGAATCTGTTTTTGTAAAATCCGTAGTAAATTGTAGAAAAATCGTTAGGAGGCGTATAATATGTCCTTGGAACCCTAACTCAGAGTACTTTCTGGTCATGAAATAATATTGGGAATTTTCTGGGTTTAAAGGGGTCGAAACAGGTCACGAACAGACCTGTTTTGGGTGAACGGAAGTTAGTTTTAGTGACGGTTTAAGCGTGTGTCGTGCCATAGGGTCCGGGTCTCGTATTGACACGTTTTAACATGCGTTTAGGTGCTGGGAAGTGACCGTAATTGTGGAGCTTGAATTGTGTTGTTAAGCTGGGCGCGCATTCGAGGTGAGTTCTCTCACTGTGTAGTTAGGGGTTGTATGCATGTCATAATAGTTTGTATGTACTATTGTCTTTGTGGTGTGAACTAGTTGTTTGTGGTGTGTAATATTTGATTGGTTTGAATGCTTGGTATAAATGTGTTACATTACAATTCGGTGGGACCGAGGCCTCGATGGTACTGAGGTGTTGGTTACATTACAATTCGGTGGGACCGAGGCCTCGATGGTACTGAGGTGTTGGATACATTGCAATTCGGTGGGACCGAGGCCTCGATGGTACTGAGGTGTTGGATACATTACAATTCGGTGGGACCGAGGCCTCGATGGTACTGAGGTGTTGGATACATAATTACTTGTAGATGTTTACTCGTTTTATGTAACTGTGATGTTGTTGCTTATGTGCGGATAGGGGTGATGTGTATATAATTCCTATCTGCGCATGTGTTGGAATTCACTAAGCTTCGTGCTTACCCTTTCCCAATAAACTGTGGTTTCAGGTCCGAGCGGCTTCAAGGCGTGACAAGTACACACTGGCGCGCGAGGAGAGCTGGTTGTTTTATGGTTTATTTTAATTAAACGTTTATTCCGCTGGTTTTTATTATAAAGATATTAGATATGAGTTTGCAAACGAAACGTTGGGATTCATTTAATGAGTTGTTATAAATGAATTGTTTATTTAAAAATTTAAATTTGCTTGTAATTTTTGGGACGTTACAACTTGGTATCAGAGCACAGCTTGAGTGAATCAAACGCACCTCGGTGTGTTTGGTCTCAAGTTGCGGCTGGGAAATTTTCAAATTCTTTATTAAATCTTTTTGGAAACAAAAGAAAAAGTAAAGACCCGTTCGAGGAACGGTGATCGGAGGCGCAGTGTGTACAGTCAGCCGGAGCCAAAGGGGAAAGGTACAATACTTAGTGTGTTATTGCTTTCTAGATCATAGAGTATGCATGCTAGATTGCCTGTTGTGGACACTATGCTGTATGTTGAACTGCTTGCTATTAGGAATTTATGCTAATTATGATAGGTTACTAAGTGGATGCCCTCTAGGCTGTATGCAGTAAGAGATTTATAGCCTTAGAATATTTGATTTAGTTCTATTGCGCAGCTCTTGTTTGAGTCCAACCGTTCTAGGATAGAGTCTTGTATTCGACTGTCTATTTATTTCGCACTGCATATAATCGGGTATTCGCGAGGTCACTCGTCATAATTAGTAGGGATTCGGTAGTAGCAAGGGTAGTGGGATAAGAGGAAATTCCTAGGGAGCTAGGAAGGGTGGATGTATATATATGCTGGTGCAGGCATATGGTTAATTATATATTTAATTGTTGTTGTATGATCGGGGTGACCGATGGTTTATTATGTATACAATTGTGGTTGTCTGATCGGGGAGACCGATGGTTTTATATATACAGTAGTTATATGCGTTGCCTGTTTAGGATATGTTCTTGAACTGGCATGTGTGGATTAATTATATTATGTGTATAGTTTCGGCGAGAAACTACTTGGACCCTCGGGATGGGACTCGGAACGGGCAATGATAGGCGTGGATGGTAGTAGTAGAGCTCCTACTACCGGAAGCACAGGATCAATGCTCGAGTCGGGGAAGTCACGAGGAATCCAAGGAGTTGGGCGCGAGTGTTGTTAGTGTGCGTTGTTATGTGCTAATAACGCGTTGTATTATCTACCCTGAATAGCCGTCACGAGGAGAGACAAATATAGTAGATCCACTGGTACATGTGTGTACTTGGCTTGCTTTGATGGGATGATCGTTGGGGTAGTGTCGAAGGCTCTAAACTGGCAGTCGTTGGAATAGACAGACGATTATAGTATTAGTCACTTGGAGTGACGATAAGGATGATATTTGTTGTAAGCAGATCTTTTCGAACCAAGATGGAAGATTGTGCTAGAGTCATAGGTTTATAGAGCCGACTTTGATTTGAGGAAAAATCGTAGGGATTATTTGACGTAATTTTCCATCTTGCCCTAAGAGGCTTAAATGTCCGGAGGACGATAGTGGATTGGAAAGGTGGAGAGGAGCATGAGTCGAGACGTTGAATGTCGACTGAGTCGTGCACGAAGTTATTTTGAGAATAAGATTGCATTAACAAATTCTTGTGTTTCAAATCTTTGTATGGACGGTGTTTTGGAATTTTGGGAACTGCTCAGCACACGCACAAGATTTTGAAATATGGTTTTGGAAGTGTATGAAATCGTTTTACCACGGGAGTGCAAACCTTGTTAGAATTGGTCTCATTTTCGTTATTTTTCCAACGGTTCTTTCGGGTACGATGTTATCCGTGTTTTGTGGTGGTTAAGATGTTGGGTAAGTGACTACGGATTGAGACTCTAACATTGGAACTCCTCCACATGTGTTAGAGTTGAGACGAAAAGTTACATTCCACGATGTCTGTATAAAGGCTATTTTGGTGAATTGTTTAAAATGAGTTTGGAATTCCAGTGTCGCTTAACTTTTCGTTCGAGAGTTTGTATTACTAAGTGTTTTATTGCAAATAGTTCAGTGTGTGGATTGATTCATGCGTGACATAAGTGATGCATGGAGGAATTTTGGTAACATTTCATAAGGAGTTGTTTTGTGCGCTTTTTAGTCAGCTAAAGGTTTTATTGACATTTCCATGAAAATGCGATTTATCGACTTAGGGGTATGCATACTGGAGTAACCTTTGTTCTCGACATTTTGATGAACGAGTCGTGCATGAAAATGTTTTAGTTCCTTTTTGTCGAAATGAAAGACCATTTGATCCAAGGAGTGTTTTAATGTTGTGAACATCATGCATACGAGTACAATGTGTTATATTTTGGAAATATAAATGCGTAGATTTTTGACATTCGGTTAATTTAGAATTACCGATCATTTTTTTTGGGAAATTAAAAATTTTTGCTTTGGAGGAAACGAGTATTTTGAGCATTTTCGATAAATACATTTTTTTAAACTATAATGTTTTGACATTATATGTCCCAAGTACGAAACTTGAGGAAGTGTTACAAGCTTGCATGCCTGCCCCCAGTTTGAGATTTTATGAGGTTTTAGTCGATATTTCCAATTAATAGAAGCGGACTAGTTTCTGTCTTCAAGTTTGAAACTTACACGAGGCAGTTGTGTTTTAACAAAAATATATTTGTAAACCGTGTCATCGTTTTGTGTGACTAGCTGACGCGCGAAAAAAAAAATTGTGGCGAACCCTGTACCACGTCATTTTATGATTAAAAAGAAGAATTTTTGAATCAAATGTCGTGAAACTTATTTTGAATTATGTGCACACCTTTGTCGCACCCTGTTTAAGGTCAAACGGTTATTTAAATGCACGTCATGAGTCAATCCATACTGGAATCGAGGCGGTTCATTTTAAAGAAATTATTTATTACGCTTTGCTTTTGTGCGAGTAAACCGAACTGCAATGGAACGATTTTCAACATGATTTTCCTATGTGGGACGAGCGTGTCCAGTTTTGCGTGACTATCGATCTGGTAATAGTAGTTTTATTACATACGATCTTTTTGAAATGAAAATCCTGATGTTGAAAATATTTTGTAAATGATTTTGTAAACCAATTGGGGAAATGTGCTTTTAAGTGTCATGTGTCATTTCGAGAATTTTAAGGGTGTGAGTCCTTTTGGAAAACTCTTTTGTTTAACCCGTGTTGAGTCTGGGACTAAGGTTGATTTCAGAGTATTGCTTGCTTAGACTTTTGTTTAAACGCATTTTCCGACCTATGGGTCAAGCAAGCGTGGAGCATTTTGCTCGGTTTTGACTTGGAGTTAGTCATGGGCCAATTGCCCGGTTTTAATGGCTCGATGTGGAGTCTAGTTGATGAGTTGTTTTTGTCGCACCGTTTGGCATTCTTTGCACGTTGAGTATTTACATGTTTGGGTGAGTGAGTCAATCCGGAATAGGCATGTTGTTGGTAGGCTGTTTGTTTTGGATCCTTAGACACGTTAGTCAGTCGTTGGTAATGGTCGGTTGGGTATCTCGGGGTGGGACCCCGGTATTCATATGTTTTAACCTAGACTTTCCAGTAGGTACTAGGAGGATATAGTTGTGGGCACTTACCTGGGAGGTAGTTCCGGTGTGCTGGGTCTTGAGGCGTTACCTGGGAAGTAGACGTCAAGGTGTATCCTCGATACGGTGTGACTTGGCTTCGTAGAGCAAGTGTGGATGATACGTCGACGGTGGAAGGTAAGTATTCCACGCGCGTTAGTACTGTAGGCTGAATAGTATCGGTTAAGGGATTGATGCCCTTTGTTATTAAGAGAATAAATGCGCATCAACCATTTCGAGGTAGGTGGTATATTTAGGTGTCGACTTTTGGGCTTGAGGCCAAACACCTTTAGTATAGTCGGAGAGTTGTAGCCGATGTTAAGATAATCATGGTGATGGTAGTAGTAACCCTGAAATGATCACTTGTGATGAATGGTTATGGTGGAATGACCTACGTGTGTGTTAGTCGACTTGATTGTAGGGGATATCTATTTGTGTTAGTGTCTAGGATAATACCACGCTTATATGATTTGTCGTAATCGGTTGGACCGATGTTCGGCGGGGGGCCGATGTTTGTTATTGTAATCAGTTGGACCGATGTTCGGCAAGGGGTCGATGTTTTGTTAAATATAAGTTATTGAAAATCTTTGGAGCCTATTAGAATTCGTAGAAGTTAATCGTCAATTAATGATAGGAGGGATCGTAATCGAGTATCCTGTAGGGTATACTAGTGAGCAGCTTTAGAGTGGTTAGAGTTTGAAATTGACTCGGGGTGTATGGAATATCTAAGGTTGGGGGACAACCGAAGTCGCTTGGCTAGGAATGATTTCAATTAGTGAAGTGTTCTATCGAACATAATCTCAGTGTCCTAGAAGGAGTACGTTAGTAAGGAAAGTATTCATGAAGTTTTAGAAGGGGTCTCAAGTGAACCTTGGGAACCCGAGGTTGAGATGCGGTAAAACTATCCGGAGCTATTTGCGGACGTAGACTTCGAGGACGAAGTCTAATTCAAGCGGGGGAGAGTTGTAAAGCCCGTGTTCCGATATGGATTATTTTTTTTTGCTTATTTATTTTCTTTCCTTTATGTTTGTTTAAAACGAGTTTTGTTAACGGGATTAACGAGAAAGATCAAACTTGTTATCGATGGGGAAAACTTTAATCAAAGTGCAAGGTGTTGGAAAGGCGAGGGACTAAAAGTGTCAGGTTGGTTTGTGTGTGCATGGGATCGGCCCATATGGACCGACCCCCACCCTTCCTCTCGTTTTTTTTACCCATCGCAAGAAACAAACCAAAAAGGACTCAATTATGAAACCCTATCTCTAGTTCTCCTTCTCGCTGCCGTCGCCGATCACCCCCCTCCCCTCCCTCTTTGATACCTGTTGCTGCCGCCGGAGAGTGCAGCACCGGCGCTGTGTTGCCGGCGTGAGAGACTGCCGAGAGGAGAGAGAGACTGCCGAGAGGAGAGAGGAGGAGATCGGTCGGCGATCGGAATCTCTTTGCGGCTGGAATCGTTGTCGTCGTGAGGTAAGAAGTTCTTCTCGTCTCTTTCGTTCTCTTTCGTTTTCTTTCGTCGGCGATCGCCGTGAAAACCCCCACCATCGCTGCCGGCGTGAGCGGCCATGGCTGCCGCCGGCTGCCGCCGTCGTGCGCCTCCAGCCCGATGGCTGTGATGGCGGGTCCACGGCCGTGGGTCGCGTGTGTGCGTGTGGGTGGGGTGGGATAGATTAGTCGTTTGGCTTCGTTTCTTTTGTTAATCGTTGTCGAGTATGCGTGAAACGACCGCCATCGCCGCCGGCCGCCACCGGCGACCACCACTGCCGGAGGGCAGTGGGTGGTGCGTGGCCATGTCTTACTAATAATCACCGTAGACTCCTTTAAGCCAGAACTTAATCGCTTAAGCCAAACCGATCGAACCGTTGTTTTTAGAGTCGTCATTTCTTGTGAGTAATTGTTCAGCCACTGTTTTTGCGACGGCCATAACTTTTATGTCGTAACTCCGATTGAGTCGAAACTGGCGCCCACGGTTCAAGCTCGGGGTCGAGCATGTTTTCCGTGTTTTAGCGAAAAACTGGTTCGGTCTCTAACTACTCGAAATAGTGGTCGCAAGTTCGGTGTTTCGTCATTTCATGTGAAAACTTCTGGAATCTGCCTTGATCTTGCGAAAATCATAACTTTCTGCTCGTAACTCGGTTTGGGGTGAAACCGGTGTCAAAAGTTCCCTTTTTGAGTCTATAAACTTTTCTGTGTTTTGTGCAAAACCCAGTTTGGGACGTAGCATGGGTCGATTTGTCGTTTTATACTGAAGGGTGCTGAATTTTCGCTGTTCCGGAATCTGTTTTTGTAAAATCCGTAGTAAATTGTAGAAAAATCGTTAGGAGGCGTATAATATGTCCTTGGAACCCTAACTCAGAGTACTTTCTGGTCATGAAATAATATTGGGAATTTTCTGGGTTTAAAGGGGTCGAAACAGGTCCCGAACAGACCTGTTTTGGGTGAACGGAAGTTAGTTTTAGTGACGGTTTAAGCGTGTGTCGTGCCATAGGGTCCGGGTCTCGTATTGACACGTTTTAACATGCGTTTAGGTGCTGGGAAGTGACCGTAATTGTGGAGCTTGAATTGTGTTGTTAAGCTGGGCGCGCATTCGAGGTGAGTTCTCTCACTGTGTAGTTAGGGGTTGTATGCATGTCATAATAGTTTGTATGTACTATTGTCTTTGTGGTGTGAACTAGTTGTTTGTGGTGTGTAATATTTGATTGGTTTGAATGCTTGGTATAAATGTGTTACATTACAATTCGGTGGGACCGAGGCCTCGATGGTACTGAGGTGTTGGTTACATTACAATTCGGTGGGACCGAGGCCTCGATGGTACTGAGGTGTTGGATACATTGCAATTCGGTGGGACCGAGGCCTCGATGGTACTGAGGTGTTGGATACATTACAATTCGGTGGGACCGAGGCCTCGATGGTACTGAGGTGTTGGATACATAATTACTTGTAGATGTTTACTCGTTTTATGTAACTGTGATGTTGTTGCTTATGTGCGGATAGGGGTGATGTGTATATAATTCCTATCTGCGCATGTGTTGGAATTCACTAAGCTTCGTGCTTACCCTTTCCCAATAAACTGTGGTTTCAGGTCCGAGCGGCTTCAAGGCGTGACAAGTACACACTGGCGCGCGAGGAGAGCTGGTTGTTTTATGGTTTATTTTAATTAAACGTTTATTCCGCTGGTTTTTATTATAAAGATATTAGATATGAGTTTGCAAACGAAACGTTGGGATTCATTTAATGAGTTGTTATAAATGAACTGTTTATTTAAAAATTTAAATTTGCTTGTAATTTTTGGGACGTTACAAATTAAGCCCGTAGCTAGGCTGTTTTGGGCTATTTGCGCGGCTGGACCGAAATCTGGCAGTTTTGGTAATCGTTCGTATTTAATTCATAATAAATTGTAGAAAAATCGTTAGTAGGCGTATAATATATCCTTGAAACCCTATATCAGAGTACTTTCTGGTCATGTAATTTAATTAAGGTTTTTCTGGGTTTAAAGAGGTCGAAACAGGTCCCGAACAGACCTGTTTGGCGAGAACGGAAAATGGTTTTTAGTGACGGTTTAAGCGTGTGTCGTGTCATAGGGTCCGGGTCTCGTATTGACACGTTTTAACATGCATTTAGGTGCTGGGAAGTGACCGTAATTGTGAAGCTTGAATTGTGTTATTAAGCTGGGCGAGCATTCGAGGTGAGTTCTCTCACTGTGTAGTTAGGGGTTGTATGCATGTCATAATAGTTTGTATGTACTACTGTCTTTGTGGTGTGAACTAGTTGTTTGTGGTGTGTAATATTTGATTGGTTTGAATGTTTAGTATAAATGTTTTATATTACAATTCGGTGAGACCGAGGAAGTGGAAAGAAACGTTGTGGGAACTCGGTGTGACGAGTGTGTTACATTACAATTCGGTGGGACCGAGGAAGTGGAAAGAAACGTTGTGGGAACTCGGTGTGACGAGTGTGTTACATTACCATTCGGTGGGACCGAGGAAGTGGAAAGGAACGTCGTGGGAACTCGGTGTGACGAGTGTGTTACATTACAATTCGGTGGGACCGAGGTGTTGGATACATAATTACTTGTAGATGTTTACTCGTTTTATGTAACTGTGATGTTGTTGCTTATGTGCGGATAGGGGTGATGTGTATATAATTCCTATCTGCGCATGTGTTGGAATTCACTAAGCTTCGTGCTTACCATTTCCCAATAAACTGTGGTTTCAGGTCCGAGCGGCTCCAAGGCGTGACAAGTACACACTGGCGCGCGAGGAGAGCTGGTGGTTTTATGGTTTTTAGTAATTAAACGTTTATTCCGCTGGTTATTATTATGAAGATATTAATTATGAGTTTGCAAACGAAACGTTGGGATCATTTAATGAGTTGTTATAAATGAAATGTTTATTTAAAAATTTAAATTTGCTTGAAATTGTTGGGATGTTACAACTTGGTATCAGAGCACTGCTTGAGTGAATCAAACGCATTTCGGTGTGTTTGATCTCAAGTTTGCGGCTATAAAAAAAAGAAAAAAAAATATTTTTAGTTTTTGGGAAATAAAACGAAGGAAAGATCCGTTTGAGAAACGGTGATCGGAGGCGCAGTGTGTACAGTCAGCCGGAGCCAAAGGGGAAAGGTACAGTACTTAGTGTATTATTGCTTTCTAGATCATAGAGTATGCATGCTAGATTGCCTGTTGTGGACACTATGATGTATGTTGAACTACTTGCTATTAAGAATTTATGCTAATTATGATAGGTTACTAAGTGGATGCCCTCTAGGTTGTATGCAGTAAGAGATTTATAGCCTTAGAATATTCGATTTAGTTCTATTGCGCAGCTCTTGTTTGAGTCCAACCGTTCTAGGATAGAGTCTTGTATTCGACTGTCTATTTATTTCGCACTGCATATAACCGGGTATTCGCGAGGTCACCCGTTATAATTCGTAGGGATTCGGTAGTAGCAAGGGTAGTGGGATAAGAGGAAGTTCCTAGAGAGCTGGGAAGGGTGTTTATGTATGAGTACGTGTGCTAGATTGCTTTCTAGAACATAGGAGTATGTATGCTAAATTGCTTGGTGCTTGTTACACTGTATCGCACGTCTGCTGCTTGCTACTAGGGATTTGGCAGTAGCAAGGGTAGTGGTTTGGATGGAATTCCTAGGGAGCTAGGAAGAGCGAGTATATATGCAGGTGCGGACATATGTGTGTAGTTGCGGCGAGAAGCTACTTGGACCCCTCGGGATGGGACTCGGAACGAGTGATGATAGGCGTGGAAGGTAGTAGTAGAGCTCCTACTACCGGAAGCGCAGGATCAATTCTCGAGTCGGGAAAAGTCGCGAGGAATCCAAGGAGTTGAGCGTGAGTGTTGCTAGTGTGAGTTATTATGTGCTAATAACTCGTTGTAACTTTTACCCCAGAAATGGCCATCACTAAGGGAAACAACACTACTGAGCCAGGGATTGGCGCCGGGTTCACTGCTGAGCAGATACGTGAGTTGATCGCGACTGAAGTAAAGCATGCTATTAGGGAGGCAATCCCCGAGATTATTACCGCCGTTCGTGATGAGGTAGTAGTGATGATGAAGGCTACTCGGAGCCAAGAACCTGAGTTAGAGGAACAGACTAAAAAGAGGAAAACAGCGCAGGCCGTTGCACCAGAATCGACAGTTCCAAAGAAAACGAGGTTTTCAGACTCGCTCTTGAATCAAGGGAGCGGTGGGTTTAAAACCATGAATGGTAGCGGAAGGGGAAATGACAAATGTTTCCGGTGTGGCCAGGTGGGGCACTACGGTCGCGACTGCAGGGAACCACCACAAATGGTCTGTTTTAACTGCAATCAGATGGGCCACGTCAAGGTCAACTGCCCGAATCCGAGAGTTACTGTTGGGGGCGGGGCACAAGGAGCTCCTGCGGCTGCTCCCTTGCGTACTATTGATGGTCGTGTGGGTCAGGCTGGACCCGAGGCGGCCGAGGTAGAGTTCATTATCTGACGGTGGAAGAGGCACAGGCCACGCTTAAAGTGGTGACAGGTATATTTCATCGCTTGATAATTGTATATGGTTGCTTTTTGCTTAAGCTGTGTGTTTAAGTACGTCCTTAGTTAACCCGGTGTCTGCTGTAGTGATGTTTGATAGCGGGGCTACCCATTAATTCGTGCCTCACACTTGTAGATGAGGTTGCTGAGGTAATATTTGTAGACCAATTCGGGTCAAAATTTGGCAATTGTGCTAGAATTATAGGCTTTTGAGCCGACTTTGATTTGAGGAAAACCCGTAAGATGATTTGATGTGAATTCCCAACTTGCCGTAAGAGGTTTAAATGTCTGGATGACAATAGTAGACCGGAGAGTTTCGAAGAAGTATGGGTCGAGACGTTGAATGCCGAATGAGTCATGCACGAAGTTATTTTGAAAATAGGATTGCAACAACTAATTTTTGTGTTTCCAATCCTTATATGGATTGTGTTTTGGAATTTTGGGAAATGTTTAGCACACGCGCAGGATGTTAAATTATGGTTTTGAAAGTGCATGAAACCTTTTTATAACGAGAGTTACAAACTTTGTTGATGATTTGTTTAAAATGAGTTTGGAATTCTAGTGTCGCTTAACTTCCCTTTCGAAAGTTCGTGTTCTAAGTATTTTTATTGCAAATAGTTCAGTGTGTGGATTGATTCATGCGTGACATAAGTGGTGCATGGGGGAATTTTGGTAACATTTCATAAGGAGTTGTTTAGTGCGTTTTTTTTTCAGTCAGCTAAAGGTTTTATTGACATTTCCAATTAGTAGAAGCGGGCTGGTTTCTGTCTTCAAGTTTGAAACTTACACAAAGACAGTTGTGTTCTACCAAAAATATATTTGTAAACCGTTTCATCGTTTTGTGTGATTAGCTGACGCGCGGAAAATTTGTGGCGAACCCTGTGCCACGTCCTTTTTATGATTAAAAGGAAGAATTTTTGAATCAAATGTCGTGAAACTTATTTTGAATTATGTGCACACCTTTGTCGTACCCTGTTTAAGGTCATGCGGTTACTCTAAGTGCACGTCATGAGTCAATCCATACTGGGATCGAGGCGGTTCATTTTAAAGAAATTATTTATTACGCTTTGCTTTTGTGTGAGTAAACTGAACTGCAATGGAACGATTTTCAACATGATTTTCCTATGTGGGACGAGCGTGTCCAGTTTTGCGTAACTATCGAGCAGGTAATAGTAGTTTTATTACATACGATCTTTTTGAGATGAAAATCCTGATGTTGAAAATATTTTGTAAATGATTTTGTAAACCACTTGGGAAATGTGCTTTTAAGTGTCATGTGTCATTTCGAGAAATTTTTAGGGTGTGAGTCCTTTTGGAAAACTCTTTTGTTTAACCCGTGTTGAGTCTGAGACTAAGGTTGATTTCAGAGTATTGCTTGCTTAAATTTTGTTTAAACGCATTTTCCGACCTATGGGTCTAGCAAGCGTGGAGCATTTTGCTCGGTTTTGACTCGGAGTTAGTCATGGGCCAATTGCCCGGTTTTAATGGCTCGATGTGGAGTCTAGTTGATGAGTTGTTTTTGTCGCACCGTTTTACATTCTTTGCAAATTGAGTGTTTACATGTTTGGGTGAGTGAGACAATCCGGAATAGGCACTTGTGGGTAGGCTGTTTTGCTCTGGATCCTTAGGCACGTTAGTCAGTCGCTGGTAGTGGTCGGTTGGGTATCTCGGGGTGAGGCCCCGGTGTTCAGGTGTTATAGCCCAGGCTTTCTAGTAGGTGCTAGGAGGATATAGTTGTGGGCACTTGCTTGAGAGGTAATTCCGATGTGCGGAGCCCTGAGGCGTTACCTGAGAGGTAGGCGTCGGGGTGTATCCTCGGTTCAGATAATTTTAGCTTTGTAAAGCGTGTGTGGGGGATACGTCGACGGTAGGAGGTTGGGTATTCCACGCGTGTTGGTAATGTAGGCCGGGTAGTAACGGTTAAGGGAATGACCTACGTGTGTTAACTGACTTGATTGTAGGGGATATCTATTTGTGTTAATGTCTAGGATAATACCACACTTATGTTTGTTATTGTGATCGGTTGGACCGATGTTCGGCGGGTGGCCGATGTTTGTTATCGCAATCGGTTGGACCGATGTTCGGCAGGGGGTCGATGTTTTGTTAATATAATTTATTGAGAATCTTTGGAGTCAACTAGAATTCGTGGAAGTTAATCGACAGTTAAGGGTAGGAATGATCGTAGTCGAGTATCCTGTAGGGTATACTGTGAGCAACTTTAGGATGGTTAGAGCTTGAAATTGAATCGGGATGTATAGAATATCTAAGGTTGGGAGACAACCAAAGTCGTTTGACTAGGAATGAATTCAGTTGTTGGAGCGTTCTTCCGATCATATTCCAATGTCCGTGAAGGAGTTTTGTTAGTAATAAAAGTATTCGAGAAATTTTAGACGGGGTGAGAAATTTAGATTTTAGTCGAGGTAGGTCCAGTGGCAACACAGAAAGGGCTCCGAGTGGACTTGGGAGCCCGAGGCTGAGATGCAGGAGAACTACCCGAAACTATTTGCGGATGTAGACTTCGAGGGCGAAGTCTAATTCAAGCGGGGGAGAGTTGTAAAGCCCGTATTCCGATACGGTTTTGGTTTTTCGTTTCTATTTAATTATATATAATTCTTTAATTGATCTTGTATTATTAAGTCTTGTCGGGAAAAACCTTATTCGTAAACATTTTGGTCCTAAAGGGTTAAAGATTAAAATCCTAAATGATTGTGGAATAATTTTGGCAATGCTTTAAGTTGAGGGACCAAATGTGGCATCTCTTGGAAATGTGCATGGATCGGCCCATGAGGACCGATCCCACCCTACCTCTCTCGTTTCCTTCCTGCAATGATAAAAAAAAAGAAACACAACAGCCCTATTATTGTTTTTTTTTTCTTCCTTGCTGCGCCGTGAATCCCCCAACCAAGCCGCACCTCCCTTTTCCTTGCTTCTTGCTGCTGCCGTGAACCACCCACCATCACCGCCGCCGTTGTGGCTGTTTTGCCGGCCAGAGAGAGAGAGAGAGCACCGAGGGAGAAGAGAGCAGCGAAAGAGAGAGTAGCGAGGGAGAAAGAGGACCAGCCGGTGATCGGAGTCCCCTTCGGTTGCTGCTAAGTTTCGTCGCCAGGTAAGTTCCCCCTCGTTTGTTCCTTTTCGTTGCCACCGAAAACCACCACCGCCGCCGCTGCAGCCTTGGCTTCCGGCGGCGTGGCCACCAGCGCAGGGCGGCGTGGTGCGTGGTCGAGAGTAGTGAGCCGGGTGGGTGTGTGGGTTTAGGGAAGTCGGGGTAGTCTAAGGGTCCGTCTTAATCTTGTCTCGTTGGGTTTTTGTAACCGCCGCCGTCGCCGCCGGCGACCACCACTGCCGGAGGTGGCAGTGGGTGGTGCACGGTCGAGCCAGCCCTTATGACCTAAAACCCTGTTAGAGTGAACCCCCGTTGCGAACCTGAATCGTATAAGCCGAACTCGTAAACCGTTTTTATAAATCATGATTTTATGTAAATTCTAAGTGTGCTGTCCAGTTTTCGTTTGATCATAACTTTTCCGTCGTAACTCCGTTTGAGCCGAAACTGGCGCCCACGGTTCAAGTTCTGGGTCGGGCACGTTTTCCGTGTTTTAGCGGAAAACTGGTTCGGTCTCTAGCTGGGCGAAAAAGTGGTCGCAAGTTCGGTGATTCGTCATTTTATGTGAAAATTTCTGGAATCTGCCTTGATCTTGCGAAAGCCTTAACTTTCTGCTCGTAACTCGTTTTGAGGTGAAATTGGTGCCTAAAGTTCCCAAATCGAGTGGGGAAGGTTTTTCGTGTTTTGCCGAAAGTCTAATTAAGCCCGTAGCTAGGCTGTTTTGGGCTGTTTGCGTGGCTGGACCGAAATCTGGCAGTTTTGGTAATCGTTCGTATTTAATTCATAATAAATTGTAGAAAAATCGTTAGGAGGCGTATAATATATCCTTGAAACCCTATCTCAGAGTACTTTCTGGTCATGTAATTTAATTAAGGTTTTTCTGGGTTTAAAGAGGTAGAAACAGGTCCCGAACAGACCTGTTTGGCGAGAACGGAAAATGGTTTTTAGTGACGGTTTAAGCGTGTGTCGTGTCATAGGGTCCGGGTCTCGTATTGACACGTTTTAACATGCATTTAGGTGCTGGGAAGTGACCGTAATTGTGAAGCTTGAATTGTGTTATTAAGCTGGGCGCGCATTCGAGGTGAGTTCTCTCACTGTGTAGTTAGGGGTTGTATGCATGTCATAATAGTTTGTATGTACTACTGTCTTTGTGGTGTGAACTAGTTGTTTGTGGTGTGTAATATTTGATTGGTTTGAATGTTTAGTATAAATGTTTTATATTACAATTCGGTGAGACCGAGGAAGTGGAAAGAAACGTTGTGGGAACTCGGTGTGACGAGTGTGTTACATTACAATTCGGTGGGACCGAGAAAGTGGAAAGAAACGTTGTGGGAACTCGGTGTGACGAGTGTGTTACATTACCATTCGGTGGGACCGAGGAAGTGGAAAGGAACGTCGTGGGAACTCGGTATGACGAGTGTGTTACATTACAATTCGGTGGGACCGAGGTGTTGGATACATAATTACTTGTAGATGTTTACTCGTTTTATGTAACTGTGATGTTGTTGCTTATGTGCGGATAGGGGTGATGTGTATATAATTCCTATCTGCGCATGTGTTGGAATTCACTAAGCTTCGTGCTTACCCTTTCCCAATAAACTGTGGTTTCAGGTCCGAGCGGCTCCAAGGCGTGACAAGTACACACTGGCGCGCGAGGAGAGCTGGTGGTTTTATGGTTTTTAGTAATTAAACGTTTATTCCGCTGGTTATTATTATGAAGATATTAATTATGAGTTTGCAAACGAAACGTTGGGATCATTTAATGAGTTGTTATAAATGAAATGTTTATTTAAAAATTTAAATTTGCTTGAAATTTTTGGGATGTTACAATGGAGCAATACAATGAGCTCCTTCGCATTCTAGGCCAATATGCTCAACACAATATGAAGATGGACGAATCCATCTCCGTATCGAGTATTATTGATAAACTGCCCCCCTCTTGGAAAGACTTTAAACACATGTTGAAACACAAGAAGGAAGAGTTGTCTCTTGTACAACTCGGTAGTCACTTGCGCATAGAGGAATCTCTTCGGGCGCAAGAGGCTGAGAAACCTGAGATTAAAGAGGATTCTGCACCTTCGGTAAACATGGTGGAAGAGGGGAAATCTAACAAATTCAAAGGAAAATGGAAGTTCAACGAAGCCAAGAAAGGGCCCAATAAAAAGGTTACTTTAACCTGTTGGACCTGTGGGATGACCGGCCATCTCAAACGGGATTGTCGGGTTGTCAAGAACAAGAATGGTGCAAGCGCAAGTGGTGGTGGGCAAGGATCCAAGGATCAAAACCCACGGCAAGGTCAGAATTTTGACTTTGGTTTTTAATTCAAATGTGAATTATGTACCACTAATATCCGAATCTTTCATGTGCAGGATGATGATGTTGCTTGGTGGATCGTCTCGGGTACTACAAGTCATTTGTGCAAAGATCGTCGTTGGTTCGCCTCTATGGAACCGGTTGAAGACGGATCAATGATACACATGGGGAACGAGTCGAGTGCTACCATTCTTGGACGTGGCTTAGTTAGGCTAGAATTTAGTTCTGGCAAAATGATTGAATTTTGATGTTTTGTTTGTACCACAAATTTCGAATTTGGTTTCTGGTAACATCTTGAATAAGTTAGGATGTAGGCAAGTTTGTGAGTCGGACATGTTTATCTTATCAAAAGATGGCTCTTTTGTAGGATTTGGTTTTATGTTGAATAACATGTTTAAGATTAAATTTGAATGAAAGAATGTTGTTTCAAATTTTGTGTATGATACAATTGAATTGCTTTATGTTGCTTTATAAATTGTTTTATGTTGCATATGAATTTTTGTTTAAAATTCTGTTTATGTTGCATATGAATTTTTGTTTAAAATTATGTTTATATTGCATATGAATTTTGTTTAAAATTCTGTTTATATTACAAATGAATTTGTTTAAAATTCTGTTTATGTTGCAAATGAATTTGTTTAAAATTCTGTTTATGTTGCAAATGAATTTGTTTAAATTATGTTTATGTTGCAAATGAATTTGTTTAAAATTCTGTTTATGTTGCAAATGAATTTGTTTAAAATTTTGTTTATATTGCAAGTGAATTTTTGTTTAAAATTCTGTTTATGTTACTTTATGAATTGCTTTATAATTGCAAATGAATTGCTTGATGGATTTTGGGGTAAAGCCATGCTAACAGCTTGTTTCTTGTTGAATCGAGTTCCCAATAAAAGGAACAAGATTACCCCATATGAACTTTGGTCCAAAGGCCTAACTTGAGTTTTATTCAAGTTAGGGGTTGTCGAGCGGTTGTTCGATTACCCGAACCCAAAAGGAAGACTTTGGGTGATGCATCTTTGTTGGATATGTCGAGCATTCCAAAGCTTATAGGTTCTATGTTATTGAACCTAATGATTCTATAGCGATTCACACCGTTACAGAATCGGGAGATGTAACTTTTGATGAGACTAGATTCTCTTCAATGCCTAGGCCAAAGGACATAGTTCCAAGAACTAGTGAAACTAGTGAGGTTAAAGAACAAGCAATTGTTCCAACCAAATCTCCGATGCTTCGAAGGAGCAAAAGAGGAAGGATTGAAAATCCTTTGGTCCCGATTTCCAAGTATACTTGGTAGAGGGATCAAGAGATGAGATTGGATCCCAACTCCTTTACTGTTATAGTGTTGAGGAGGATCCAAAATCATTTGATGAGGCTATGAAGTCTCAAGATGTTGCTTTCTGGAAAGAAGCAATACATGATGAGATGGACTCCATCATGGGGAATAATACTTGGGTATTATCGGACTTGCCACCGGGTTGCAAACCTTTGGGATGCAAGTGGATCTTCAAAAGGAAGATGAAAGCGGATGGATCAATCGACAAGTTCAAAGCTCGATTAGTAATCCAAGGCTTTAAGCAACGGGAAGGCATAGATTATTTTGATACTTATGCCCCGGTATGCAAGTTGGATTACCAATTTGAAAGATCACTCTTCTACGAGTGGTTGGGTGTACTTGCTTGGGGGAGGTGCCATCTCATGGGCTTCCAAGAAGCAAACTTGCATCACGAGTTCGACTATGGAGTCGGAATTTGTGGCGTTAGCCGCTGCCGGTAAAGAGGCGGAATGGCTAAGGAATTTGGTCCATGAAATTCCATTATGGCTGAAACCAATATCACCAATTTCTATCCGTTGTGATAGTGAGGCTACTTTGGCTAAAGCTTATAGCCAAGTGTATAATGGCAAGTCTAGACACTTAAGTGTTAGACATAGCATGATTCGTGAGCTAATCACGAATGGGGTGATTTCGGTTGAATTTGTTCGGTCACAACAAAAGCTAGCGGACCACTTGACGAAGGGGTTAGCTAGGGACTTGGTTCACAAGTCGGTAATAGGGATGGGATTAAAGTCCATCTAAATCTCTAACGGTGAGATACCCAATTCCCTTCTAATACAACGTTAGAAGCTGAATTCAATGGGAAAGCTCACTCTAAGAGATTGGAGCACAAGACGGTCATCCCAAGGTGTGTGCTCGGTACTGCAAGTGAAGGAGGTAATTGTTCTTTTGTAAAAATGCATGTGCAGGTGCATGAGGAAAAGAACTACCTATATGAGTGTGAAGTGTGGTCGCTTCAAAAAGCTTGGACTTGGCTTTGATACACTCACGAATGGATAAGGACACATGGCCTATATAGTGTCAAGATTATACTTTAGAGAGTCTTTTAAATTCATGTGTATGTTATCTTCTGGTACTCAAATGGGTTGACGGGTTCAATCCATAGGACACCCGGATTCTCGAGTATTTGAAATGTGTAATGTACTAAGATGGAAACTCAATCTTTTAGATATTTTCATTTATGCATGAGTTTGTTTACCTGTATTGTAATTTTATTTGTGAATCAAGGATTGCACTAAAATGGGGGAGGAATGTTGGTGATTTTAGTGAAATCATCGGTCATTTTGTGTAATTGGATTCACAAAGGTAATAATGGGGTTGTTAGCTAAGCTATACCATGAGTTAGGAGGTGTGGAGTGCACACTCGTGTAAGCTAACTAGAACCCGGGATTGTTGGACGGTTAAAATCGACAAGTTACAAAGTGGTTTCATGAGCTGGGTGTCGGGGCTAGTTGTGGCGCTAGTTGAACTAGCACGAAAGTAGCGCCAAGCTCTGGAATGTTGCCCGCGCTCCTTTTGGCGCTAGTTGAATTAGCACGAAAGTAGCTCCGGAGTCTGGAAGGCTTTTCTCATTTGTAACTCCCGTCATTAATTCCGCAATCAATCCAATTAAGTGGGATATTATTACCAGTATCAATATAGGTCGGTTACAACTCTCTAAAGGTGTATAAGTATGAATCGATCATTGCCTTGATCGAGACACCGAAACAAAGAGATTATCCCCTAGAGAATTTCGTGATACCCAGGCATATAGGGTCGAAATATCTCTTACGGAAAGCGAGCTCTCACGCGATCTCTGCGTTTTATCCAAGTTCTTACGATCACCTCTTCCTCATCTCTTTCTCGAATTCCCCTAACATCTTCTTCATAATTTTATAAGACAAGAAATGCCAATTGATCTGTTTGAAAACATACCTTGCCCGAATGAAACCGAAGATGTTGCACATCAAGATGAAAATAATATCACTTCCATAGATACTTCTACCGAGTGGACTGAATTTAGAAACAATTTGGCCTAAAGCATGTTTGATGAATGGCAAGCTTCTATTTGATCTTTATGTATTGTAGTACAATTTTATCTTTTTGTATTGTAGTATAATTTTATCTCTATGTATTGTAGTACAATTTGGTCTTTTAATGGTGCAATTTGATCGCTATTAATTTTATTAGTTCAATTTGATCTTTATGTATTGTAGTACAATATTAGGTATGGTTGATAAAACAAATGGTCGTAAGTACCAAAATTGGACGCAAGATGAGGACGCCAAACTTGTAGAGGCATTAGTGAACTTGGTCAATGTTGGAGGATATAAAGCTGATAATGGCTTTAAAAACGGGTACTTGTTGGTTCTAGAAGAAGCTTTGAAAGTCTCCCTTCCCGATTCTAATATATTAGGTAAACCACACATCGAGTCCAGGTACAAAACCATGAAAAAAGCTTGGCAAACAGTACATGATATGCTACATGGTTCAAATACAAGTGGTTTTGGGTATGATAGTGTGAAGATGTGTGTGACTGCAGACGATTCAGTTTGGGATTCTTACTTACAGGTACACATAAGCACTTTTCTGGTTATACGCACATGTGCATGTAAGGAATTTATGGTTGTATGCACATGTGCATCTAAGTACGTATTTCTTTTGCAAATATAGGTACACAAAAACGCTGCGAAATGGAGAAACAAACCATTTCCACATTATGAAGACATGTGTTACATTTTCGGAAAGGATCGTGCTCATGGCAATCAAGCGAGAGACTATAATGGGTTAGATGAAAATGTTGCCATGGAAGATAGCCGGATGCCAAGTCAAGAACAACAACATGATGAAAACATGGAGTATCCGCTAGAAGATAGTCAAATGCCAAGTCAAGAGTGTACCTCTCAAGGTAGTAGGAAGCGCAAGAGTCGAGGTGATCCTCTTGTTGATGCAATAAAGAATGCTGTTGTCATACTTGGAGATAGACTTGAAAAGGCATCGGACAATTTGGTGAAAGTTGAGATGGAGATACATCAAAAGAAGTCCATGGTTGGTTCTGAACTGCCAAAATGAATCTTACTTCAATGGAAAGGTTTACGGCACTGAGGAAAATAACACGTGATCCTGAAGTTGTGTTAAGTTTTTGGGACTATGATGGAGAAGCTCGAGAAGAGTTTGTGAGGTATATGTTGCAAGAATGACCACTTGGTTATTAATGGTTTTTGCATATGTTGGAACATGAACTAGACTTGCTTTTATGTTTTGGTGGCATGTAATTATTTTGGAACATGTATTTGAACTATGATCGATTAGTGACGATGGCATGTAAGTACTTTTGGAACAATTTCAAAATCGATGAAGTAACGTTATTTGGTTTATTATTGTGTTTGGGTTATGTATGTTATATGTTTTACACATTCAAGTATATAATAATAATTTTATTAAAGCATTTTTAGTTAAACAACTAAAGTATATAATGACTATTTTATTAAAATGTTTTTTTGAAAAAAACAATTAAAGTTATCAAAAGGGTATTTTGGTCATTTACCAAAATTTCATTCCAATTCCAAAGATACATTCTGTGAACCAAACAGACAGATTCCAATTCCTTTAACAGATTCCATTCCAATTCTGTCAACCAAACAGCTGGTCAAACCTGACAACATTCCATTCCAATTCATTCAAAGTCAAATTCCTTTGACAGATTCCATTCCATCCAAAAACATTATGCGAACCAAACGCCCCTAAGGCTTGACTTGTTTTGTAATGCGTTATGACACGTTGTGACGCATTAGGATGCATTACGACACATTATTTTCTAAGGTGTAAAATTATTTTTAGTATATAACTTAAATAATAAATGATAATTATTCGTGAAACCTATGACTAAAATACTCATAAAAGGGAAAATTAAAAACTTAAAACCCTATATATATATAATTTTATCGAAATAATATATATTAGCGGCGGGTTGGCGGTTTGACGGGTTGGCGGTTTAGTGAGTTGGGTTTAATTGAGTTGTTAGAGGGTTGGGTTGGACGAGTTTCGCGGGTTGACGGTTTTTTGTACACCCCTAATTACAAGTTAGACGGGTTAGTCTAATATCTAATGTGCACATATCAATTAACGACTTAACAATCATATTAAATCCATGGTAAAAACACATGGTTCATCGAGTAACGTTGTGTTTAAATGAACCGAAACAATTTCCAATCCAATACCTAAGTTTTGAAGATTTTACCATTCGATTAAGTATCGGGTCGCTTTGGATGGGGTTGGGTTGACTGAGTTGGTCGGGTTTTTGTGCACCGCTACATTAAATGACAAACTCTCATATTACCGGGGACAAAGTTGATATTCTTCAAAACATGGAGGGTGCCAAACATAAATTTGTTCAAGACGATTCCAAATATTTCGAACCCATGTCTCATTGTTCAGTGCTCGCAAGTCGCATCATCGGCGAAAATATGGACGAATCATCGGAAAATAAATCGAACGCATCACCACCGTCGTCGTCGCCGGTAGTTGATTTCGGCGTACTGGAGAAAGTGAGACCATTTGCCGGTGATTCTGCCGTAGAATGTTTTGATTACGCCGTTCAACAGGCAGTGATGGCACAAAAAACCTTAGTGGAAACCCTAGAATCCACAGTTTCTGTCACCAAATCCCGCCTCGACCAAATTAAATCAACTTCCACCGCTCATCTTCATATGACAATAGTAAGTTTCTTTCAATTAATCAAAAGTAATGTGCATTTTGCTTTACTGATTGCTTATACGTTGGACAATTGACAAAAATAAATATTACCGAACTTACAAATAAAGAATGGCATTTGAATTTTGGGGATGAGATGATTGTTTTTGCTTGAACGTTGATTAGAACCGTTTTGATTATCGTTACAAAATTTGATAACTACCTTCAGCTACGAAAAATGTTGCAATAGGAAATATTTGATTTGAATAACTAAAATAATCTATATCAAAATTGTATGTGAATAGCTAGGCTTACATGTCAATATTCAGAAGGGTAGACTTGAACTGTTGACACAGGACATGTTACTTCTGAATACAAGATGCTTACAACACATGCTAACTATAGAATAACGTTATAGGTAAACTTGCAACAAACTATAAATCAAATTTGTGTTTGTTGAACACTGGAAATCAAGGTGTAGCTCTTTTTTTAGAAGGGAATATATGAGTATGGGGCACATTGGTTAACAAATGAGGGGGCCATCTTTGCATTGCAGTTTGCAAGCAATGAATTTTTTTGTCATTTAGATGTGCAATTTGACTTGTAGTGATTGAATATTGAAAATTTTGGAGTTCACTTGGATTGACAACTTTGGACACATCGAAGATTTCATTCCATATCACCCAGTGCCATTCAATCCAAGAAGTGTGTTAGCTCTTTATTAGTTATCGTTTCATATCAGCTTAAAAAGAACACCCACACCCACACTGCCACACACACCAATGAAGAACAAAGCTTGTCTCCCAAGAGAAATCTCAAGAATCTGTTCATTTGTATATCTATGGTTCGATGGTTTTGACTAACCTGGAGAGGTAGGATGTACGGAAACAATCGTCTTTAAAAGTAAATCAGTGTACGGAGGGGAGGAGCTCATCTGAAACTGGATGCAGCCAAAGCATAACAGAGTTAGAACGTAACTAACTACACATGAAAGCTGTTGGACCAGATAAATGTTCCACAACGCGAGTCCAAGATTCAAGCAAGATCATGTAAATCTAGAATAGAAATTTGAAGAACAAATCTATGGCACCAAATATCATATGTATTATCAGAGAAATTGTTTACACCTTGAAAAACACACACTTAAGCTTATACAATCTATCAAGCGTATATAAAATCTAACTAACAAAAGCTTTATATACCAGGGAAAGTCACAGGTTGATTTCTCAAGGTATTTCCACATTAACCCCTTAACTCTTGACTACAACATTTAAGCCCTAACACAAAATATTGGACATGTAAACATAAACCCATGCAGATAATGATAGTAGAAGAGATGGGAATGTTAAATAGACATTGCGAAGCAAGAAAGGTTCTAGTTAGAAATGGCGTCGCTCAAGTGATAGAGAAAGTAGACTCATCATCATGTGAAAATGGTAAAAGCCGCTTCTAACGAGTTGGCATTATAAAGTATAGATTGATAAGAGTGCGGTTGTCGAGAACGCTAACACTGCCATCCTTTGTGATGTTGGTGTTAAAGGGGTTGAGAAATGGCAAGCTATGTAAGGGGGTGTTCACTTTTTTCTTAATCAACTTATTCACACAGCCATATTTAGATGTTTACTTGTGACTTAATGAAAAAGGGAGGGGCTTATTCGCACAGCGAGTAGGGGGTGTGTTGTCCCCATTAAGACAAAAACTTGACATCCCTACCCCTGCACCTCTATTCACGTCATCTAAGCAGTTTCCCTTCTCTCAATGGAACCCTAGCGGTTTCCCTTCTCTTCACGTCACCCTCTCTTCCGGTGAACGTGACACCTCAGGTCACCCTCTCCTCTCTGATCATCTCTCCCAGCGAATGGCGACCCCCTGCATTAGCGAGATTTCGAAGCCCCTGCACCCTACATCACCGAGATTCAAAGCCCCTCATCACTGAGAACAAAACCCATCTCTCTCGACTCTCTTAACTCATCTTCTCCCCTCATCTCTCTCGACTTCGATGCCCATGAATCACCGAGAAAAAAACCCCAAATCGAAACCCTAATTTGTAAACCCTAACTTTGTGTTCTCTAATCAGGAGAGAAAAGAAAAGAAATGGATGGAAAAGATAGGGAGGGAAAAGAAAGGAAAGGAAAATAATATTTTCATTTGTGTTCTCGAGAGGGAGGGAAATGAAGGAGATGAAAGGAAAGAAAATAATTTTTCATGTTCTTGAACAGGAGAGAAAGGAAAGAATATGTCATTTTTACTAATATACCCTTAAAAATATATTTTTTATAATAAAAGATTTGAGTAGTTTTGTAATTTTAATAATTTTAGTAATTATTTTAAATGCTTTTAAATACTTTCTTTTCTTTTCATTCCCTTTCCTCCCACGTTTGGGAGGAAAGTTTTGGAAGGAAACTTGTCATTATTTTCCTTCCGTTTCCTTTCCTTTCTCTCCTAAAAAAGTTTCGAGAACACGAGGTTTTTTTTTTTTACTTTCCTCCCCTTTCTCTCCTTTTCTTTTCCTTTCCTTGGTAAAAAGAGTTTCGAGAACACAGGCTATTTTTTGGCTCGTATCGTCAGGGACGGACCCAATTAAGGGCACACGGTGGCACGTGCCACCGTGGTATTTCTCCGACGAAGGGTAAATTTTTTTGGTTTCGTACCGTATCGTTTTAGGAGGAGCTCCCGTATTCTTTTGAAAGTGCAAACATACCTCGTAATCAACCAAAAATACCTTTTAACTCTTGAAATCAACCAAAATTACCAAAAAAAGTCTCCCGAAATCAACCAAAAATACCGAAAAAGTCTCGAAATCGATAAAAAAAACTTGAAAATCCCTAAAATCAAAACAAAAACTTAAAAAATCCCTCGAAATGTCGAAATTTGGCTAAAAACACATTGGTCGATATTGAACGTTGGTATAAAAGATATACGATAAAAACCGTATGAAAAAAATATGGTGCCACCGTATGAAAAAGTTTCTGGGTCCGTCCGTGCGTATCATTAAACCCCTTTTTCCCCAATCTGTAAACCGTTCGACTTTTGCCATCGTTAATCACCTAAGTTCAAATATCAGTAGAAGGAAGCTTGCATCAAGTTCATACTGTATTATTTCTCAAACCCATCAGCATCTTTGATTGAATATACTTTATTATTTTGTTTTGAGATCTTGATTGAATTGCTATTATTTAATCTTGATTGAACTAGTTTAAAAAAGTTCGTTCAGACAGTAACAAAATTGGTTCAAACAGTAACACAATTGCATGAGAGATGCACATTCCATTTATACTGATGGGTAAAACAGTCATTTCTACTGTTCAGACTATTGATTCAGGAAAAAAAGTAAACAACACTACAAATTTATCTAGACACACAAATTTTTCTATACAGGACTTAATAGGAAGTTTGGTAAACAGCCCCAAAATTGCATTCTTGGTGGTTAAGGTGCACTTCATGGTGCATGGTATGCATCTTACAATAGGTGCATTATTGTTAAAAAGAAAGCACTGTCTCTTCTAATTAATATGGAAAAACTAAAGTAGAAGTAACTATTACCCATTTCATATTTTTCTGAAACAAATTATCTTTACTTTTATTAATATGTGATGTTTGCAATAATTGGGAGTGACAAGGTTTCATTGTTTTTAAAACACAATAGAAAAGGATCTTGACATTACCTCAAGTAGCCCACCCCCAACATTATGAAGGCTAATTTGACTTGTATTTGTTGTTCCCATTAAGTGATGGAATATTAATTTTGGAAATCTTTCTCATCTTATAGGAATCCATGAAAGATCTCAAATCTGATTATAATGTTTATGAGGATATTGTGTTTGGAAAGATAAAAGGTTTGTGGGATTTGCTCAACATTGTCATTGTCAACATCTTTTTCGTCTACCAGTACGTGTTTGGCTAACAATAAGTTGTCATGAATGCTGGTTAGCAGAGGGTGTTTACTTTGCTGCTTCACATCCGTTTGCTACAAGTGGACTGGTTGTTGGCTCAGGGATTCTGGCTGTAAAAAGTGAGCCTCTTAAACTATGCCAATAGCATAAAAATGTACTGCTAAAATATACCAGCCTTATGCTTTATTTATTTCCTAACTTTTACCTGAGATTTGGAAGTATTAGTTTGTTGACTCAAGTTTCAAGAAAGTACATAAGCTGCATAGAATATTCTGTTAACAGCTAATGCTTGATAACTTGTTTACTGCTCAGGGACAAGGCGGTCTATATACTACAACACACTGCGCCTGTTTGTCAATGAAGAGGTAAAGTAAGGAGGACAAATTTATGTAATGATTATATATGATCCGAGGCACTGCCATACAACTATGTGTTGAAAACATAGAGGTCTATATATAACTATATATTAATGTATATGCTCTCAAGCTTAAATTTAGTTACACCCTTCTGGCTTCTGCATACCCTTATGGGGTTATGATGTGAATCAAGTGTTCCTTCAGTTGTGTGACCCATTTATCATTTTCTACTGGTTGACAGGCCATGCTTGCTAAAGCTAATGCTAAGGTTCAGAAGTTACGAGACTCGTTGAGAACCTTATCAGAAGAAAGCAAGAAGTTGGAGGTACTCTTTTTAAATGCAGTTTGGTTTTGTTAAAAGTTAAGAACCTCTTTCAAACGTGTAATAATTTTAAGTTTGTGGCTTTTTTTCTGGAACTGACTTTGAAGTTTTTTAGATGCTTTAAGAATTGCCCTCTGAACTGTGGCATCCTGGTCTGAAATTGAAATAGTGATGCCCTTTTGGAGAATACGTAACTCATAACTAATCGTTTTTTCAGAAGTTTTCGTCAGATGCAGAAGTAGAGCTAAAACGAGGGAGGACAAAACTCAGGTTTGTGTTATGTGAATCAAATTAATTTAAGTTATATTTTTATCCTGATCATTCTTTTAATGTATAGACAAGCGGGAAAGCAAATCCAGGGTGTGATCGACTCGGCTTATAAGATTGAAAGACAAGCAGGGGGTAAGCACATTTTCTTTTGGGTATTTTTGTAAATTTACAACAATTGATTTGTGTTATTGGTGGGATGACCTTTACATGTCTTCTCTTTCTCCTTTCTGTTTGGTCAAACCAGGCTTGAAAGATATACTCAAAGAGCTTCCTAATAGAGATGCATCAACATTCCGCTCGGAAGTACGTACCTAAAACTACACCCTTTAAATCTTGTTCCTTTTTATTTCAAAAGTGCCTACTTTCCAATTCTACCCTTAATTATAAGATGGATAAATTCATTACTCCCTCTATTATTAAGGATAAAATTGTCATTTAGTTAATTAAAAGTTGTAATAAATACACATTTCTTAAACTGTGTATTTTTTTCATCGAGGACATTTATTTTGGTCAAAGTTGCTTATGTGAGGTGCTGGGCTATTTGCTAGTTTAAGTTCATATAAAATCTGTTCATTCTATTTCTGAAAATCGTGTTTGGATTTTCTTACTATTGATTTGTTAATAGTTTAAGCACACCAAAACCGATTGGGGGGCTTGTTATGAGTTCGTAACTAAACGTATACATCTTTAGTAAACCAAAGAACACTCGAACTTGCTTTTTAATAGGCATCATTCCATTTTATGAAATCGGTTCATTCTATTTCAAATTTTGTCCTGTTGTCTATTTTGGATTTTCATGCTATCGAGTTAAGACAAAACTAGGCACACAAAAGTTCAATTATTTGCTTTATGTTCTCATAACTCATAGCATAGGTCTTGTTATAATTTCATAACTTCATAGAAAACCTGGTTAACGTTGCTTGTATATGGTATTTTGGCGCTCAAAACACTCGTATAAAATCTATTCGTTCTATTTGAAAATTGTTTTCCTTGTTGATTTTGAATGTTCATATTAGATTTGCAAAGAATAGAAGCAGGTTTTACCTGTATGTCATTGTTTGGTTCTTTACAAATGTTTTTTTTTTCTTTCTAAAAGCTTTTTCCTACTTCTCAAGTTCTTCCTTGCTTTTTTAAACAGACTTCTTGAAGCACTCGTTTTTTCACCAAAATATATTTACCAACACTTTTTCGCAAGCCGGGTGTCTTCATGAAAACAGTCACTCTACTTTTTGGGGTAGAGACACCCCATCCCGTCCCTATTTCCGAGTTGGTTTATTTATACATACAGTGACTCCTGTTCATTTTGATTGATGTTTTTGTGTCAATGAGAACTCTGTAACTTGATAATAAAGCTTGTTATGACAAATCTTGTGGTTTGTAGGTGTCCCAACTCGCGTCACAAGCTAAACGAGAAAGGCGGATTCTGAGTAAAGAGGTTAAAAAGATATCTAATTATGGTATCTCTGTTTGACCACACCAGCTTTGGAAAACAAGATTAGATTGTTTTCTATGACTTGTTGTTTGATGTATTCTGCACTCACATGTATAACAGTCCTGCATTTGAATTTTGGCATTCTGGAATAATGTTTTTATATGAAAGAAAGGATAACAAAAACCTTGTGAGGTTTATTTGTAAGTTTCATGTATTGATTTTGTGGTTGCCTCCTTTCCTTTCTCCTTATGTGGTTTTATTGTTTTGATTTTCAAGTCTATATATCTATATCTATATATAGAAAAAGCGTGCCACGTGTTCACGCCTTCATGGGTTGTTTATGTATCATTCATCATAATAATAGATGGATCATGAATTCGTGTATTATTAATCTTAAAATGTTGTATTATTCATTATGAATAGTGCATGAACGTTCACCTTTCTTATTCATACTAAATGTGGACACCTGAGGAAATGTGTCGCGCTTTCCTTTATTTGCTGTTTATGTTATTATAGTATACATGTTATTAGCCCACATCTAAAGGAGGATGGAGGTTTGGACCTGTCCACGGCGTGCTGGTTCTTTTGGGACCATATATTTTTGAGTTGGACCGGTCTTTTCCTTCACATGGTAAATCTGGGTTAGTCTGAATTTTGTATGTTTTATAATTCGTTAATTTATTTTTTCTATAAAAGATCAGATCAAATGAACAAGACTGACTTTTTGGACTAGACCAGGCCAAGACCAATTTTTTTTAGATTGGTTTTAGGGTTTTGGGGCTGTTTGTTTACCTCTTAATAGTTCTATTAAGAAGCAACCTCTGAATTGCTAAGAGGTGAATCTTGTTTGGCAAAAGAAAAGTCTGCCTCTTAATGGTTCTAAAACCCTCTGGTTTTGTATCTAGGGTCTTTCTTAACCATTCAGTGTCCTAATTTCATTATGGACAATTACTAAACAACCATATTTCATTTTGCACTATATCATAAGAGCCCCTTAATCATTCTGACCACTTAATCATCCTGCACCAAACCATTCAACAACTGCCAAATAGCCCCTTAGTCTTTATCTTGTGAGATTCTGACCGGTTGGGACTGGTTCAAGCTTTTTCTTAGACTGGATTGATTGACCAAATTTTGACTTAACCATTTTTTTTGTAGTTAATTAGACCGGGTTTTTTTAAACCGGTCCTTGTGCAAGTTAACTCTAATTCTAGCATTGTGTTGGAACATATGGGCCAAGTGATGGTTTTAGAGCGTCTCCAAACAAAATTTTTTAAATGGAGTTGTGATCCCAATCTAAATCTATAACAGGTAACAATATATTTGTAATGGATTCTTGTATTGAGATAGAGAAAGATAGAAGATAGGAGTTTAGATCCACTTTCTCTCTAGACTCTCTCTTTAGCCATCTCTCTACAACTACACACAATGACACTCTCTCATACACATGTCTACAGGGGCGGAGCCAGAAATTTACAAGAGGGGGAGCACCAATTGAACTTGAACTCTTTTTTTCTTTCGAAAAGAATTCTTTTTGACAAACCTAATTTTTTTCCATATCGCCCGATGTTGTTTTAGTCTAATGCTACGTCTTCGAGGGATTTTTAAAGATCTTTTTTCTTGATTTCAAGGGATTTTTAAGTTCTTTTTATCGATTTCGAGATTTTTTTCGGTTTTTTGGTATATACTCAAGAGTTGTTTTTGGTTTTTTCCGTTGATTTCAAGAGTGTTTTTGGTTTTTTTCCGTTGTTTTCAAGAGTGTTTTTGGGTTTTTCGGTTGATTATGAGGTACAGTTGCATCTTTCACAAACCTAATTTCTTTACTTTACGACTTAGAATAATAATACGATAGAAATTATGGATAAAAGGTTTAGGAGACCCATTATCCAATACATAAAAAATAATAGCTTGGACTTTTAATAGATAAAAAATAATAGTTTAGGAAGCATCTTTCTATATATTTTTTTATTTTTTTAAACATAATATATGTATCAATTTTTTTTTAAAACCCTGGAGGCTCCAGGGCCCCTTCTGGTCCTGGAGTGGCTCCGCCAGTGCACGTCTACTAACACACCCTTACAACACTCCTTATATACCCTTGACTATTACCACTTACTTGCCTTGACTTTGACCTCTTTACAAGACTTTGACTCTTTACAATTGCAACACCATGACTTTGATTCATCACTAAATCTTGAATACAACTCTTGCACAAACAGTCTTCCTCTTTGGATTCAAGATTTAAAAATTTATGACAGTAGTCTTCAGCTCTTTGTGATCTTCATATCTTTAGCACTTCAACTCTTTAGCACTTTAGCAATCTCCCTCTATGCTTCGAAGGAAGATCAATCTTCGAAAATAACTCTGAAGAATCTTCAAATAAGTGTTGTTATCAGAAATACACTTTGACTACTTTAATCTTCATCTGGCTCTTCAAAAACAAATAGTCATCAAAGTCTCGAATCACAAACTTTATATCTTTGAATGGTTGATCAAAGTCTTCAAAACAAAATCTTCATATCTATGAAACTTCGTATCGTTGATCTTTGCATCTTTGAGCTTTGACAAATATCTTCTGTCTTTGAATATGAACTGACTTTGAGCTTTGAAAACATTCTTGAGTTATTTTGTTTTAATACTCTTTAAAACTTTTTTCTAAAAGGTAGAAATTAGGTGAAAGATAGTAAAAATCTTTAAATTCGAAGAACCTTTTATAAATGTTTGTTTATTTTCGTTATTCCTGAGTTCTAATTAGATGTTTGGAAGAAAGAAATTTTTTTTTTATTAAATATTTTAATAATAAAACTAATGTTGTAATATTTAAAACCATGAAGGGTAAATTGCATAAAAGTTGTATTGTATTTTAATCTGATTCTTATTTTAGATAACATATATTTTTAAAATATTTAGATTTTTATTTAATATCAAAATGAAGATTTTGAAAGAAATACTTGGTGCTTGTAATACATATTTTATTATGTAGATAATTTCTTGTCAAGATGAATATTCTCAAGATGACTATTCCATACCTAAAACAACTAAATATTTGTCTCAAATAAAAGTTTGAATGTAATTCATGTTGGAAAACTTTGGAGATACTCAGGTAAACTGTTTAAAATATCGAATTATGAAAGAAATGCCATTGTTCATAAAGCATATGAATTAGAGGTCGGCAACAATCTTTTTCTTTGGTTTAGACCGGATCGGATTACACTTAGACCAAATTGTTTAGATTGCATCGGATTACACTTAGCCTAAACTGTAACTTCATAAGTCGGCACCAAATTAGACCCCTGGTCCTAAATTAGTCTGAAAGTCTTTGAAGTAGATCAGATAAAGACTGGTCTTTTTTTAGACCGATAAGACCGGATCAACCAAATTAGACTCTTGGTCCTAAATTGGTTTGAAAGTCTTTGAAGGGGATCATATAAAGATCAGTCTTTTTTAGGACCGATAAGACCGGATGGATAAATCAAACCTAATCAGATTGGAAGAGACTATTCAACTTAATCCAATTTTCTTTTAAATATTTGATATTTATTAAAAAAAATATACAGGCAATTATATAAATATAATCAAAACAGTACATATTTTATAAATTAAAACATAAATCAACAACTAATAATCTAATGCAATTATTTTGTATTTTTTTTAAATTACTGCCACTATATATTATCATTTTGGGAAATGTCTGAAAAAACTCAACGAACTATCTGATTTTGAATGGTTAAGTTGTTAAACTATTTCTTTGAATGATAAAATCTTTAAACTCTCTAAAACCGGTTAAATACATTAATGTGACACAAATTTGGAAAAAGTCTAAAAAAACCCAATAAACTATCTGATTTTGAATGATTAAGTCTCTGAATTTTTTAACAAATATATTTTTTACACTTTTTCCTAAAAAAATTAACAAATAAATCTTTAATTTTTTTTTCTATGTTTGTTACCAAATAAAATTTGAGCTTTTTTTAAACAAATAAATCCCATTTTTTTTTGAAAAAACAAAATAATGAACTTAATTTTGATAAAATGATTTCGAACTTTTATTGAACATTAATGAACAAAAAGTATACAATTTCTCTCACCGGCAACAACTAAAATGAACCAATTAAACAGCGAAATTATACCATTTCATTACTAATTCCGAAACATTCAAAAGTTATGTCTAAAACATAAATAGATGCATACAATGTTAGGAAAAATTTATCGTGCCAAAGAAAATACAAGAAGCACATGAATGATTTCTAAGGTCCCAAAACGAGTAGAAATCCAAATGCACAATAAACCCAACAACAAATGCGGATAACAATGATCTAGATGTTTACACAATATATTCTCGACGTAGAAAATTAAACCCACGCAAAATATATATATATATATATATACATAAATAGATAAAAGCGATGGAAACGTTAGTATCTATAAGTATATATATATATATAGCAAGATATATATAAGCGTATATATCGACGAACTATATATATATAATAACGATATATATATATATAAAAGTTATATATATATATAGACGAGATATATATATATATATATATATATATATATATATATAAAATAACGATATATATATATATATAGGGAAGGGTTCAATAGAGAAGTGTAAATATTTAGAGAAATAGAGAAGTGATCATGTCCCTTGGATTAAATGATCAATGGTCAGAATTTGAAGGGTCAAATGCGCTACATTGAATAAATTCGCGTCCACAGTAATTAATATAGAACGTATAAGGGGTATTTTCGTAATATGCGCACCTACATCAAAATAGGCGGCAATTGAATCATAACACTACACAATACTACTCATTACACTATTTTATCAAAAACCGTACGAAATTATCGACAAAATACTCTCCAAAACCCTCATTCATCACCAAAAACACCAAAAATCAACTCTCTGGTTCATCGAAAAGTTAAAAAATGGCAAAAACTCGAAAACATTCTACAAATGCTGAAGATGAACCTGCAACAAATCCGATTAACGAAGAAAATCGGGATGCAGAAGATGAAACATTGATAACGATTGTTAGAGACGGTATTTTATACATATTTATTATAAAATGTTTGAATGTTCATCGTTATACGATGAATCTATGTTTAAAAACATGATGAAACGATTTAAAAAAATTTTAGGGTTTAATCAAAGTTCATAAATGTTGTTTTGTTTTTTATTACAGCGAAAAACACGAGTGCGCTTCCAAAGATAAAGATAAAAAGAAGAAAAAAAGCAAAAGCAACCGCAGGTATATTCGTTCATAAATGAATGAATCATATTTTTTGAATATAAGGTTTTGATATGAAAACATTCATATATGAATGTTGAATAATAAATAGTTTATATATGAATGTGTTTAATGTTTGTTGGTTTATTATGATATTTTTCTCTAGATCTAGGGTTTAGAGATGAAAAACATTCATATATGAATGTTAAATATTAGATAGTTCATATATGAATATTTTTCAGTAGATCTAGGGATTTGAATATTCGAAAGTTCATATATGAATGTTAAATACTTTTGTTTAGATCTAGGATTTTGAATATTGTAAAGATCATATATGAATGTTAATAATACTCGAACATTCATATGTGAACGTTCATATTTGGACTTTCGAATATCTGAACATTCAAATTTGAACATTCGAATGTCTGAAAATTCATATATGAAAGTTCATATATAAAGGATCATATATGAATGTTTAAATATTTCAAAATTTCATATATGAACATTCATATTTGAACTTTTCAAATATTTGTAATTTCAAATATGAAAGTTCATACATCAATGTTAAAATATATGAACATTCATATGTGAACATTCATATATGAAAGTTCATATTTGAAATTTCGAATATTCGGAAGTTCTAATATGAACGTTCATATTTGGACTTTAGAATATCTTAACATTCATATATGAACATTCATATTTGAACTTTGGGATATATGAGCATTCGTATATGAACTTTTATATATGAACGTTCGAATATCTGAACATTCATATATGAAAGTTCATATATGAATGTTAATATATTTCGAAAATTCATATATGAACATTCATATTTGAACTTTCAAATATCTGAACGTTCATATATGAACGTTCGAATATATGAACCTTCATATATGAATACCCGTATATGAATATTCATATTTTAATGTTGAACATACCAAATTTAATGTATGAATGTTTTTTTGATTGATTTGTTGTTTATAGGAAATGAAAAGGAAACAACTACCACAACAAAACTGGAGAAGCTGATTGAAAAAAAAGAACCTGAGAAAGGTAAAAAGAAAGAGGAGCAGTCAAAAGCAATAGTTTTATGTATGTAACTTATAATAAACAATGAGAACAATTTATATTATCATGATGCTTCATTAGTTATATTGACAAATATCTATAAACAGACACGGGAACTGGCTCAAAAAGAGCAAAAAGAACAAGAAAAGCAACCAATCTAATTGATTTGGATGATGATTTTGGAAAACCTCTTCACAAGGAAACAAAGAGAATAAAGAAGGGGACAGATCAGAAAAAACAAACTTTCCCAGTAATAAAAGTTAGAACATCTCCGAAACCGCTTTATGAAGCAATTCAAGCTTTAACTAAAGACCAGAGAGAGTGCATAAAAAGCATGGGATTCGAGGATTTATTGGACATGACGATGGATGGAATCCCATCAAAGCTAGCATTTTTTGTTGTTGATTCCTTAAACTGTGATTCAATGGAGATGGTTATTGGAGAACACAGGCTGACAATAACCGAAGAATCAATCCATTATATGCTTGGTGTTCCTATATTTGGAAAGAATCTATTTGAAGAAGAGTTTGTTCCAGATGACAGTGACATGTTGGTGAATTGGAGGTCACAATTTTCAAACAAAATAATCCGACCAACAGATCTCAAGCAAAAGATGATTGATAGCAAGGAAGCAAATTTCAACTTCAAGTTGAATTTTATTACTCTTTTCTGCAATACAATGGCTGAAGGACTGAAGAGTGGGACCCTGAATATGATTGTCCTAAATTACATAACTCCAGAGACAGATGTATCAAAAATTAACTGGTGTTCATACATTCTTGAGTGTTTGAAAACCAGCAAAAAGGGTTGGGTGAGAGACTCTGACAAGAGTTTCTATGTTGGATCTATAACATACTTGCTCGTAAGTATAATATAACATTTTTAAATTTAAAATATATCTTACAACAATGTATTAATTGATTCTTATTTGCAGCTATTGTATGTTTATAATTTTGAATGTGAGGATGTGCATGTTAAAAGATATATACCATTGATCAAGATGTGGACTGCAGAAAGATTGAGAAGAAGAGAGGGTTATGAAATTGATCAAGGTGGATTCGGTAAAGGAAAGCTGATTGTTGAAAAAGAACCTACTGAAGAAGAAAAACTAAATGCAAGTATAATATAACATTCATATATGAATTCATGTATGAATTCATATATTATAAACTATATGAAAGTTCATTTATGAACTCAAATATGAATGTTCATATATTTTGAAAGTTCATATATGAGTTCATATATGAAAGTTCACATAAGAAAGTTAATATATGAAAGTTCATATATTTTGAAAGTTAATATATGAAAGTACATATATGAAAGTACATATATGAAAGCTCATATATGAATTCATACATGAATTCCTATATTATAAACTATACATATGAAAGTTCATATATGAAAGTTCATATATGAACATTCATATATGAACTCGTATATGAAAGTTCATATATGAACTCATATATCAAAGTTGATATATGAAAGATCATATATGAACTCATATATGAAAGTTCATATAAGAAAGTTCATATTTGAATTAGTATATGAAAGTTCATATATGATTTTTCATATATGAAAATTCATATATGAACTTTGGTATATAAAGTTCATATATGAATTCTTATATATGAAAGTTCATATATGAATATTGTATACTTTATACATTTATTTTTATATATGAATTTATATTTGAATCCTTAATACTTTATACTTCATATATAACTCTTAATTTTTATACAAATCGTAGGTTGTTCAGAGTATGATAAGAGAGAAAATGAATTGTTTGATGTGTGACTCAATGATCCTAGATCAGGTTTTTGAAGAATCTTTTATCAATTTCCCTGGTAATGAAATAATTAAAAAATACAAAGAAGAGTATGATGAGTTCATGAACAGAGGAACAAAGAAGAAGAATTTGGAAAGTGAGATATTAGTTGGAGTTGAAGAGGAAGATTTACTGGTTAAAGAGAATCTAAACCTGGTTACGGGTATAAATGATGAATTGTTCATGACACCTGTTACACAAACAACCAGGATGATGACGGATACAGATGAATTTTGGGAAGACCCACAAACTCATGGGGAAATTGAAGTTGTGATGAAAAGTTATGAAGCATCAAAAGAAGAGAAAGAGAAGGAGAAAGAGGAAAAAGAGAAGGAGAAAGAGGAAAAAGAGAAGGAGAAGAAAAAGAATGATGAAAAAGAGAAACAAGAGAAAGAGAAAAAGGAGAAAGAGATGGAAAAAAGTGACTGAGATGGAGAGACATGAGAAGGAGAGTGCAACTGACATGCAACATGAAGTTACAACAGAAAACACTTTGGATGTTGTGAAAAAAATTGCAGCTTCATATGTGAATGATGGACCTAATTACAATTTGGGGTTCTCATCACAAGAGGAAGAAGAGAAGGCTGAGAAAGAAAAGGCTGAGAAAAAAAAGAATGAGGAAGAAAAAGGTGAGGAAAGAATGAGAGAAGAGTTAACAAAGAAAGAGAAAGGAGTGAGAGAAGAGGAAGAAAAGATAGATGAAGAAATGACAAAAGAGGTAGAAAAGGAAGAGGAAGAAGAAAATAAGGAAGGTAAGAGAGAAATCAAACTGCCAGAAAGCATGAGGGCACCTTATGTTAACAAGATTGTTTTAATATCAAAATATTTGACAACGACTGAAAAGAAGCTTGGTAGATGGCTGTTTGCACTGACCGGAGAGTGGAGGTAAGTCACACCTTTAATATTATATATGTTGTTTTAAAAAGTTAATGATGTGCATATATGATAAATTTTATTTCATTTCATTGTCTTGTAGAGAGATGATCTATGAAACAAGGGATGGGGATAATATGATAAAGGTGGCTGCAGAAAGTTTAATGCCAAACACATATGTAGTGGCCAATGTCATTGATACATGGGCTGCTCTACTGAACGCAGAAGAAGCATTAAGAAGCAGCAAATCCCCACATAGACTTTTTCTCAACACAACCATAATGGTATGTCAATAGTTATATATATTTTTAGCCTAGTTCATACATGTATAACTTTTAAATGGGGTTGTTTTCATATATGAATGATTGTTACTTGTGAACTTTATTTACAAAAATCTGTTTTCATTCATATATGAATGATTTGAACAATTGAGTTCATATATAAACAGAAACATGAATTGAACATGAATCTTAGCATATATGAATTCTTATATTATAAACTATACATATAAAAGTTAATATATGAAAGTTCATATATGAATGTTTATATATTTTGAAAGTTCATATATGAATTCATATATGAACTCGTATATGAAAGTTCATATATGAACTCATATATCAAAGTTGATATATGAAAGATCATATATGAAAGTTCACATATGAACTTTCATATATGAATTCGTATATGAAAGTTCATATATGATTTTTCATATATGAAAGTTCATATATGAATTCTTATATATGAATTCATATATGAAAGTTCATATGTGAATTCCTATATATGAATATTGTATACTTCATATATTAATTTTTATATATGAATTCATATTTGAATCTTATATACTTCATATATGAATCATTAATACTTTATACTTCATATATGAATTCTTAATACTTCATACTTTATAATTCATATATGAATCATTAATACTTTATACTTCATATATGAGTTCTTAGTACTTTATACTTTATAATTCATATATGAATCTTTAATACTTTATACTTCATATATGAATTGAATATGAATCTTAGCATTTGGATTCATATATGAATCTTTTTGTTCATATATGAATATAAATTGTTCTGAAAATCAAAAATTTAAATATAATTACTTTGTTTACCTAGCCGGATGGGGTCCTAAAGAAAACTAACACCCCAGAAGAAAGTTTCAATATCTTCAATTCAAACATTAGACAAGTATTCAAGAATAATGAAGATTTGACAACTCTGAGGGATTATGATCTGGTACGTATCTAAATTATATACAAAACATAAAAATTTGTCTGAAATTGTAAAGATTCTGATTATGTATAATGAAAACAGGTTTTCTTCCCCATCATACAATCAAGCCACTATTTTTTGATTGTATACAACATCAAGCACCCAAAAATCTACATTATAGACAACATGTCAACGAAAGTATCTATTGCAAATAAATATGGAGATGTTCCGTTCATTCTGGTAAAGTTACTAATGTTTAAATTTTTGTAAGTTAATAAACGAATATATTATAAACTTTACTTATGATAATAAAAATATTATGCAGCATCGATTGTTCGTTGAATACTTGAGTTCCGTTAACCATCCCAGAGCAAAAGCAATAGCACCACTTCAACCAGAAAGATATATAATGAATTGGTGCTCTGAAGAAAACAAAATTGACTGTGGGATATTCATAATGAGGCATATGGAGACATACATTGGACAAGATATTCAGAAGTGGGAGTGTGGATTTCAAAAAAAGGCAAACTCTCAGAAACAACAAATTTATCGCTTACGATACAAGTATGCGACAAAATTGTTACTTTCAGAGAATAATCTACATAGGGAGAAGGTTATAGCAGAAACAAATGAGTTTGATTCATACAATGAAGCAAAGAAGAAATACATGGAATCGGTGGCCAAGACATTGAAGAAGCAGAGACAGGATATGTTGTAAGTGATTGGTTGGGTTTGATACATTTGGCAGCATACATCTGATGGTTAGGTTTGATGGTTCTATGCTTTAAAAACAATACTTTCTTGTACAATTATGGTGGTTTGTTTGTGTATGATGGTTGAAGGTTTGCTAGAATGATAGCATGAAGATACAATTATGGTTGTTTTGGTTTGGATATTTTTAAACAATGGTACCTGTATGTTGAATGTTTGTAATTTTGGTGGTAATATATAGTTTATAAAAAAATATTTTTGATCTGTTTTGGTCTATTTATTGGTTGTTTATGTATTAATGTGAACCTTATTTTTCATATATGAACCTTATAGTTCATATATGAACCTTCGTGTTCATATTAGTTTATATAACTTCATATATGAACTCTTGAGTTCGTATATCAGAAAATATTCATATTTGAACCTTTTTGTTCATATTTGAACATTGAAGTTCATATATGAACTTTTATGTTTATGTATGAATGCGAAAGTTCATATATGAATGTTCATCTATGAATGTTCATCTATGAATGTTCACATATTAGAAAGTGCAAATATGAAAGTTCAAATATGAATGTTAATATATTTCAAAATTTTATATATGAATGCTCATATAATCGAAAGTTCATATATGAATGTTTAAATATGAATGTTCACATATTAGAAAGTGCAAATATGAAAGTTCATATATGAATGTTTAAATATGAATGTTAACATATTAGAAAGTGCATATATGAATGTTCATCTATGAATGTTCATCTATGAATGTTCATATATGAATGCTCATATAATCGAAAGTTCATATTTGAATGTTCAAATATCAATGTTCAGGTATTCGAAAGTGAAAATATGAACGTTCATATTTGAATGTTAATATATTTCGAAACTTCATATATGAATGCTCATATAATCGAAAGTTCATATTTGAATGTTCAAATATCAATGTTCAGGTATTCGAAAATGAAAATATGAACGTTCATATATGAATGTTAATATATTTCGAAACTTCATATATGAACGTTCAGGTATATGAATGTTAAAATATTATTCATTAAAAAATCAATCAACATTTATTATTTAAATTGTGACTATAAAAAGTAATCATAGAGTTAAAAAGTAACCTAGACTATGTATCTAATCATTAACATTCTTCAATGGGCAGTTTCGAGAATCATGATTACCCAACTCTTGACAATTTCTACACAATTGCTTAGCCTTTTGACTCTTTATTGCAGCTTTCTCACCTGCACCGATCAAACGTTTTCCTGTTCCACATCCTTTGTTGCGGATGCCTGATGGTGCCTGGATATCTATTTTTTCTGCTTTATTAACACCAATAAGATTTCTTATCGTCTCTTTCTTCTTTTCAAATTTGCTTTGGTAAGGAATATTAGCATCAACCTCAGCTTTCAAACAATGAATCTTCTCTGCAAACTCTTTAAGCTTCTTTTTATCACTTCTAAGACTCATCAAAATATAATCCAAAGATGCTTGTGCATCATAGCAAATTCTTGCCATTTCACCATTTGGATCGCCTTGTCTCCACGAAATGTGTCTAAGATTGAAACACATCAAGTCTCTTCTCCATCGTCGACATATATACTTCTCCGGTATCTGATTGAAGTTCTCATTCATTAAAACTTTGAAAACATGACGACATAAAATTCCATGTTGACCAAAATTATTGCATTCACATTCAAATGTGGAATCCAGTTGATTCCACACAACCTACAACACATATGAACATGAAAAACGTAAGTTGTGTTAATAAATAATAATAAATATGCATATATTATTAATTCTTTTTACCTTGAACAACTTCTTCCTTTTAGAATCTTTGTCATTTTGCAAAATTGTATAAAGTTGGCATCCATCCTTTTCAACAACATTTTGTTGAACACACGACCATGCTCCTTTATTAATTTCCTTTTGAACTTCCAAAAACATAGCCCGTGTGTAAACTTCATTTGCATGTTTCTCAATTGCATTCGGAGTGCACATATGAGGAACAGTTGTCTTTGTCGCATGGTCAAGCTTACGTTGAGAATTTCTTTGCTTACGCATTGCATTTTCAAATGCAAGCATGAATGTGACAAAGTTATTACCATGGTGAGCAAATTTGTTGAAGAATGAATTTATGCTCTCGGACCTTGATGTAGTTTTCATCAATGAACAAAAAGGAATAGACTTGAAATAAGCAGGAATCCATCGTTGACGAATACGAAACATGTGTGAAAACCATTTGCTTTTCTGAAGTTTGAACTCACTAATCAAATCCAACCATATAGTTTCAAATTCTTCAGGCTCCAATTGAACATTCCAAACAAGTTTATTAAAGCGTATGTTAAAATCTGTCTCCCTATATATCTCTGTGCTAACCTACAAAATGAACAGAATACTCTAAATAATGATTCATATATGAAATTTAATTTATTTAATATAATTCATATATGAACCTTGGTGTTCATATATGAATATCTAATTAGTATGAACCTTTGTATTTACTATGAACCTTTGTATTCATATATGAACCTTCAAGTTCATATTTGAAAATGTATTTATGATGAACTATGTGTTCACATTAAAATTTTAATAACTAATTAAGAATTCATATATGAACAGATACTAACCTTGTTTGGAACTTTGGCCATGATATGCCACATACATAATCTGTGACGTGATTCGGTAAAAACCAATGGAATAACTTGTTTCATTTCCAAACACTGATCTGTTAGAACCAAACTAGGCTGCTTCCCACAATGTGCTTTCAAAAACGCCTCAAGAAGCCACTTAAAATTATCAAGAGTTTCACCCGACAACAAAGCTGCACCAACAGTAATAGATTTTTTATGATTATTAATAGCAGTAAATGGAACAAACACCATTCTATACTGGTTTGTGCGGAACGTAGCATCAAATGAAATAACATCTCCAAATTCTTGGTAATTCAGCTTAGCAATTTCATCAGCCCAAAAAATACCACATAACTGATTATCCTGCCGATTATATTCAAAAGAAAATCCTGAATCATCCTTTGATCTATCTTCCAACATAGAAAGAACCATTTCACCATCACCATCACCAACAAATGCATTCAAATCCCTCCTAAAGTTCTTATAATCATCAACAGTGCAACCAGAAACATCAAAACCCCCTTTCAAAGACATATGCAACGTATGCGCCTTCGTTGCACCAATATTACAACTAGTAGCATTGTGAATAAACACTTGATCGGTTAAAGACAACTGCCTTCGTTTTCTAGATATACTCATTTCATTTTCATCAAGAAGCATATGATTATGTTTCTCTTCAAAATAATAAACTTCATACAATGATTTTGAAGGTACAAAACACAACCTAATGCATGCTCTACAACCTGTCTTCTTCGTATTTGAATTACGGTGATTTTTACCTTCAATACTATCATGAACCGTATTAAAACTCCTTTTTGGTGGATCCCCTTCCTTACTACACACAACATACCTTATCTTGACAATACCATGATTACCATTAACAGTTGTTGAAAGTCTAACATCAAAACCCCCTTTCTGAGCATACCGTTCATACATTGAAATGCCCTGCTGAACAGACTGAAAAAAGATACCTACTCTTGGCTTCAAATCCACATGCACATTCGGTATCCAAAACTTCGAACCAGATAGTGAAAAAACTAATTGATGAACATCATTTGTAGATGACAAACAATGATTTGAACCTACAACATCATTATAAAAATAATGTTAAAAATGTTAAAAATGTTCAAATATGAATGTATTTAATTATTTTAAATAAAAGTAATACGTAAACTAAATAATTCATATATGAATGTTTTATAACAATTCTAACAATTCTAACAATTCATATATGAATGTTTTATACTATAAACATTTTTAAAGTAATTCAACAAATATTCATATATGAATTTTTGTTACAATACCCATAATATGAACGTTTTATAGAAATTCTAATAATTCATATATGAATGTTTTATACTATAAACATTTTTAAATCAATTCAACAAATGTTCATATATGAATGTTTTATAACAATAGAAACAATTCATATATGAATGCTTTAAACTTTAAATTTTTTAAAAGCAACTCAGAATTCAACGAATGTTCATATATGAATAAATTTAATTATTTACAACTAACTAATTAATGAACTAAGAAACAAAATAATTCATATATGAACGTTCAAATAAATTCATATATGAATGTTTTATAATAACACAAATTCAAAAATCAAATCAAACTAAATTAGTCAAGTTCATATATCAATCAACAATGTTTATAACAGACATAAAACAAATGTTCATATTCAATTTATAACTCAAAAGTTTGAAAAAAACTAAAATTGTTCGAATTTCAATTTGAACGATTAACTATTTACAATTCATCTTCATCAAATCACATCTACATCGAAAAAACAGTAAAAGAACATAAAATTAAAACACAATACCTTCTTCTTCTTCATCAAACAAATCTTCATCATTCGATAATTGATCAAATTCTTGATCGACTTCATGATCAAGAACGGTTACTGAATCAGACATTATATTACGATTGATCAATATCTTATAAAAACCTAATTTTTGAGACAAAAGAAGAAAACGAGAGCAGATCAAGAGTTTGAATCGATAAAATTGAAATAGATTGATAAACGAGAGCTAATAAGGATACGATCGAATTTGATTAAGGAAAGGATCTGTTTTATTTCAATTTGATTCTAAACCGTATGACATTAATTACCAAATTACCCTCCCGTGATAAAAATCAGATCATTTAATCCAAGGGACATGATCACTTCTCTATTTCTCTAAATATTTACACTTCTCTATTGAACCTATGGCTATATATATATAAATATATATATATATATATATATATATATATATATATATATATATATATATATATATATATATATATATGTATGGCAAGTGAACACAAACAATAACACCGGGAGTTAACGTGGTTCCACTATCGTTGTGATAGTGTACGTCCACCAAAGAGAGAGAGCAAGTGTTTATTACCAACCAAAGAGATTACAAAGTGTTTCACACAAGGATCTTAAGATCCACGATCAACTAACGAATCCTCTCGAACACCACCGAATATATCGAGAACACTCTCAACCTCACAAAACTCTAGATACCAAGAGTAACAAAATAGGGAGGGTGTTTGGTGGGTGGTGTTGTTGGCCGGCGAGAGAAGCAAGAAGAGGGAAGAAGATGGTGTAAAGAAGAACTTGGAGATGGCATGGTATTTATAGGGGTGATGGAGGTGGGTTGGCATGCATGGATGGTTGTCATGCATGTATGTGTGCATGGTGTTTTCAACCACATAAAGGCTCTTCCCCTCCATTTGGTACGTGGCCTCTTATGATCCATGCAAAAGGGTTTTGCATAGCATCCAATGCAAAAACTAATATATATATATATATATATATATATATATATTATTTTTCAACACTCCACCATGATATGCAAATCACCCAACGAAAACCAATGCACGAACCAATCCACCGAATACGAGTTCTCCCAATGGTTGATCATCAGCAAGTAGATAGCAAAGTAAATTGGCATGAGGTAGCAAAATGCATTCCAACCGTGACGAGCTTTGGCATGGCCATCACCCATCAAAGTTACAAGCAAACAAATAACCTCAAATGCACAATCTACTGAACAAGGTAGAGCATAAGCAAAGCTCTAAGCACTTAACAAAGTAATTCCTTCAAAGATGTCATTTTGTCATCCGTGGTAATATCTACTCTCTCTCGCAAAGTGCCCAACGGCACTAACACAAACGGAGCTGGATCAAGTTTGAGCAGTGCCCAAACTTGGCTGGCGGTAGCGACTTAGTGAACATATCAGCAACATTGTCGTCTGTCAGGACTTTCTTCAAATAGATGGCCTTCGCTTCATGTAATCTAACAAGATATGCATCACACACATTTATGTGCTTTGTCCAGGAGCTGAAAGCCAAATTAGTTGCCAAATGGATGGCACTCTGATTATCACAGAGAATGCGTATGGAAGGTTGCTCGAAGCCCAAGTCATTTATCAGTTCTTTCAAATAGACCGTTTCCTTTGCAGATTCAACCGCCGCAACAAGTTCAGCTTCTGTGGTCGACAATGCAACAATAGACTGTAACCGTGATCTCCAACTAACGGCCGTTCCACCTAAGGTAAATACATAACCGGATGTGGATCTCCAACCAACTCGATCACATGCATAGTCAGAATCACAATATCCAACAGTTTCACAGTTATTGCACAAACCAAATATAAGACCATGCTTCTCGGTTCCCTTCAAATATCGGAATGCCGTTTTAATGGCTACCCAATGTGATCGACCCGGATTCGCGAGAAACCGACTCACCACTCCGACACAATGTCCGAGATCGGGACGGGTACACACCATGGCATACATGAGACTCCCGACTGCACTAGCATATGGAACCTTTGACATTTCGGCCTTCTCCTTGTCGTCCTTCGGACAATCTTCGCTCGTAATCTTGATGTGCATCGGTAGCGGAGTGCTAGACGTCTTGGCACCATCAAGATTGAACTGCTTCAGAATTCTCTTAATATACGCTCGTTGTGTCAACCTGAGTGTTCGGGACTTTCTGTCCCGCACGATTTCCATGCCCAGAATCTTCTGCGCCGCGCCAAGATCTTTCATTTCGAATTCTGACTTCAACTTATCTTTCAGACGTTCGATCTCTGACCGGTCCTTGCAGGCAATAAGCATGTCATCTACATAAAGAAGTAAGTAAGTGAAAATACCACCGCTTTGTCTATGATAGATACAAGCATCCTTTTCACTGCGCTCAAATCCCAGAGTGAGCATAAACGAATCGAACTTCTTATACCACTGACGAGGCGATTGTTTAAGTCCATAGAGGGACTTCTGGAGCTTACATACGTATTCTGGTTTGCTGTCGGAAATGAAACCATCGGGTTGCTTCATATAGATAGTTTCATCCAAGTCTCTGTGTAGGAAGACGGTCTTCACATCTAGCTGTTCTAGCTCCAAATCGTGAATAGCCACGATCGCTAAAAGAACACGAATAGATGTATGTCTAACAACAGGAGAAAAAATATCGTCATACTCGATACCTTTCCGTTGTGCAAAGCCTTTAGCAACGAGACGAGCCTTGTACCGATTGTCATCTTTGACTTTGAAAGCCCACTTGCAACCAATAGCACGGATGCCCTTCGGCAACGGACATAAGTCCCAAGTGCTGTTCTTCGAGAGAGCTTCCACTCTTCCTGCATGGCACCAAGCCATTTCGAACCGTGGGTTGAGGCCAACGCCTCCTTTACATCAAGCGACTCCTCTTGCCCTACATGCAAAGCAAACTCTAGCTGATCTGTAAAACTCATGTTAGCAAAATCCCAATCTCCATACCTATTCGGCAGACGAATAGTCCTTTGACTACGCCTGGTAGGTGCAATAACTGGGATTGTATCGCCGTGGTCTCCACCATCATTCAGAATCTCTTCTTCAGAATCACTAGTAGAAGTCACTGGTGGAATGACTTCTTCAACATCAACGGGTGATTCTGGAACAATATCAGGAACGGATGAACTGGGAATATTAGGACTGACTACTGGCTCCACATCATCGGCGGTACGAGCAACATTAGTGATGACTTCTGGATTTTGAGAGGATCGACGATCCTGTGACTTTAACAGGACTGATTCATCAAACGTGACGTGTCGAGAATGAATCACCTTACGAGTCAAGGGGTTCCAGATTCGGTAACCCTTGATACCATCTGTATAGCCGAGCAAGAATCCTTTGGTGGCTTTAGGATCCAACTTGTCCTGGTCTGAAACATGAACGTAAACAGGACAACCAAATACACGTATGTATTTCAAACAAATGTTTATTTTACCTCTCCAAACCTCTTCCAAAATCTTTCCCCCGATGGCCGAACAAGGTAGCCTGTTCACAATGTGCACCGCGATGTGTAGTGCTTCGGCCCAAAAAATTTTGGGGAACTCCGATGTCGACAACATACATTGGACTTTTTCAAGCAAAGTCCTATTCATCCGTTCGGCTACCCCCATTAGATTGAGGATCGCCCGGAGTGGTGTAGTGACGGTGGATGCCTTTACGCGAACAAAAGTCCTTGAAGTTACCACTAGTAAACTCTCTACCGTTGTCAGATCTAAGCACTTTCAACTTCTTGCCAGTCTCGACCTCTACTCGTGCCAACCAAGTCTTGAACGTATCGAAGACACCTGACATGAACTTTAACACATACACCCAAAGCTTATGTGAGAAATCATCAATAAACGAAACAAAATATTTACCTCCACTGAGGGACGGAGTACTGGATGGTCTCCAGACGTCTGTATGAACATAGTCGAGGATTCCTTTAGTGTTGTGTTTTCCAACACCAAAAGAAACACGCGTCTGCTTTCCTTTGACACATCCCGAACAAAACTCCAGGCTAGCAGGAACAGACACTTTAATGAGCTTTTGCTTGCGAAAAATCTCCAAGTTCTTCTCGGATGTGTGACCCAAACGAAGATGCCATAAGCGAGCATCACCAAGATTCTGAGAACTTTCGGCCACACACGATTCAGAAGACACAGTCTCACCAATCAAATGGAAAAGATTATTTTCCGCCCGTTCGCCTTTCATAACGATAATACTCCCTCTGGAGATGCGCAAACTCTCGTCATTGCCTCGAAAGTTGCAGCTCAATTTGGACAGTTGTCCAACAGAGATCAAGGAACGAGTCATGGATGGAACAAACTTGACATTATTCAATGTCCGAATACACCCATCGAACATCTTGATCCGCACAATACCGATACCCTTAGTGACACACGAAGTACTGTTTCTCATATAAATACTGTTACCGTCAACTTTTCTAAAGGTAGAGAAACAGTCCCGGAATGGTGTCAGGTGGCAAGATGCCCCGGTATCTAGCACCCAACGCCTGTCACCTTGCGGTGGTGCAACTGTGGCAGAGAAGCCTTCTTGCTCCATTTCGGCTGCAACGGCTGAGGTGTCCGCGTTGTCTTTGTTTTTAAGTCTGGGACAGTCCTTAACCCAATGACCTGGCTTGTGGCAATAATTACAGTTGCCACGCGCCTTTGATTTCCCTCGAGAACCAGGTCGGCGAGACGGAGAGCGCCCACGATTGCTTCCTCTTGACAAATGTTGATCGTCTCGGCCTTTGTCAGCAAATAGGCCTTGACTGTAATTAATCTCTCTGTGATTGTTACCGATTCGCATCTGAATTCGCTGATCTTCAGAAATCATTCCTGTTTTCACATCAGACAAAGAAAGAGTTTCTCTTCCGTAAATAAAACTGTTAGTGAATTGGGAATACTTCTTGGGAAGTGAATACAACAGGATCATAGCAAGTGCTTCTTCGTCTTTCGCAAGAAGCGCATCTGTTGCCTTCAACTTCATGATTATGTCTTCGAATTCGGTCATGTGCGCCTTGATTGTTGTGCCTTCCTTCATTTTGTAGAAGAGACACGACCGCATCAGCAACAATCTGTTGGTCAAAGTTTTCTTGAGATATAAATTCTCAAGCTTGCTCCAATACCTGCAACTGTCTTTTCAGACACAATCTCAGATATAACATTATCTCCCATAGCCATCTGCAAAGTAGTAAATGCCCATGCTTCCATTTCTTTAGCCTTAAGGTCAGACATATTAGGGTCTAACTCGTCTTTGGCAAATACTACGGGATGGACTCCATTTTTCCTAAGTGTCGCGGATGTTGTGAATAGCCATTTACCAAAGTCACCGTCCCCATTCCAAGTCTGTATACGAATCCTAGCCCCGGACAAATTAAAGGTACCTTCTTGGTACGGTTTTTGGGACTGGTTAGAGGGACCAGCTCCAAATGGGTTTTCTACTTCAGCCATAGAGAAAACGAAATGTGTAAACTGTTTATGTATATTTTCTACACAAACCCAAATCTGGATCCGAAGCTATGATACCAATTGTTAGGAAAAATTTATCGTGCCAAAGAAAATACAAGAAGCTCACGAATGATTTCTAAGGTCCCAAAACGAGTAGAAATCCAAATGCACAATAAACCCAACAACAAATGCGGATAACAATGATCTAGATGTTTACACAATATATTCTCGATGTAGAAAATTAAATCCACGCGAAATATTTATATATATATATATATATATATATATATATATATATAAATAGATAAAAGCGATGAAAACGTTAGTATCTATAAATATATATATATATATATATAGCAAGATATATATAAGCGTATATATCGACGAACTATATATATATATATATAATAACGATATATATATAAGTTATATATATATAGACGAGATATATATATAAATATATATAACATAACGATATATATATATATGTATGGCAAGTGAACACAAACAATAACACCGGGAGTTAACGTGGTTCCACTATCGTTGTGATAGTGTACGTCCACCAAAGAGAGAGAGCAAGTGTTTATTACCAACCAAGGAGATTACAAAGTGTTTCACACAAGGATCTTAAGATCCACGATCAACTAACGAATCCTCTCGAACACCACCGAATATATCGAGAACACTCTCAACCTCACAAAACTCTAGATACCAAGAGTAACAAAATAGGGAGGGTGTTTGGTGGGTGGTGTTGTTGGCCGGCGAGAGAAGCAAGAAGAGGGAAGAAGATGGTGTAAAGAAGAACTTGGAGATGGCATGGTATTTATAGGGGTGATGGAGGTGGGTTGACATGCATGGATGGTTGTCATGCATGTATGTGTGCAAGATGTTTTCAACCACACAAAGGCTCTTCCCCTCCATTTGGTACGTGGCCTCTTATGATCCAATGCAAAAGGGTTTTGCATAGCATCCAATGCAAAAACTAATATATATATATATATATATATATATATATATTATTTTTCAACATACAAAACTTATACTCATTCTTTCGCAAAATATACCAAAAAAAGAATGCCCGTCCTTTCCCAAATATTAAAAAAAACCTCAATCTCTTTACAAATTAGTAATGGAAGCAGTACAATTTTTCTCCGTTTAATTGATTCATTTTATTTTGTTGTCGATGAGAGGGTTTGTATATTTTTTGTTAAAAAAGAAAAACCGGATTTATTTGTTCAAATTAAGTTTATGTTTTTGTTTCTTCAAACAAAAAAGTTTGGGATTTATTTGTTAAAAAAGTTTCAAGAATATATTTGCTAGAAAAATTTCGAAAAAACTTTATAAATTTATTTAATTAAAAATTTTAAAGACTCAATCATTCAAATCAGATAGTTTTTTGGGTTTTTTAGATTTTTTTTTCAATTTTGTATCACATTAACCTGTTTTTATAGATTACAAGAATGTATTTAACTGGTTTTAAAAACTTTAAAGGTTTTATCATTAAAAAAAATAGTTTAAGCACTTAACCATTCAAAATCAAATAGTTTATTGGGTCTTTTAGACTTTTTCCTATCATTTATTAATCTACTATATAAATAATTAACTACATTTCAGTTTTAACATTTTAGCATACGGAAAAGAGAGAAATGATATATTTTATTAGTAGATAATCATTTCCATTTTATTATAATCCCTTAAATAAAGGAAGTTACCATTTATCCTCTATAAAATTAAAATCTGAAAGAAACTATTTCAACAATCTACAAAAAATATTCCACAACTGATTAATTCATTTAGTTTATGTGATGCATCATGCATGAACATGTGAATGAATAACCATATTCATCGTCTTTCGATTTCTCGTATGCATGCACCTGTGAATGAATCTCCGTATTCGTCGACTTTCAATTTCTAGGTTGTATGCATATGTGAATGAGTCGTCTTCACAGTCCTTCATTTTGTCGGTTGTATGCACATATGAATGAGATACCATATTCAATGTCTTTCAGTTTTTGGGTAGCATGAACATGTGAATGAAACACCATATTCATCATATTCACGTTTGCATAAAATCGAGAAAAACTGAGTATAGAGAGTGAAGATGAATGCTTGAATCCTTTCGTGTATTTATGTGTGCAACACCCAAAAAATAAACATAATAAAAATGCGAAGGCTTGAATCCCTCGTGTGCATCATGTGTGCATGAATGACGGAAAAAAAGATTTTCAAAGATGAATAACTGAATCCAATTTGAGCATCTCATAATATTAAGACGATGGACATGAGTTGCATGCACATGTGCATACAAACCGTGAAGATCTAATATCAGTATCCCTCTCACCATGAAACTCTAACTTCGGCCTTAGTGTAACAACCCAACTCAACAAATAAAGCATAAACAACAATAAATAAATAACTAGCCGAAACGGCCTCAAAACATTGTCTTCATACAACGAGTACGTCAGAAGGTTGGCGGAAACAACGTATTACACAGCTGAGATTTCTAATAGTTAAATCCGACATACTATATATAACTGCTTCCATCTAGTCCCAAGCTCACGCTTACTCTTTGCCCTTACTAGAGCCTTCTACTTAAGTGCTTACCTGAAAAGGTTTAGTTTGGAAAATGCGAGGGTTAGACCATAAGGTCTAGTGAGCTCCCTCAAATCAACAGTTCTCAAAACACATTTCAAAACAGTTAATAACTTTCATAAACAGTTTTTTTAAATAAAACTTGCAAGTAACTTCACACTCGTAAATGGCACACTGAAGTCACTCAGAAGTGACAACGTGTCAGTCTCACACTGCCTTACTGGGTCACTCCTCCCATGGCATAAACGGGTCACTCCTCCCGGTATGAGCACTAGCGGGCCACACCCCCCGACTTAGCTAATTTACGTCTAACCACAATGTATGCATACATCTCAAATAAACTTTCATACAGATATTTCATGTAAATAACATCACAATTCTCTTCATTTACTTAATTCAGAAAACACGTTAAAAACACGTATTTTTAGTTAGAAAAACTCACCCGTCGCCTTAGCAAATTACTTCTCACGAAAGCTTCGCATTTTTAGGGGGAAACCACCTAAGATAATAACAGAATAAAAATCGTAAGTCTTAAGTCAACCCTTCTCCCTTCCGAACAGATTCTCACTCTTGACTAATACTACCGAATCCAAAACCGTAATTCCGGATTCCACAATCCGGATCCAAATCCGGATTCCGGTCTCAACGTCGCTCCGGGCTCCAATTCCGGGTCTGGTCCCATTCCGGATCCCGGAACACCCGGTTCCGGTCCTAACCAGTTCCGGATCCATGCGGGTTCCGGCCTCATTCCGGATCCGCATGCGGATTTCGGACTACCACCCTTTCCGGACTCATCCTATTCCGGACTCAATACCGGACTCCACTCCGGATTCCCATCCGGTTTCCGGATCCATTCCGGAACTCGATTCTTCAGGTTCTGGACATAATTGGGTTTTCGCATGAATCACTCTGAGTGATCGACCAAAAGGAAATATTCTAACCGAAAACATTGGAAAAGGATGCAGGAACAAAATGGCATTAATAGATACCCAAAATCTAGTTCCCTCTTACCTCACTTTGCGTAAAAACCCCCTTTCAACTTTGAGCTTCAATAAACTTATAAACTCATCTACAAGTGCGATAAGATTAAGAGATTAGGAATTTACCTTTCCAATTTGATGCTACAACTTCTCTGATGCAATCCCTTCCTTTGTTCTCTTCTCAAAATCACAAGCGTCTTATTGAATCCTTCCTCAGCTCCCACATACACACAACCGTTCTCAATGAAAGGATTTCCTAGGGTTTTGTGCCCAAAATGCTGATTTTATACCTTCTCTCCCTTTTCCACTTTGGTCCCTCAAGATTTCTGCTTTTACCTTCTTTCCTATCAAATATGAACTCTTACATTTTAACTTGGTTATTACAATACCTCCCCCTCAAAAGAACTCTTGTCCCTTAAGAAACCGTCACTAAACCTTTACCAGTCTGATCTTCTTGTTTCTTATCTCACAAATCTTGTTGTCCACAATCCCAACGGGTTCCTCTACGTAAGTCAACCTCTCACTAATTCTGATATCCTCCAATGGTACTGCCACCTCTGTCTTAGCCAAACACCCTTTTAAATTCGAAACATGGAACGCTAGGTGCACTCCCTTTAATTCTTCCGGTAACTCCAACTTGTAAGCTACTGCCACTTACTCGTTTTATAATGATGAAGGTCAACTCCTTATCGCCTGTATTCCTTGCAAGGTCGCCATCATCTCACTTCCAACATTTGCTCTCCATAATAGAGACGTGCATCACACTATGAATTCTTCCAAAATCTCATCGGGCACTACAAGATCGTATACCATCTATCCAACTTTCATAACTTCGACGGATCCAAAAACGTAGTCCACTTCACTTTTCTCTCGAATGCACCACTCCCAATTATGGGAATGTCTTCCGCATCAAACTGCCCCTTTCTCAAACTCAAGGTTCAGAAGTCTTATGCTTTTCAATCCAACCATCTTAGTTTCACTCGGTTACCCAAACCGTTCTGATGGAAAACATAACCGTACACCATACTTTGGAACCGCCCTCAGTGAGTCATAACTTTGCTATGTCATGCAATCTTGTACTATATACTTGCAATCCCTCTGATCAACTATACCTGTCTACATACCATCTGTAACATCCCATCTGCAACATCCCAGGCCAACCGTATCAGATATTGTCCGCTTTGTCCACACCTGGGCTCACGGTTTTAAAACGCGTCTAATTAAGGTTCTCTCATAAAACTTTACTTCCTTAAAAGAAGGAACTTTGCGAAATTCCCTGCTACGTTAACGAGAATCTTTTACCAGGAAACAATCACTCACTTGACAACTTGGCACAAGGCCAACCTTGAACATCCCAACAAACTATCACCCAAGAGTTCCTTCATCGAATTACATGCAGTTCTAGATTACTTCTCCCAACCGACATTCGTCTATGCAGATAATACCCCTTTTTTGAAACACATCGGCTACAACTCATCAACCAATTCATACGTCCCCACCACTTCATCACCCCACACTTATACGTAGCTAATAGCAGGAAACCTCCATAATCCCTCATTGAAGTGTTCACCTATCCGAATTGAACTTATCCTGATGACACATCAATTTCTCACTGCATTCCACAAGCGTCCAATCATATATGACATAACTTCGGTTACCCTCACTCATCAAAAGGAGTAACCATGTTCACACAAAACTATTCCCAATAACTTATCACTGAACGACCAGTTCGTTTGAACATTTCTCACAACATTACCAACTCAAATCCAATGGTCCTTCATTCCGAGCACCACATTCAATTACCTTTTTCCACTTCTTTCCCGAACTTAAAACATACATAAATCCCCTTCCTCCCTACTCTTTCCAGGAGTTCGCACACTTACCGATGACAATCTACACACACTACTTCACCTTTTTGATGTTACTGCCAAACTTCCTGCTTCCAAACTACTCACTTATTCCGACATACTATCTTCACCTCCCCACGTTAGCGTGGAGCACCGCCCACCAAACATCACTTGCCCCTCTTTTCCGACCTTTCCACATGTGCCGATAACACTTTCTCATTACTATACATAACCAAACGGTTGCACCAAAATTCTAACTTGAGGTATCCAACCAAGTCATCTCGAAATGACACCAATGTTCGAAGCTACTACACGCTCCTTGATTTCCAAACTGTTACTTTCTCGGATAATTCCTTCACACATAAGAAACAATTCACATTCCTTAAAGATTTCACATCTACTACACCACATCTTAGACTAACCCATCCAACATCTTCTTTAAACTTTCAATGATCCCAAAATATACTTACCTAGCGACTCACACAACCAAAAACACTTGGTTTCTCATTTGGGTAACCACTCACTACAGCTCCGCCATTTTATTCCGAGAATAGCCATATCCTAACGCCAACTTACACACCACGTATCCCAACAACTTGTTTGACAAATTGTATAACTCATCCGAAATCCCCGAAAAGGCTTCCATCTGATGCTTCACCTCTTTTAACAACACATTACCATATCATTGGATTGCACATTTATCTTGGAAAATGATGCCACTAACTCATCCATACATCCTCCACCCACAACATCACACCGCAGACCAGGTTCTCACGGTCATTTGTACACAAATCAATCTTGCCTTCATATTCACCCGCATATATAACCTAGTCTATCTCACAACTTTGTCTTTCCCCAAATCTAGATGAACCACAACTCATGATTTCTCAATTAACTCAAACATATTCGTTTATTGCTGGTTCTTTGCGATCCCAAAACCATTACATAGACAGAGCACATTCCCTTACAGATCGATATAATCTATGCACCCACTTCGTTTGTGCTAAATACCTCATCCTTTTACGAACCGACCAAACCTCGTAAGTAAAACACTCATCCAATTAGCAATTTTCCACATTCCTAACGCCCACACGAGGTGTTCCATCATCAAGTATACATCTTTCTTGAACGACCTCCTACATCTACCCACACCGTGGAAATTCTCTCCACTTCCAACCTCTTGACAACGCCTTCAGCTCTAGACATTTGTTGACCTTAAATTAATAGTCGACCTGATGATGCTTCCCTAACTTTTCCGTCAACAAGGTTTCCTAACAGAACTTAATCCTTCCAACATATCATAATCATCTTCACATCCCGTCGTCCTCACTTGAAGGGAAAAATTTCAAGACTTTCTTGTGTAATGTCAATATTACAAGACCACTTCAAAACTCGTGTTCGACGCCGAAGACATTTCATTTATGCCTTTCACACTACTCACAACGAGTTGCTAATACCAACACCTTGATGACTTTAAGTCCTTCCTCCGGACACAACCGTCCCTCGACAATTGTATCTCAAGTTACCGAACAAGAGTATAAACTACCACCATATAATCAACGCCAGAGCCATCTCTGACCTCTCCCACTGCTCACCTCTCTTCTTGAACACGAATACCAAAATTACAAACATTCATCCCTGGTTCGTCCAACACCTCTCCACTCTCGGAATCCTTCTTTATCTAGAAATGTAAAAACTCTACGACCTAGTGAGTTCATAGCCTTCATGTATGACAACGCGATAAATAAATCATTTCGCACATTTTATCATTTAAAAGAAACAACACTTGGAAACAATTTGGGTACACATGACCCCAGCACTCTCATAACTCCAATGCCCTGCACAACGATCTCGAGAATCGTTCGCATGCAACTTTTCAGAAAAACTCAATCTTACTCAACCAAAACGACGTTGTTACGACAGAAACATATTGAATGAAAATCTTTCTATACGACAAAAATTCTGAAAGAAATTACCGACACGAAGTAAACCAGCCGGCTCCCACACTCATTTATATGATATCAACATGTCAATACTCATTTTGGTTATAAAAGCTTTGCAGCCAAACGTTTTCTTGATTTTTGCAACAAACTTATCTTATCATGAAAAGAGCGGGATATTTTGCAAATCGCTAAGCTCAAAGTTTTATTGTGCGACGTAAATGGAATTGCCTTTTTCTTTAAACACACGCTTGCACACGCTGACTCATTTCCGACCAAAAATTTTCTATTTACACATTTACTTTTAGTTACGAAAAAGAACTCATGTAACACATATAAGGACGCAATGCATGAAACTCTACTTGCAATTGAAGGCTACTCAGTCTAACAAGGTCAACCGTTGTACTCACGCAACTTATCATTGGCACTCTACCTTCGACCAACGGTCGCCCTCTCGTCCTTGCAACAACTTGTTGTACATGCGTTCCACAGCCCACCTACTCAACCATCCCATGCAATTTTCGTCTTGACCGTTTTCCCCACATTCTACTTCTACGCGTTTTTCATCCATCACTGATATCTTCCCTTCATTGATCCTGCCACTGAAAAGCTCGACTAAAGAGTCAGGGTTCCAATCCTCCACTCGCGCTTGAATTTGACGCTTTCAAGATTCCGAAACTGTCCTTCCTTACCATCCCAACTGATCTACACCACAATTTCAAGAACTGGGACTCACCAGAAATCAGGAGTTTTTTAAATGATCTCGCACGATACCTCAACTCATTGCTATCAATGCAAGGTCAAAACCCACTACATACTACCACACTCATCGATCCTCCCAACGAGAGCAATTGAGCACGCTCATGTACATGTAAATTCGCGATTACATTGGCCAGATGTAATTACAAATTTACCTTACATGACGGTCCTCGCTACTCTATCACTAGTGCACTTAAAGTGATCTTACCTAAAAGCATCCTATATCTCAGCTGTGTTTCCGTCTACTACACAGTTTAAGTTTAGGCCCATCCGGTCACCTAAATCCCTTAAACTATGGCTCTGATACCAATTGTAACAACCCAACTCAACAAATAAAGCATAAACAACAATAAATAAATAACTCGCCGAAACGGCCTCAAAACATCATCTTCATACAACGAGTACGTCAGAAGGTTGGCGGAAACAACGTATTACATAGCTGAGATTTCTAAAGGCTAAATCCGACATACTAGATATAACTGCTTCCATCTAGTCCCAAGCTCACGCTCGTGCTTACTCTTTGCCCTTACTAGAGCCTTCTACTTAAGTGCATTCCTGAAAAGGTTTAGTTTGGAAAATGCAAGGGTTAGACCATAAGGTCTAGTGAGCTCCCTCAAATGAACAGTTCTCAAAACACATTTCAAAACAGTTCATAACTTTCATAAACAGTTTTTTTAAATAAAACTTGCAAGTAACTTCACACTCGTAAATGGCACACTGAAGTAACTCGGAAGTGACAACGTGTCAGTCTCACACTGCCTTACTGGGTCACTCCTCCCATGGCATAAACGGGTCACTCCTCCCGGTATGAGCACTGGCGGGCCACACCCCCCGACTTAGCCAATTTATGTCTAACCACAATGTATGCATACATCTCAAATAAACTTTCATACAAATATTTCATGTAAATAACATCAGAATTCTCTTCATTTACTTACTTTAGAAAACACGTTAAAAGCACGTATTTTAGTTAGAAAAACTGACCTATCGCCTTAGCAAATTACTTCTCACGAAAGCTTCGGATTTTTAGGGGGAAACCACCTAAGATAATAACAGAATAAAAATCGTAAGTCTTAAGTCAACCCTTCTCCCTTTCGAACGGATTCTCACTCTTGACTCATACTACCGAATCCAAAACCGTAGTTCCAGATTCCACAATCTGGATCCAAATCCGGATTCCGGTCTCAACGTCGCTACGGGCTCCAATTCTGGGTCCAGTCCCATTCCGGATCCCGGTACACCCGGTTATGGTCCTAACCAGTTCCGGATCCATGCGGGTTCCAGCCTCATTCCGGATCCACATGCGGATTCCGGACTACCACCCTTTCCGGACTCGTCCTATTCCGGACTCAATACCGGACTCCACTTCGGATTCCCATCCAGTTTTCGGATCCATTCCGAAACTCGATTCTTCAGGTTCTGGACTCAACTGGGTTTTTGCATGAATCACTCGGAGTGATCGACCAAAAGAAAATATTCTAATCGAAAACATTGGAAAAGGATGCTGGAACAAAATGGCATTAATAGATTCCCAAAATCTAGTTCCCTCTTACCTCACTTTGCGTAAAAACCCCCTTTCAACTTTGAGCTTCAATAAACTTATAAACTCATCTACAGGTGCGATAAGATTAAGAGATTAGGAATTTACCTTTCCAATTTGATGCTACAGCTTCTTTGATGCAATCCCTCCCTTTGTTCTCTTCTCAAAATCACAAGCGTCTTCTTGATTCCTTCCTCAGCTCCCACATACACACAACCGTTCTCAATGAAAGGATTTCCTAGGGTTTTGTACCCAACATGCTGATTTTATACCTTATCTCCTTTTTCCACATTGGTCCCTCAAGATTTCTGATTTTACCTTCTTTCCTATCTGTTGTAAGAAGAAGATTTACCAAACATAAACATGCAACAGAATCTTATAACATAAAAACCAAAAACTCTTCTTCTTCAAGAGAGGATCCATTGTACAAGTAATATAGCAACTAGAAAAGGGATGAAGATAGAAGTAAAATCGTACCCTTGAAGACTTTGGAGAATTCAAAAGAGAATCCCTCTATCAAGTGCACACCCAAAGCTCCAAGTTCCTTTTTGCAAGATTTATCCTTTTCTCCAAAGCTTTTATAAAAGAAAACTATTGTATCTCTATAGCATTTAACACAAACACACACTCTTGTGTGTTTTGGCCGAAAGGTTAAGGGAGAGAGAGAAAGGAGGAATCGGCTCTCCTCTTAAAAATCATAAAATAGGTAGAGTGTATTCATAAATATAATTTATGACACATTGCTTTTGTTTCTAATAAGCAATCTCCATTTTACAACATTGGTCCCTCAAAAATTCCTCTATTTTCTAGTTAAACCAGCACTTATGATGTTTAACAAACTTTCCCCTTAATTATATAATTCTTGCAATTTTAGTTTGGACTTTGTGTGCGACCGAATAGGATAATGCCAATATTTAATTATTTTATGTCAATGGGCATATCTCCAACAGACTCCCACTCCCACTTGCACTTGACACAATAACTATATAATGGCACATGTGTGTCATTCAAGACACTATTTATGTAATCAAAACTAGAAGGTATGAAACAGTCCTAAAGGTAAGTGATCAATTATCCTTTTGTTCTAGATATCCATATGAATGTGAGACATGGTTGTTGTCAATCTTCAACCGTTCAATATTATATTTCTCAATAGAGATTTGTGGTGACCTAAAGTAGACTGCAAAATTGATCCAATATCAATTCAGTCTTAGTATGGCCATACATTTATGTGTCAGCACCAAATCATTGAGGGGCCCAAGGATATCACTTTTACCATGAGGCAAAAGGAACAAATTGCTTTGACTACATAGACCACCCCACTAGTCTTGTTATATTTGATCAGTCCCTTTATAGCTGCCAGTTACGGACAACGTTGGAGAATGGTCAAAACATAACCGACTTCGTGTCAGGAGTCTCATGCATCTCCACTCTAGGATAAAAGATAATACTGTCTTAGAATTACTTGTGACGGAAACCATGAAGTAATCTCTAAGTGTTGGTCGCTCCAAAACTTGATCTCTATCAAGTTCACATGTGTGTAGTTGCATCCAATGCTATATCCATATCTATAGATAATCAACTCACACCTCATATCAGTCTTAATTTATTACTCCCTTCGTTTGGAGCATAAACGATTGTGGAGATTTTTGAATAAACTAGTTTCAAGGAAGTTTATAAACATGCAAAATAGAACACAGTGATACACCAATGAAATGATTGCTCCAAGCATATACTATGATCTCAACATAATAATCATCATATCATTTGCAAATGTAGACTGTTTAAGTTCTGAAGTTTCAAATCAACTAAAATACAGTCAATCTAAATCGCTAACAACTCTAATGCCTATAGACCTAGTATGAGCATCATGCTTGGTCTGTGGCAAGGGCTTGGTGAATGGATCAGCCAAGTTCTTACTCGAGTCAACTCTACTAATGATAATGTCCTTGTCTTCGACAACCTTCCGAACGTAATGAAATTTCCTGAGTATATGCCGTGTACGCTTGTGTGACCTGGGTTCTTTAGCCAAGATTACTGCACCCTCGTTGTCACAGAAGATCTCTATGGGATCATGAATAGTGTGAACTACGCCAAGATCCCCAATGAACTTCTTCATCCACATGGCCTCTTTTGCAGCCTCATTAATTGCAATATACTCAACCTCTGTTGTCGAATCTGCTACAGTGCTCTACTTGGAACTTCTCCAAGTGACCGCTCCACCGTTTAGCAAAAACACGAATCCTGATTGCGAACATGAATCATCTCTATCAGTTTGGAAGTTAGCATCTGTGTATCCTTTTACACATAACTCTTCCTGGCCACCATAGACCAAGAACATGTCGTTTGTCCTTCTCAGGTACTTGAGAATGTTCTTGACTGCTATCCAATGGGCTTCGCCAGGGTTGGCCTGATATCTATTCGTCATGCTCAAGGCATATGATACATCAGGCCTAGTACAAATCATGGCATACATGATCGATCCCACAACCGAAGTATATGGAACTTGACTCATCCTGTCTAATTCTTCAGCGGAATTAGGACAGTGAGACTTGCTCAGTGCCATGCCATGCTGCATAGGCAAGAACCCCTTCTTGGAGTCTTGCATCTTGAATTTCTTCAAGATCTTATCTATGTAGGTACTTTGGCTTAACCCAATGAGCCTCCTGGATCTATCTCTATAGATCTTGATGCCTAGTATGTATGCCACATCTCCCATGTCTTTCATGGAAAAACATTTCCCTAGCTAAGTTTTGACACTTCGCAGTGTTGGGACATCGTTTCCCATGAGTAGTTTATCATCGACATATAATACAAGAAAGACTACAGTACTCCCACTAGTTCTGACATAGACACATGGTTCATCTTCACTGCTAATAAAACCAAATTCCTTGATTTTCTCATCAAAATAAAGATTCCAGCTACGAGATGCTTGCTTGAGTCCATAAATGGACTTCTGAAGCTTACACACTCTATTGGGATGCTTAGGATGTACAGAACCCTCAGGCTGGGTCAAAAACACATCCTCAGTAAGCTTTCCATTAAGGAATGCGGTTTTTATGTCCATTTGCCATATCTCATAATCATAGAATGATGCTATGGCAATCAGTATCCTAATAGATTTTAACATTGCCACTGGTGAGAAAGTTTCATCATAGTCTACACCATGAGTTTGTGTGTAACCCTTTGCCACCAATCTAGATTTGTATGTGTGTAGTTTCCCATCCATGTCAGTCTTCTACTTGAAGACCCATTTACACCCAACTGTTTTAAGGCCAGGCGTTTGATCAACCAAGTCCCAAACTTGATTATCATACATGGATTGGATCTCGCTTTCCATAGCCTCCTTCCATTTAGCAGACTCTAGGCCTGCTATAGCTTCCTGATAGCTGGTAGGTTCATCAAGATCTACCAGAGATTCATCACCATCAGAAATGAGTAAACCATATCTTTCAGGTGCCTGGCGTACTCTATCAGACCTGTGAACAAGTGGTGGCTGAATGTCAGGTTCTCCATCATATTGAGGTTGTACAACCTCTTGATGGTAACTAGTGCCAACATTAGATTCCATGTTGGTTGATTCTTGAACTTCTTCAAGATCAATTTGGCTCCCACTGGCCTCTTTGGACATCATCTCCCTTTCTAGGAAGACTGTCCTTCTAGCAACAAAAACTTTGTTTTCAGAAGGTTTGTAAAACAAATATCCAAAAGATCCAGTAGGATATCCAACAAAATAACACTTCTCTGATCTGGGCGCTAACGTGTCTTGAGATTCACGACGAACGTAAGCCTCACAACCCCAGATTTTCAAATATGCTAGTGAAGGGACTCTTCCACTCCATATTTCAGATGGTGTTTTGGAAACCTTCTTGGTTGGAACGCGGTTAAGGATTTTTGCGGCAGTCTCTAGGGCATAACCCCAGAAACTAATCGGAAGCGTAGTGCGACTCATCATGCAACGAACCATATCTAACAATGTTCGGTTTCTCCTCTCGAACACATAATTATGTTGTGGTGTCCCGGGTGGAGTTAACTGTGAGATAATCCCACAATTTCTTAGATGATCGTTGAATTATAGACTAAGATACTCACGACCTCTATCAGATCTAAGGATCTTAATCCTTTTATTCAATTGATTCTCCACTTCGTTCTGGAGTGTCTTGAATACTTCAAAGGTTTCAGACTTATGTTTAATCAAATAAACATATCCATATCTACTGAAATCATCAGTAAAAGTAACGAAGTACCTTTCACCATGTCTTGTGGCAGATCTGAACGGTCCACACACATCAGTGTGTATAAGGTCCAACAGATCTTTGCCCCGTTCACAGCTTCCTGTGAATGGTGCTTTAGTCATCTTCCCTAGTAAACAAGATTCGCATTCATCATAAGATGTATGATCAAATGATTCCAAAACCCATCCGCTTGGATTTTGGCGATGCGTTTCTTTTTAATGTGGCCAAGACGACAGTGCCACAGATATGTCTTATCCAAATCATTTTTTGATGAAGTCGAATCAACATTTAGGATTGAACTATTATTGTTTCTCAAGCTGATGTTGGTTTCATAGATCCCGTTACAAGGACTAGCTTTAAAATAAAGTAACTCATTTTTAAACACAAGAATTGATCCATCATCAAATACGAAATTAAAACCATCATCATACAGTGCTTTAATAGAAATAATGTTTTTGGCCATTTCGGCCGAGTAGCAAACATTCAATAACACCACAGACAGACCAGATTCAAAAGTAACCTCATAATTCCTAATCCTATCAACTGGAGCAACATGCTTGTTCCCCATGATTATGTCGATCTCTCCACGTCTTAGCTTCCTACTTCGTTTTAGTCCCTGCACACCAGTACAAATGTGAGTACCACATCCTGTGTTCAATACCCAGGAATTAGAAGCGGAAGTGTTGTGGAGTTCAATCATATACATACCTGAAGGTTCGGCCACACCCTTGGCCTTGAGCTCTTTCAGCTCTGTTAGACAACCTAGGGGGGGGGGGGTAAGGTTGTATTTAAAACTTTTACTTTCAAAAATTCTTTTATAAAAATATCTTAATAATGTAAATACAACAGAGTATATGAAAACACAACAGATACGTATAAATACAGGATAGTATAAATATAGTAAATAAAGCAGAGTATAAATGCAATGAATATACAATAATTATATAAACAGATATAATTAAATGCACAGCGGAAATATAAAGAGATAAGGGATAGAGATATTTGACACGGAGATTTAGTGATTTACCACAACTTGGTAAATCACTAGCCGAGACACTTCCCGACACGATCCAATAAACGTATTCTTTACGGTAGAATACAAACCAAATACAAAGGAAAGCAATAGGCTCTCAAGCTCTAGCTTATTGAGATATACAGGATCACACACCCGTTATTCAAACACTTACAAGAGGAGTATAACTCACAATGGTAATCACTCTTGTATAATATTTATCACTTGGATATTTTATAAAAACGTTTTATAAAATAAATATGTAGTGATAATATGTAGTATGGAATATTAGTTGGGAGAGATCAGATGAGGAGATGGCTGTTGGTTTTGTATCTGTATTTTATTTATTTCTTCTCCACCATCGCATGCATTATATAGCAGCTCTTCCAACGGATACATGCATCCGCGGTATACCGCCAAAAGCACGCGGTATACCGTGCAGTAATAGTACACTGACACTCCAACGGCTCTCATGCAAAGTTGACTTCTGGAATACGTACGTGGCGGTATGCCGGCTAGGACTCGCGGTATGCCGCCTGTAAAAGTAGCTTCAACCAATCAGCATTGCACAGCAACCTCTGCCGCGGTATACCGCCGGTACCACGCGGTATGCCGGCGTCAGAAAGGGTAGCTTCTCCAGGACGCAACCAATCTTGCTGGATCTTCTCAATAAACCATATTTAATTAAAATCATTTATAGGGTTTTTAGAAATATCCAAGTGGTATATTATTTTAGGGTGTTTATCATTATAAATTATAAACACTAATGACAACGTAAATCTTCCGTCTTGAACTCTTCAGATAAAATCTTCGTGTTCTTCAAGAACTATACACTTGGATTGGATTGTTAGATAAACAATAATACGGTGTGTTTGTAATCATCAAAATAAATATATATAAATATATAGAGATGTGGTACACTTGCACCAACAATCTCCCCCTTTTTGATGATGACAAACACAACCGCTAAGCATGAGCATATGCGGTTTCTCTCCCCCGTTTGTCGAAACAAAAAGGGTCAAGAAAGACGGTATGCTTCCCCTCGAGAGATGCTCCCCCTCAAAATATGCATATATTTGAGAGAGCATAATCTCATGGTTAAAAGATAAAAAGCTCCCCCTCAAATTAATAACAAATTATAAAATTTGAGGGACAATAAAATATGCATAAAAAAGCATATAATAGACATAAAACAAAATAACCTAAAAGAAACACTTGCACCAAAAAAAAGGATCTTAAGGCTTCGATTTTTCGGTTAATTTTATGTGAGCAAAAATTACCACGTATTATGACCTCGTCAGGGAACACGTATTATATCCTCGTCAGGAAACACGTATTATATCCTCGTCAGGAAACACGTATTGTATCCTCGCCAGGAAACACGTATTATATCCTCGTCAGGAAACACGTATTATATCCTCGTCAGGAAACACGTATTATATCCTCGTCAGGAAACACGTATTGTATCCTCGCCAGGAAACACGTATTGTATCCTCGCCAGGAAACACGTATTATATCCTCGTCAGGAAACACGTACAAAAGGCAAAGAAAATTTTTCGTGGTACCCTTTTCTTATGGGTCCTTTTAACAGTTAGTATAAAACATAAACTGCAAAAAAAATTAAAATATGTTGTCGACATAAAATAAAACATGACAACATACAATCCACAAAATTTGTTTAAAACCACAAACGCATCCCACCGGGATTGTCATTGCTAAACATTCCTTTCGGAACCCATTTTTTAACCATTTTAATTTTGCGATTGTATTTATCATACACATAAAATGGAGCATGCACATTTGCATTATTATTAGGTCTAGAATATTTATCATTATACATGCGAGCATACGGTTTCCTCGGTACATAATTTATATTATTCACTTTGTGTACATACGGAGGTTTTTGCACATATTGATTTCTTGTACTTACTTTAGGTGATTCATAATGTCTTCTAATTGGCATACAAGAACATTTATCTTTGCAAGTATCGGAACCAACACCTTTTCGACAGTTTATACGATTAGACATATTTAGCATGTTAAGAATTTTTTCATTACTATTTTGAAAAGCATTTGCTAATAAATTATCTTTTTCATGCGATTTACATTTTGCTTTTAAACAAGCAATTTCATCTTCAAGAATATTGCATTTACCACATACAACTTTTTCACATGTTATTTTCTCTAAACATGCAATTTTATCATTTAAGACAATGCAAGATTTGCAAACAATATTTTCGCATGCTTTCTTTTCTAAAGTGATAACTTTATCATTTAACTCATTTTTGATTTTATTATCACATGCAATGGTTTGTTTACAATTATTCAACTCATTTTGACATAATAATAATTCTTCTTTTAATTTAGCATTCTCATTTTTATAACTATTTACGAGAACAATCAATTTTTGAAAAGAGACATTTAACATATCAATATCATCATCGTTATCACTACAACTAGAATAACTTGAGTATGAAGTACATACCTCTTTCTCGCAGTCGACGATGAGACACGTTTCTTCATTTCTTTGATCTCGGGTTTCGTCTCTCTTTTCTTTTGAGTTTCCACCATAGGTGATGTTCAAGTTCTCCCAAATATCACGAGCAGTTTCAAAGAGATAAACACGCTCAATATCATCGTTAGTAAGAACCGAAAAGAGAAAATTTTTGGCTTCATAATTTAAACAACAATTATCCTTATCTTCTTCGGACCATTCCGAGCTAGGTTTTTCAACAACTTTGTTGTTTTGAAATTTTGTGGGTTTGAAATTTCCTTTAATAATAATATCCCAAATATTTTGATTTATCCCACGAACATAACGTTCAAAAGAATTTGCCCAAAGATCAAAATTTTCGAAATCAATAAGAAGAGATTTAGAAAAACAAGCATTTTGTTGAGCCATAACAAAAACGGATTTAAAAAATTAAATAGACGATTTTTGAAAGCCCCGCTCTGATACCAATTGTTGGACAACCTAGGGGGGGGTAAGGTTGTATTTAAAACTTTTACTTTCAAAAATTCTTTTATAAAAATATCTTAATAATGTAAATACAACAGAGTATATGAAAACACAACAGATACGTATAAATACAGGATAGTATAAATATAGTAAATAAAGCAGAGTATAAATGCAATGAATATACAATAATTATATAAACAGATATAATTAAATGCACAGCGGAAATATAAAGAGATAAGGGATAGAGATACTTGACACGGAGATTTAGTGATTTACCACAACTTGGTAAATCACTAGCCGAGACACTTCCCGACACGATCCAATAAACGTATTCTTTACGGTAGAATACAAACTAAATACAAAGGAAAGCAATAGGCTCTCAAGCTCTAGCTTATTGAGATATACAGGATCACACACCCGTTATTCAAACACTTACAAGAGGAGTATAACTCACAATGGTAATCACTCTTGTATAATATTTATCACTTGGATATTTTATAAAAACGTTTTATAAAATAAATATGTAGTGATAATATGTAGTATGGAATATTAGTTGGGAGAGATCAGATGAGGAGATGGCTGTTGGTTTTGTATCTGTATTTTATTTATTTCTTCTCCACCATCGCATGCATTATATAGCAGCTCTTCCAACGGATACATGCATCCGCGGTATACCGCCAAAAGCACGCGGTATACCGTGCAGTAATAGTACACTGACACTCCAACGGCTCTCATGCAAAGTTGACTTCTGGAATACGTACGTGGCGGTATGCCGGCTAGGACTCGCGGTATGCCGCCTGTAAAAGTAGCTTCAACCAATCAGCATTGCACAGCAACCTCTGCCGCGGTATACCGCCGGTACCACGCGGTATGCCGGCGTCAGAAAGGGTAGCTTCTCCAGGACGCAACCAATCTTGCTGGATCTTCTCAATAAACCATATTTAATTAAAATCATTTATAGGGTTTTTAGAAATATCCAAGTGGTATATTATTTTAGGGTGTTTATCATTATAAATTATAAACACTAATGACAACGTAAATCTTCCGTCTTGAACTCTTCAGATAAAATCTTCGTGTTCTTCAAGAACTATACACTTGGATTGGATTGTTAGATAAACAATAATACGGTGTGTTTGTAATCATCAAAATAAATATATATAAATATATAGAGATGTGGTACACTTGCACCAACAAGCTCCTTCAGGTATTTCGGACAGCTACACCTCTAGTGTCCTTTCTCTTCGTAGTGGAAACATGTTGCATCCTCAGGAGTTTTCGCTTGAGGAATCGCAGAGTTAGCCTTACCCTTACCCTTGCCTTTGGGCTTGAAGTGGAAACATGTTGCATCCTCAGGAGTTTGGATTCTTCTTCTTGACTCCTCCTTCCCTGATGGCCAATACGGGAGCAGCATGTTTACCTTTGGCCTTGTTAGACTCGGCGGTCTTCAGCATGCCATGGAGCTTCATGATGGTTTTCTCCATGTTTTTCATATTGTAGTTCAGAGTGAACGATTCATATGAACTAGTCAGCGAGTTTAGGACGAGATCCGTGGCAAGCTCCTGACTAAAGGGAAAACCAAGACGCTCTAGTTGGTCAATGTACGATTTCATTTTAAGAACGTGTACACTGACACTGCTTCCCGGGGCCATTTTGCACCCCACCAGAGATCTGGCTGTGTCAAATCGTTCTTGCCTGGCTTGCTGTTGGAACATGTCCCTCAGTTGGTTAAGCATGTCAGACGCCCTAAGGCTCTCCATACCCTTTTGGAGTTCAGGTGCTATGGTCGCTAACATGAGGCAAGCGACCTCGTTTGATTCGGTTCGACGTTTTTCGTACTCTTCCCGAATCGCTCGAGATGCTTCGGCTGGTGCCACCTCAGGGAGGGGTTCCTCTATGGCTCTCTGCTTCATTTCCATCATGAGTACGATTCTCAGGTTGCGAAGCCAGTCCATGAAGTTCAAGCCCGTGAGCTTGTCCTTCTCGAGGAGCCCTTTCAGACAAAAGTTTGAAATCGATGAATTCGTGTTGTTGTTTGACATCTATCAAAGTAGAAAAATTACATTTTAGTGATCTGAATTTAATAATCCTTGTTATAATATTACCCAAATGTTTAAATAAACAATTATTTTTAACAAGGCTAAGATCCATATTTCACTTCTTAGCTACTAGAAGCTATTTAGGTAGGTAACCATTTAACCAATTCCATTCTCTATGATACTCTTAGATCCTTGCGGGATTCGTTGATATCCATTATATCATTTGGCATGTTTAATCCATTCAGCGCTAATCCTTTCTCGTGACGGGTATGCCACGGATCACAAGTCTAGATTGTAAACCGTCCATGATAAAACACGTGACATCCAACCCAAGACTCTCGGGTTTCACGAATTTCACATCATCATCCCTAATGTCTAACCGACGTGTTGGCTTTAGCACTTCCCACGCCGAAAGACGGTTAGTTCAAATGTGTGTTTTAGTCATGGGTAGCGTTTGATTTACTTAAAAAAAAGGGTTTTTGTTTTTCTAGTTAAAACCTTTTAACTTTCTTTTTAGCAAAATTTTGTTTTATACCATTTTAAAACAATTTTTATATTTTTGCTAAAATTCATTTGCTTGTTTAGTCTTGTTAACTCATTAACGAAACTTTGTGATTCTTTACTTATTTTAAAATTAATCTTCTAGCATGCAAGGCCTAGACAAATTCATAAAATAATAAAGCAACCACAACAAGCAAAAATGGTAACAATGCCTCAAGTCCTATGCATTTTTCGGTGAGCCAACACACGAAAAACATGGTCAATCTAGGGACACAACCAAAGAGACGAGAATCGGCTCCCACTAAAACCACCATCACAAACGATGCGCAGATGGGCTGCCTTCAGCTTCAGCGACAGTTTTGCAGCATCAGCGACAATTTTCAAGCATCAGCGATGGTTCTGTCAGCATCAACGACGGTTCTGTCAGCATCAGCGACGGTTCTGTCAGCATCAACGACAGCCACCGGCTTTCAATTTCCAGCTTTTAGCGACAACTTTTCAGCACTTGCCTCCTTTAGTTGCACCGTCTTCGATTTACAATTTTGAAAATAATTTCTTACTTTATTCTATGCTATTTTACAAATACCTTTACATAGCATAAATGAAACGACATGCAAGTCGCACAAATTATTACAACCTGTTGGTCCCGAAGGGTTATACAAGTTTGTAGAAGGGGGGGGGGGGGGGGGGTTGAATACAAGCACACAGATTTTACTTTTCTAAATTGTTTATTGATATTTATCAAACAATTTACAACTTGTTGCGGAACAAGATTAAGGACTAAGCCTAATCTAAACAAGTTAAGAACACTAAGTTTGTTGTACTAGAATTAAGACAGAACGGAGATAAGAATATTAAAGATAAATATTCTAACACTAAGAGAGAAAGAAGAAGATGACCGAGCACTTCATTTCCGAAGTAGGGTTCTTCTTATATACTGCATGCATTTAATGCATGGCAGTATTACTTTACACGTGGCAGCAGCTGAGTGGTTGCATGTTTTGACCTTTGTAGACAACCTTAGTAGCCGCATGGTGTACTGTAACACCCATGATTTTCGGGTAAGTACGACTTTGATTCAGGAGGAATCGATCTTGTAAGGAAATTATGGAAAATAGGATTTGGAGTTAAATCCTAGTTTTTATTGTCTTGTTGGATGGGGAATTCGAATACGAGTCCAACGGTCCTTTCCGGAGCGAAAACAGAGCTATAACGAAGAAGTTATGGCCGAAACCGCGTTTTAGAAGGGAACCAAACAGAAGCTGGCGCCGATTGATCGGCGCCGAGCACCTGGACGAAATAAATTCGGGTTTTAACCCCTTTTCTCCCTTTCTTTTTCATTCCCTCATCCCCCTCTCAATTTTCTTCACTTCCCTCACCCTCTCTCAGCCGATTTCTCTCAAGAAACACCATCCCCTCCCCTCTCCTTCCTCATTTCTTCACGAAATCGAACCCTTTACCACCATTGATGATCGTTTTAGGAGTTTGAAGCTTTTGGGAGTTTTGGAGTTCTTCCTTGACGGATTCAAGTGATTAAGGTAATTCCTTGTTAGATTGTTGTTATAGTTCACTTCCCTTCCGTTTTGTGATGTTGTGGGTTGAATTTGGTGGCGATCGGTTGGGGGAATCGTTATCCCCTTTATGTTTGGAACTAGGGTTTGATAAATTGGGGGTTTTGGTGTGTTTGGGTTGGATGACAATTCTTTATGGTTGGATTATGATATTGATGGTTGGGATTTCATGGATCTAGGTTTTTGGAAGATTTGGCTTGAAGATGTAAACCTCATCAAAGGAGCATACGTTGGAGAAACCCTAGATTTAGCTTAAATCTAGCAAAGGTGAGTTCAATTTACTTTGCGAAAACTTTGTACATGCCAAAATGAGTGTTTTCCAAATATTTGTGTGTTTTACTTGAAAATATATGTGGTTGAGTTATTTGAATGGTTTAACTCTATTTGAAGTGTTTATCATCATAAATGTGTAAAACACCCATATTTGGGGCTTTTGAATATTTGGATGGTTAGAAACCACAATTGTCTTTAAAAGATTGATTGCTCAAAATGAAGTTTATTTGATGGTTTAATCATGTTAGTGAAAATGATTTCTATAAACCATTTGGGAAGATGCACTTTTAGTGTTATGAGTCTTTTGAGTGTTTGCCAGTTTTAGATACTCGAGGTGGAGTCTTGGATGTGTTATATGCTTAAGTGCATTTTATTTGAATACGTGTCGGTTTGAGTGTTGGTCTTACGTGTGAAGACCGTTTGATGTTTTCGTGTTCTTGGTACCTTTGGGACTAATGAACCTCGGTGAATTATATGCATTGTTGAGTTATGAAAGAATTGCATATACGTATACATATAGATGCATATATGATTTGACTTCATTGGGAAGGTGGCAATGAAGGGTTTGTGAGATTATCATGCCTCGGAGAGTGTGTTGCATGATGTGAGTTAGATGCATTTCATTGGCATGGATTGATATTGATAAATGATCATTAGATCTTTTGAGCAGAGAGCTCGGTTTTGGACTCAGTTGAGTCTCGAGGGCATTCACCCGATTTTATTATAAGCTCGACGTGGGCTTGGGGTTTGAGTTGCATGAATTGCATCATATTTGGAGTTTACATGATTTGAATGCATTAGTTATTCTTTTGAGGTCATGTATGAATTTTTAAGTTAAGTAAGCTTGTTTTGGATGGTGGGTTTTCCAAGGTAAAGACCTAGTATGGTTGAACTTGAGGGCTTGGACTAAAGACCTAGTATGGTTGATGTCTAAGAGGGGCTAAAGACCTAGTATGGTTGATGCCAAAGACGGACTAAAGACCTAGTATGGTTGATGTCTAAGATGGGCTAAAGATCTAGCATGATTGATGCCAAGGATTGACTAAAGACCTAGTATGGTTGATGCCATCCGTTTTCCACATCCAAGAAGCTTACCTACATTTATTTAATCGTGGTTTAATTTATGTGTTTGCCACACTCGATGAGATCGGGTCTCCCCCGTCACCGAAGGGTGTTGATTTCGGGTATTTTATCTATTCGCATTGTTGAGGTTATATTACATGCATATGGTTTGTTTTCCATGATTTATGGACATTTTTATGTTACATTCTTATTGGATGTTTTTACTACTGGAGTTTTATTCGCAGTGGCGATTATTTGAGAAATTATTATTAATTAACTCTTGATGTGAGTTTTGGATTTGAGTCCTTTATAGAGAAACGATTTTCATTGGAAGCTTTCCTCTCAGAAACTGTATGCGTTTGGAAAATGAGTTGTCGATGTCTTTTATACAAACCCTTCTAGAAAATCATTTATTTAAGTTGAAGCTATCGATTTATCAAATGATTTGCTCATGATAATCTTTGTCGCCAAATCTCGTTTAAAGATTTATTCAAATCATGACTAAAACTACTATCTTCCGATTTATGATTTTATATAGTCATGATAAAATGCTTGAACTCACTAGGCGTTAGCCTAACCCTTTTTATTTGTCGGCATGTGCAACAGGCTCAGGTTGGGGTAGCTCTAGCTACATTGTGAAGAGGCGAGTGCTAGTAGAGTGCACGAGAGGTGACTTGATTAGTGAAGTCTTCCGCCATTATTTGGACTAGCAACTTGTGTGGCGTTAAGTAACACCCGTTTAAGTTATTCTATTGGGAAATTATAATGTTTTAAATTCCGAGGTATTTTAAGGATTGAATTGTTGAAGTGTTTATATCTATTTTGGTTATTTGATTGAATTTTAAAGTTAGTTGCTCGTTCCAAATTCGAGGGTGTTACAAGTTGGTATCAAAGCATAAGTTTGATAGATTTAGGTGTTGATTTTGGATACCTAGACTCAAACTAGTGTTTGTTTAAGTAAATGAGAGTGAAATTCACCTTTAGGCACTTTAAGATAAGATGTTTTGAAGTTGATGAATGTTGTTAGAAACGAGAATCACGTCGAGAGTAACAAGGATAATCATGTATGGTGCGTTCATAGTGACACTTGGCCAGTGTCATGGTGAACCTACTAGTACATGTGCATACTTGAATTGCTTTCATGTGATGATCGTTGGGGTAGTGAAGGAGATTCTAAGCTAGTAATCGTTGGAATAGATGAACGATTCTAGTATTAGTCACTTGGAGTGACGTTAAGCATGATGTTTGCTTTAAGTAGACCATTTCGAGTCAAGATTGATGGTTAGGTTAGAACCATAGGCTTATTGAGCCGACTTTGATTTGAGGAAAATCCGTAAAGTTAAGTGATGTAATTCCCAACTTATCTTAAGAGGTTTGAATATCCGGATTAACATAGTAGACCGGAGGATTTTGGTGGGGTATGAGCTGAAATGTTAACTGCCGACTAGGTTTTGTACCAAGTTTATTTTGGAAATAAATTGCATTAAATATTTTGTGTGTGTTCAAATCCTTATGAGGATTGTGTTACGAATTTTGGAAAATGTTTAGCACACACAATATTTTGAATTTTGGTTTTGGACGTACATGAACCATCTTATGTCGGGGGTTGCAAACTCCGTCAGAATTTGTTTCATTCTGTTGTTGTCCAACGTTTCTTTCGGGTATAATGATGTCCGTGATTTATGTTGTCTAAGATGGTAGACAAGTAACTACGGCTCATAACTTTAACATCGGATGTCCTCCACGTATGTTAAAGTTTGGACGGAAAGTTAACCACCGTGGTGTCTATATGAAGCTATTTTGGGAATCTGTTTAACATGAGTTTGTTAAACGGTGTTGTGTATGTGGTATCGTCCTATAAGAGGATTTTTGAGATTTTGGCGTCTCGTTCATGATTTTGCTTTTAGCAATTTGACTTTGGGAGCACAGCGTTTAGTGCGATTATGTTGACTTGGAGTCATTGAGTTCGTTGAAGTTCATAGAGTTTTGTGTACGACTTTTTGCATCGTGTGAGTATAATTTTACTACGTGCATACTCTAATTGCTTATGTGAAAGGTTTACGAGTTATGTTGGGCATTTGCTTCCACTCGAGTTTTGATTGAGAAAAGTAAATTTTATGCCGTAAGGCGACTAAAAAGAGATGAGTTTGGAACTCTAGTGTCGCGTAACTTTTCTTTTAGAAGGTTTGTGTTACTAAGTATTTCGTTGCATATGGTTCAGTGTATGGATTGATTTGTACATGACTTAAGTGAGACCTGAAAGAACATTTGGTGAAATTCGATTTGCCGATTATTTTGGGAGAATTGAAAACCTTTTAGGTTTTAGAAAATGGGCACTTGGAATATTTTGAAAATTTTATTGTAAACATTTCCGTGTTGACGTTTTATGTTCCAAGTATAATTTTGAAGAAAAGGCTTCGTGATGTAGATTTTGAGAAAATTGTTTGCATAAAACTATGTTGCGTATATTTCTTATGTTTTGAATATTGACGCACACCTTTGTTGCAATTGAGAATTGAAGTCGGTTTGACCCTTCTAAGCGTCAACCATTTACTAGCAATTGTTTCTTCCTAATTTCTCTTTTGGAAAATACATTGTTGAGTACAGTGTTGTAAGAAACATTTTGCTCGTGTGTCATTATGTGACCATCTGAGGAAGTTTTGGAAATAAATTTGAAGAACCCCATCTTTTGAAATGTTGGTGTGAGTTGATTGTACATATTATTTCATTACAAAGAAATTTTAAGGAAGTGTTACAAGCTGGCATGCCTACCCCAATTTGAGGTTTTATGATGTTTCAAGTCGATATTTTCAAATAATGGAAACGAATTGGTTTTGTATTTAAACTTGGAACCTGCACAAGTCGTTTTTGTGTTTTGACTGAGGTGTAATTAGGAATCGTTTCCTAGTTTTGTATAATAAACTGGCGCGCGCAAATTTTGTTGGCGAACTTTATTCCATACCAATTGTTTGGTCAGAAAAGAATTTGAGTCAACTACCGTTTGGGCTTCTTTTGAAATACGTGTGAAAATTGTGCACATCGTTAAAATGGGCAGTTACCTTGAGTGCACGTCATGAGTCAATCCATACTAGAACTGTGTTGTTACTTTTTAAAGAATTTGTTTATTACGCTTTTGCGTTTTGTGGTTAAACTGAATTGCAATGAAATGGTTTTCAGCATGATTTTCATATGTGGGACGAGCGTGTCCAATTTTACGTAACTACCGAGCTGATAGTAGTAGTTTTGTGTGTACGGTGTATTCGATATGAAAATCTTAGTATTGAAAATATTTTGTGAATGGTTTTGCTTAATTGGCATATTTATTGATTAACGCACTTGAAAACCTTGAACTCGTTAGGACCTTGGAAAGAGTAAGTAACCCAGCTAAGGGTAAGTGCGTGTAGCACTTGACGGTGGAAGGTTGCGTATTCCACGCGTGTTCGTAGTTTGGGCCGGATGATTTCGGTATTTAAGTAAATGTGGTTGCGATAATTGGAGGCTTAGACTTGCGATAACACATTTTGGGGTTTGTTTAGCCGTTTTGTTGACAACCTTAGTTTTGGTGGAAACCCTCGGTAAACGGAAATCGTGTGGGGAGTCCCATTAGAGTTCAAGCATGGTGGTATAGCTAAGTGTCAACCTTTGTGGGTTGGAGATTGGGAACCGTTAGCATATTCGGAGGGTGTAGTCCGATTTTAAACGAAACGAGGATAGCGGTTGCAGCAAATCCTAAGATACTCAAGCGTAATGAGTAGATTTTGTAGTGATGACTTTCCTTGGGCGGTAAAGGAACCTGCCGGATGACTGATGTTGTGACGAGTCCTTGGAGTCTTTTAGAACTCGTGGAGTTATGTGACAGTAAATGGTAAGGATGATCGGAGTTGATGATTTTGTTGGGTTCATTAGTGAACAAACCTTGGGGTGATTTAGAATCCGAATCTGGAACGAGATGTATGGAACATCTAAGGTTGGGAGACGACCGGAGTCATTTAACTAGGAGTTATCCTAGTGGTTGGAATGTTGTTACGGACAGGTAACGTGTACTTGAAGGAGTTTTGTTGGTAAGAAATTATACGACAAAAATTCTGAAAGAAATTACCGACACGAAGTAAACCAGCCGGCTCCCACACTCATTTATATGATATCAACATGTCAATACTCATTTTGGTTATAAAAGCTTTGCAGCCAAACGTTTTCTTGATTTTTGCAACAAACTTATCTAATCATGAAAAGAGCGGGATATTTTGCAAATCGCTAAGCTCAAAATTTTATTGTGCGACGTAAAAGGAATTGCCTTTTTCTTTAAACACACGCTTGCACACGCTGACTCATTTCCGACCAAAAATTTGCTATTTACACATTTACTTTTAGTTACGAAAAAGAACTCATGTAACACATATAAGGACGCAATGCATGAAACTCTACTTGCAATTGAAGGCTACTCACTCTAACAAGGTCAACCGTTGTACTCACGCAACTTATCATTGGCACTCTACCTTCGACCAACGGTCGCCCTCTCGTCCTTGCAACAACTTGTTGTACACGCGTTCCACAGCCCACCTACTCAACCATCCCATGCAATTTTCGTCTTGACCGTTTTCCCCACATTCTACTTCTACGCGTTTTTCATCCATCTCTGATATCTTCCCTTCATTGATCCTGCCACTGAAAAGCTCGACTAAAGAGTCAGGGTTCCAATCCTCCACTCGCGCTTGAATTTGACGCTTTCAAGATTCCGAAACTGTCCTTCCTTACCATCCCAACTGATCTACACCACAATTTCAAGAACTGGGACTCACCAGAAATCAGGAGTTTTTTTTTACCCAAAATCAATCATTCATCGTCTTCGAACCCACGAAGATCTACCTCTAGACGGCTCATAACATTCAAAACAACACTTCTTCTACAAGATATATATACATCATATCATAAATGATCTCGCACGATACCTCAACTCATTGCTATCAATGCAAGGTCAAAACCCACTACATACTACCACACTCATCGATCCTCCCAACGAGAGCAATTGAGCACACTCATGTACATGTAAATTCGCGATTACATTGGCCAGATGTAATTACAAATTTACCTTACATGACGGTCCTCGCTACTCTATCACTAGCGCACTTAAAGTGATCTTACCTAAAAGCATCCTATATCTCAGCTGTGTTTCCCTCTACTACACAGTTTAAGTTTAGGCCCATCCGGTCACCTAAATCCCTTAAATTATGGCTCTGATACCAATTGTAACAACCCAACTCAACAAATAAAGCATAAACAAAAATAAATAAATAACTCGCCAAAATGGCCTCAAAACATCATCTTCATACAACGAGTACGTCAGAAGGTTGGCGGAAACAACGTATTACATAACTGAGATTTCTAAAGGCTAAATCCGACATACTAGATATAACTGCTTCCATCTAGTCCCAAGCTCACGCTCGCGCTTACTCTTTGCCCTTACTAGAGCCTTCTATTTAAGTGCATACCTGAAAAGGTTTAGTTTGGAAAATGCAAGGGTTAGACCATAAGGTCTAGTGAGCTCCCTCAAATGAACAGTTCTCAAAACACATTTCAAAACAGTTCATAACTTTCATAAATAGTTTTTTTAAATAAAACTTGCAAGTAACTTCACACTCGTAAATGCCACACTGAAGTAACTCGGAAGTGACAACGTGTCAGTCTCACACTGCCTTACTGGGTCACTCCTCCCATGGCATAAACGGGCCACTCCTCCCGGAATGAGCACTGGCGGGCCACACCCCCCGACTTAGCCAATTTATGTCTAACCACAATGTATGCATACATCTCAAATAAACTTTCATACAAATATTTCATGTAAATAACATCACAATTCTCTTCATTTACTTACTTCAGAAAACACGTTAAAAGCACGTATTTTAGTTAGAAAAACTCACCTATCGCCTTCGCAAATTACTTCTCACGAAAGCTTCGTATTTTTAGGGGGAAACCACCTAAGATAATAACAGAATAAAAATCGTAAGTCTTAAGTCAACCCTTCTCCCTTTCGAACGGATTCTCACTCTTGACTAATACTACCGAATCCAAAACCGTAGTTCCGGATTCCACAATCTGGATCCAAATCCGGATTCCGGTCTCAACGTCGCTACGGGCTCCAATTCTGGGTCCAGTCCCATTCCGGATCCCGGTACACCCGGTTATGGTCCTAACCAGATCCGGATCCATGCGAGTTCCAACCTCATTCCGGATCCGCATGCGGATTCCGGACTACCACCCTTTCCGGACTACCACCCTTTCATTTAACTCATTTTTGATTTTATTATCACATGCAATGGTTTGTTTACAATTATTCAACTCATTTTGACATAATAATAATTCTTCTTTTAATTTAGCATTCTCATTTTTATAACTATTTACGAGAACAATCAATTTTTGAAAAGAGACATTTAACATATCAATATCATCATCGTTATCACTACAACTAGAATAACTTGAGTATGAAGTACATACCTCTTTCTCGCAGTCGACGATGAGACACGTTTCTTCATTTCTTTGATCTCGGGTTTCGTCTCTCTTTTCTTTTGAGTTTCCACCATAGGTGATGTTCAAGTTCTCCCAAATATCACGAGCAGTTTCAAAGAGATAAACACGCTCAATATCATCGTTAGTAAGAACCGAAAAGAGAAAATTTTTGGCTTCATAATTTAAACAACAATTATCCTTATCTTCTTCGGACCATTCCGAGCTAGGTTTTTCAACAACTTTGTTGTTTTGAAATTTTGTGGGTTTGAAATTTCCTTTAATAATAATATCCCAAATATTTTGATTTATCCCACGAACATAACGTTCAAAAGAATTTGCCCAAAGATCAAAATTTTCGAAATCAATAAGAAGAGATTTAGAAAAACAAGCATTTTGTTGAGCCATAACAAAAACGGATTTAAAAAATTAAATAGACGATTTTTGAAAGCCCCGCTCTGATACCAATTGTTGGACAACCTAGGGGGGGTAAGGTTGTATTTAAAACTTTTACTTTCAAAAATTCTTTTATAAAAATATCTTAATAATGTAAATACAACAGAGTATATGAAAACACAACAGATACGTATAAATACAGGATAGTATAAATATAGTAAATAAAGCAGAGTATAAATGCAATGAATATACAATAATTATATAAACAGATATAATTAAATGCACAGCGGAAATATAAAGAGATAAGGGATAGAGATACTTGACACGGAGATTTAGTGATTTACCACAACTTGGTAAATCACTAGCCGAGACACTTCCCGACACGATCCAATAAACGTATTCTTTACGGTAGAATACAAACTAAATACAAAGGAAAGCAATAGGCTCTCAAGCTCTAGCTTATTGAGATATACAGGATCACACACCCGTTATTCAAACACTTACAAGAGGAGTATAACTCACAATGGTAATCACTCTTGTATAATATTTATCACTTGGATATTTTATAAAAACGTTTTATAAAATAAATATGTAGTGATAATATGTAGTATGGAATATTAGTTGGGAGAGATCAGATGAGGAGATGGCTGTTGGTTTTGTATCTGTATTTTATTTATTTCTTCTCCACCATCGCATGCATTATATAGCAGCTCTTCCAACGGATACATGCATCCGCGGTATACCGCCAAAAGCACGCGGTATACCGTGCAGTAATAGTACACTGACACTCCAACGGCTCTCATGCAAAGTTGACTTCTGGAATACGTACGTGGCGGTATGCCGGCTAGGACTCGCGGTATGCCGCCTGTAAAAGTAGCTTCAACCAATCAGCATTGCACAGCAACCTCTGCCGCGGTATACCGCCGGTACCACGCGGTATGCCGGCGTCAGAAAGGGTAGCTTCTCCAGGACGCAACCAATCTTGCTGGATCTTCTCAATAAACCATATTTAATTAAAATCATTTATAGGGTTTTTAGAAATATCCAAGTGGTATATTATTTTAGGGTGTTTATCATTATAAATTATAAACACTAATGACAACGTAAATCTTCCGTCTTGAACTCTTCAGATAAAATCTTCGTGTTCTTCAAGAACTATACACTTGGATTGGATTGTTAGATAAACAATAATACGGTGTGTTTGTAATCATCAAAATAAATATATATAAATATATAGAGATGTGGTACACTTGCACCAACAAGCTCCTTCAGGTATTTCGGACAGCTACACCTCTAGTGTCCTTTCTCTTCGTAGTGGAAACATGTTGCATCCTCAGGAGTTTTCGCTTGAGGAATCGCAGAGTTAGCCTTACCCTTACCCTTGCCTTTGGGCTTGAAGTGGAAACATGTTGCATCCTCAGGAGTTTGGATTCTTCTTCTTGACTCCTCCTTCCCTGATGGCCAATACGGGAGCAGCATGTTTACCTTTGGCCTTGTTAGACTCGGCGGTCTTCAGCATGCCATGGAGCTTCATGATGGTTTTCTCCATGTTTTTCATATTGTAGTTCAGAGTGAACGATTCATATGAACTAGTCAGCGAGTTTAGGACGAGATCCGTGGCAAGCTCCTGACTAAAGGGAAAACCAAGACGCTCTAGTTGGTCAATGTACGATTTCATTTTAAGAACGTGTACACTGACACTGCTTCCCGGGGCCATTTTGCACCCCACCAGAGATCTGGCTGTGTCAAATCGTTCTTGCCTGGCTTGCTGTTGGAACATGTCCCTCAGTTGGTTAAGCATGTCAGACGCCCTAAGGCTCTCCATACCCTTTTGGAGTTCAGGTGCTATGGTCGCTAACATGAGGCAAGCGACCTCGTTTGATTCGGTTCGACGTTTTTCGTACTCTTCCCGAATCGCTCGAGATGCTTCGGCTGGTGCCACCTCAGGGAGGGGTTCCTCTATGGCTCTCTGCTTCATTTCCATCATGAGTACGATTCTCAGGTTGCGAAGCCAGTCCATGAAGTTCAAGCCCGTGAGCTTGTCCTTCTCGAGGAGCCCTTTCAGACAAAAGTTTGAAATCGATGAATTCGTGTTGTTGTTTGACATCTATCAAAGTAGAAAAATTACATTTTAGTGATCTGAATTTAATAATCCTTGTTATAATATTACCCAAATGTTTAAATAAACAATTATTTTTAACAAGGCTAAGATCCATATTTCACTTCTTAGCTACTAGAAGCTATTTAGGTAGGTAACCATTTAACCAATTCCATTCTCTATGATACTCTTAGATCCTTGCGGGATTCGTTGATATCCATTATATCATTTGGCATGTTTAATCCATTCAGCGCTAATCCTTTCTCGTGACGGGTATGCCACGGATCACAAGTCTAGATTGTAAACCGTCCATGATAAAACACGTGACATCCAACCCAAGACTCTCGGGTTTCACGAATTTCACATCATCATCCCTAATGTCTAACCGACGTGTTGGCTTTAGCACTTCCCACGCCGAAAGACGGTTAGTTCAAATGTGTGTTTTAGTCATGGGTAGCGTTTGATTTACTTAAAAAAAAGGGTTTTTGTTTTTCTAGTTAAAACCTTTTAACTTTCTTTTTAGCAAAATTTTGTTTTATACCATTTTAAAACAATTTTTATATTTTTGCTAAAATTCATTTGCTTGTTTAGTCTTGTTAACTCATTAACGAAACTTTGTGATTCTTTACTTATTTTAAAATTAATCTTCTAGCATGCAAGGCCTAGACAAATTCATAAAATAATAAAGCAACCACAACAAGCAAAAATGGTAACAATGCCTCAAGTCCTATGCATTTTTCGGTGAGCCAACACACGAAAAACATGGTCAATCTAGGGACACAACCAAAGAGACGAGAATCGGCTCCCACTAAAACCACCATCACAAACGATGCGCAGATGGGCTGCCTTCAGCTTCAGCGACAGTTTTGCAGCATCAGCGACAATTTTCAAGCATCAGCGATGGTTCTGTCAGCATCAACGACGGTTCTGTCAGCATCAGCGACGGTTCTGTCAGCATCAACGACAGCCACCGGCTTTCAATTTCCAGCTTTTAGCGACAACTTTTCAGCACTTGCCTCCTTTAGTTGCACCGTCTTCGATTTACAATTTTGAAAATAATTTCTTACTTTATTCTATGCTATTTTACAAATACCTTTACATAGCATAAATGAAACGACATGCAAGTCGCACAAATTATTACAACCTGTTGGTCCCGAAGGGTTATACAAGTTTGTAGAAGGGGGGGGTTGAATACAAGCACACAGATTTTACTTTTCTAAATTGTTTATTGATATTTATCAAACAATTTACAACTTGTTGCGGAACAAGATTAAGGACTAAGCCTAATCTAAACAAGTTAAGAACACTAAGTTTGTTGTACTAGAATTAAGACAGAACGGAGATAAGAATATTAAAGATAAATATTCTAACACTAAGAGAGAAAGAAGAAGATGACCGAGCACTTCATTTCCGAAGTAGGGTTCTTCTTATATACTGCATGCATTTAATGCATGGCAGTATTACTTTACACGTGGCAGCAGCTGAGTGGTTGCATGTTTTGACCTTTGTAGACAACCTTAGTAGCCGCATGGTGTACTGTAACACCCATGATTTTCGGGTAAGTACGACTTTGATTCAGGAGGAATCGATCTTGTAAGGAAATTATGGAAAATAGGATTTGGAGTTAAATCCTAGTTTTTATTGTCTTGTTGGATGGGGAATTCGAATACGAGTCCAACGGTCCTTTCCGGAGCGAAAACAGAGCTATAACGAAGAAGTTATGGCCGAAACCGCGTTTTAGAAGGGAACCAAACAGAAGCTGGCGCCGATTGATCGGCGCCGAGCACCTGGACGAAATAAATTCGGGTTTTAACCCCTTTTCTCCCTTTCTTTTTCATTCCCTCATCCCCCTCTCAATTTTCTTCACTTCCCTCACCCTCTCTCAGCCGATTTCTCTCAAGAAACACCATCCCCTCCCCTCTCCTTCCTCATTTCTTCACGAAATCGAACCCTTTACCACCATTGATGATCGTTTTAGGAGTTTGAAGCTTTTGGGAGTTTTGGAGTTCTTCCTTGACGGATTCAAGTGATTAAGGTAATTCCTTGTTAGATTGTTGTTATAGTTCACTTCCCTTCCGTTTTGTGATGTTGTGGGTTGAATTTGGTGGCGATCGGTTGGGGGAATCGTTATCCCCTTTATGTTTGGAACTAGGGTTTGATAAATTGGGGGTTTTGGTGTGTTTGGGTTGGATGACAATTCTTTATGGTTGGATTATGATATTGATGGTTGGGATTTCATGGATCTAGGTTTTTGGAAGATTTGGCTTGAAGATGTAAACCTCATCAAAGGAGCATACGTTGGAGAAACCCTAGATTTAGCTTAAATCTAGCAAAGGTGAGTTCAATTTACTTTGCGAAAACTTTGTACATGCCAAAATGAGTGTTTTCCAAATATTTGTGTGTTTTACTTGAAAATATATGTGGTTGAGTTATTTGAATGGTTTAACTCTATTTGAAGTGTTTATCATCATAAATGTGTAAAACACCCATATTTGGGGCTTTTGAATATTTGGATGGTTAGAAACCACAATTGTCTTTAAAAGATTGATTGCTCAAAATGAAGTTTATTTGATGGTTTAATCATGTTAGTGAAAATGATTTCTATAAACCATTTGGGAAGATGCACTTTTAGTGTTATGAGTCTTTTGAGTGTTTGCCAGTTTTAGATACTCGAGGTGGAGTCTTGGATGTGTTATATGCTTAAGTGCATTTTATTTGAATACGTGTCGGTTTGAGTGTTGGTCTTACGTGTGAAGACCGTTTGATGTTTTCGTGTTCTTGGTACCTTTGGGACTAATGAACCTCGGTGAATTATATGCATTGTTGAGTTATGAAAGAATTGCATATACGTATACATATAGATGCATATATGATTTGACTTCATTGGGAAGGTGGCAATGAAGGGTTTGTGAGATTATCATGCCTCGGAGAGTGTGTTGCATGATGTGAGTTAGATGCATTTCATTGGCATGGATTGATATTGATAAATGATCATTAGATCTTTTGAGCAGAGAGCTCGGTTTTGGACTCAGTTGAGTCTCGAGGGCATTCACCCGATTTTATTATAAGCTCGACGTGGGCTTGGGGTTTGAGTTGCATGAATTGCATCATATTTGGAGTTTACATGATTTGAATGCATTAGTTATTCTTTTGAGGTCATGTATGAATTTTTAAGTTAAGTAAGCTTGTTTTGGATGGTGGGTTTTCCAAGGTAAAGACCTAGTATGGTTGAACTTGAGGGCTTGGACTAAAGACCTAGTATGGTTGATGTCTAAGAGGGGCTAAAGACCTAGTATGGTTGATGCCAAAGACGGACTAAAGACCTAGTATGGTTGATGTCTAAGATGGGCTAAAGATCTAGCATGATTGATGCCAAGGATTGACTAAAGACCTAGTATGGTTGATGCCATCCGTTTTCCACATCCAAGAAGCTTACCTACATTTATTTAATCGTGGTTTAATTTATGTGTTTGCCACACTCGATGAGATCGGGTCTCCCCCGTCACCGAAGGGTGTTGATTTCGGGTATTTTATCTATTCGCATTGTTGAGGTTATATTACATGCATATGGTTTGTTTTCCATGATTTATGGACATTTTTATGTTACATTCTTATTGGATGTTTTTACTACTGGAGTTTTATTCGCAGTGGCGATTATTTGAGAAATTATTATTAATTAACTCTTGATGTGAGTTTTGGATTTGAGTCCTTTATAGAGAAACGATTTTCATTGGAAGCTTTCCTCTCAGAAACTGTATGCGTTTGGAAAATGAGTTGTCGATGTCTTTTATACAAACCCTTCTAGAAAATCATTTATTTAAGTTGAAGCTATCGATTTATCAAATGATTTGCTCATGATAATCTTTGTCGCCAAATCTCGTTTAAAGATTTATTCAAATCATGACTAAAACTACTATCTTCCGATTTATGATTTTATATAGTCATGATAAAATGCTTGAACTCACTAGGCGTTAGCCTAACCCTTTTTATTTGTCGGCATGTGCAACAGGCTCAGGTTGGGGTAGCTCTAGCTACATTGTGAAGAGGCGAGTGCTAGTAGAGTGCACGAGAGGTGACTTGATTAGTGAAGTCTTCCGCCATTATTTGGACTAGCAACTTGTGTGGCGTTAAGTAACACCCGTTTAAGTTATTCTATTGGGAAATTATAATGTTTTAAATTCCGAGGTATTTTAAGGATTGAATTGTTGAAGTGTTTATATCTATTTTGGTTATTTGATTGAATTTTAAAGTTAGTTGCTCGTTCCAAATTCGAGGGTGTTACAAGTTGGTATCAAAGCATAAGTTTGATAGATTTAGGTGTTGATTTTGGATACCTAGACTCAAACTAGTGTTTGTTTAAGTAAATGAGAGTGAAATTCACCTTTAGGCACTTTAAGATAAGATGTTTTGAAGTTGATGAATGTTGTTAGAAACGAGAATCACGTCGAGAGTAACAAGGATAATCATGTATGGTGCGTTCATAGTGACACTTGGCCAGTGTCATGGTGAACCTACTAGTACATGTGCATACTTGAATTGCTTTCATGTGATGATCGTTGGGGTAGTGAAGGAGATTCTAAGCTAGTAATCGTTGGAATAGATGAACGATTCTAGTATTAGTCACTTGGAGTGACGTTAAGCATGATGTTTGCTTTAAGTAGACCATTTCGAGTCAAGATTGATGGTTAGGTTAGAACCATAGGCTTATTGAGCCGACTTTGATTTGAGGAAAATCCGTAAAGTTAAGTGATGTAATTCCCAACTTATCTTAAGAGGTTTGAATATCCGGATTAACATAGTAGACCGGAGGATTTTGGTGGGGTATGAGCTGAAATGTTAACTGCCGACTAGGTTTTGTACCAAGTTTATTTTGGAAATAAATTGCATTAAATATTTTGTGTGTGTTCAAATCCTTATGAGGATTGTGTTACGAATTTTGGAAAATGTTTAGCACACACAATATTTTGAATTTTGGTTTTGGACGTACATGAACCATCTTATGTCGGGGGTTGCAAACTCCGTCAGAATTTGTTTCATTCTGTTGTTGTCCAACGTTTCTTTCGGGTATAATGATGTCCGTGATTTATGTTGTCTAAGATGGTAGACAAGTAACTACGGCTCATAACTTTAACATCGGATGTCCTCCACGTATGTTAAAGTTTGGACGGAAAGTTAACCACCGTGGTGTCTATATGAAGCTATTTTGGGAATCTGTTTAACATGAGTTTGTTAAACGGTGTTGTGTATGTGGTATCGTCCTATAAGAGGATTTTTGAGATTTTGGCGTCTCGTTCATGATTTTGCTTTTAGCAATTTGACTTTGGGAGCACAGCGTTTAGTGCGATTATGTTGACTTGGAGTCATTGAGTTCGTTGAAGTTCATAGAGTTTTGTGTACGACTTTTTGCATCGTGTGAGTATAATTTTACTACGTGCATACTCTAATTGCTTATGTGAAAGGTTTACGAGTTATGTTGGGCATTTGCTTCCACTCGAGTTTTGATTGAGAAAAGTAAATTTTATGCCGTAAGGCGACTAAAAAGAGATGAGTTTGGAACTCTAGTGTCGCGTAACTTTTCTTTTAGAAGGTTTGTGTTACTAAGTATTTCGTTGCATATGGTTCAGTGTATGGATTGATTTGTACATGACTTAAGTGAGACCTGAAAGAACATTTGGTGAAATTCGATTTGCCGATTATTTTGGGAGAATTGAAAACCTTTTAGGTTTTAGAAAATGGGCACTTGGAATATTTTGAAAATTTTATTGTAAACATTTCCGTGTTGACGTTTTATGTTCCAAGTATAATTTTGAAGAAAAGGCTTCGTGATGTAGATTTTGAGAAAATTGTTTGCATAAAACTATGTTGCGTATATTTCTTATGTTTTGAATATTGACGCACACCTTTGTTGCAATTGAGAATTGAAGTCGGTTTGACCCTTCTAAGCGTCAACCATTTACTAGCAATTGTTTCTTCCTAATTTCTCTTTTGGAAAATACATTGTTGAGTACAGTGTTGTAAGAAACATTTTGCTCGTGTGTCATTATGTGACCATCTGAGGAAGTTTTGGAAATAAATTTGAAGAACCCCATCTTTTGAAATGTTGGTGTGAGTTGATTGTACATATTATTTCATTACAAAGAAATTTTAAGGAAGTGTTACAAGCTGGCATGCCTACCCCAATTTGAGGTTTTATGATGTTTCAAGTCGATATTTTCAAATAATGGAAACGAATTGGTTTTGTATTTAAACTTGGAACCTGCACAAGTCGTTTTTGTGTTTTGACTGAGGTGTAATTAGGAATCGTTTCCTAGTTTTGTATAATAAACTGGCGCGCGCAAATTTTGTTGGCGAACTTTATTCCATACCAATTGTTTGGTCAGAAAAGAATTTGAGTCAACTACCGTTTGGGCTTCTTTTGAAATACGTGTGAAAATTGTGCACATCGTTAAAATGGGCAGTTACCTTGAGTGCACGTCATGAGTCAATCCATACTAGAACTGTGTTGTTACTTTTTAAAGAATTTGTTTATTACGCTTTTGCGTTTTGTGGTTAAACTGAATTGCAATGAAATGGTTTTCAGCATGATTTTCATATGTGGGACGAGCGTGTCCAATTTTACGTAACTACCGAGCTGATAGTAGTAGTTTTGTGTGTACGGTGTATTCGATATGAAAATCTTAGTATTGAAAATATTTTGTGAATGGTTTTGCTTAATTGGCATATTTATTGATTAACGCACTTGAAAACCTTGAACTCGTTAGGACCTTGGAAAGAGTAAGTAACCCAGCTAAGGGTAAGTGCGTGTAGCACTTGACGGTGGAAGGTTGCGTATTCCACGCGTGTTCGTAGTTTGGGCCGGATGATTTCGGTATTTAAGTAAATGTGGTTGCGATAATTGGAGGCTTAGACTTGCGATAACACATTTTGGGGTTTGTTTAGCCGTTTTGTTGACAACCTTAGTTTTGGTGGAAACCCTCGGTAAACGGAAATCGTGTGGGGAGTCCCATTAGAGTTCAAGCATGGTGGTATAGCTAAGTGTCAACCTTTGTGGGTTGGAGATTGGGAACCGTTAGCATATTCGGAGGGTGTAGTCCGATTTTAAACGAAACGAGGATAGCGGTTGCAGCAAATCCTAAGATACTCAAGCGTAATGAGTAGATTTTGTAGTGATGACTTTCCTTGGGCGGTAAAGGAACCTGCCGGATGACTGATGTTGTGACGAGTCCTTGGAGTCTTTTAGAACTCGTGGAGTTATGTGACAGTAAATGGTAAGGATGATCGGAGTTGATGATTTTGTTGGGTTCATTAGTGAACAAACCTTGGGGTGATTTAGAATCCGAATCTGGAACGAGATGTATGGAACATCTAAGGTTGGGAGACGACCGGAGTCATTTAACTAGGAGTTATCCTAGTGGTTGGAATGTTGTTACGGACAGGTAACGTGTACTTGAAGGAGTTTTGTTGGTAAGAAATTATACGACAAAAATTCTGAAAGAAATTACCGACACGAAGTAAACCAGCCGGCTCCCACACTCATTTATATGATATCAACATGTCAATACTCATTTTGGTTATAAAAGCTTTGCAGCCAAACGTTTTCTTGATTTTTGCAACAAACTTATCTAATCATGAAAAGAGCGGGATATTTTGCAAATCGCTAAGCTCAAAATTTTATTGTGCGACGTAAAAGGAATTGCCTTTTTCTTTAAACACACGCTTGCACACGCTGACTCATTTCCGACCAAAAATTTGCTATTTACACATTTACTTTTAGTTACGAAAAAGAACTCATGTAACACATATAAGGACGCAATGCATGAAACTCTACTTGCAATTGAAGGCTACTCACTCTAACAAGGTCAACCGTTGTACTCACGCAACTTATCATTGGCACTCTACCTTCGACCAACGGTCGCCCTCTCGTCCTTGCAACAACTTGTTGTACACGCGTTCCACAGCCCACCTACTCAACCATCCCATGCAATTTTCGTCTTGACCGTTTTCCCCACATTCTACTTCTACGCGTTTTTCATCCATCTCTGATATCTTCCCTTCATTGATCCTGCCACTGAAAAGCTCGACTAAAGAGTCAGGGTTCCAATCCTCCACTCGCGCTTGAATTTGACGCTTTCAAGATTCCGAAACTGTCCTTCCTTACCATCCCAACTGATCTACACCACAATTTCAAGAACTGGGACTCACCAGAAATCAGGAGTTTTTTTTTACCCAAAATCAATCATTCATCGTCTTCGAACCCACGAAGATCTACCTCTAGACGGCTCATAACATTCAAAACAACACTTCTTCTACAAGATATATATACATCATATCATAAATGATCTCGCACGATACCTCAACTCATTGCTATCAATGCAAGGTCAAAACCCACTACATACTACCACACTCATCGATCCTCCCAACGAGAGCAATTGAGCACACTCATGTACATGTAAATTCGCGATTACATTGGCCAGATGTAATTACAAATTTACCTTACATGACGGTCCTCGCTACTCTATCACTAGCGCACTTAAAGTGATCTTACCTAAAAGCATCCTATATCTCAGCTGTGTTTCCCTCTACTACACAGTTTAAGTTTAGGCCCATCCGGTCACCTAAATCCCTTAAATTATGGCTCTGATACCAATTGTAACAACCCAACTCAACAAATAAAGCATAAACAAAAATAAATAAATAACTCGCCAAAATGGCCTCAAAACATCATCTTCATACAACGAGTACGTCAGAAGGTTGGCGGAAACAACGTATTACATAACTGAGATTTCTAAAGGCTAAATCCGACATACTAGATATAACTGCTTCCATCTAGTCCCAAGCTCACGCTCGCGCTTACTCTTTGCCCTTACTAGAGCCTTCTATTTAAGTGCATACCTGAAAAGGTTTAGTTTGGAAAATGCAAGGGTTAGACCATAAGGTCTAGTGAGCTCCCTCAAATGAACAGTTCTCAAAACACATTTCAAAACAGTTCATAACTTTCATAAATAGTTTTTTTAAATAAAACTTGCAAGTAACTTCACACTCGTAAATGCCACACTGAAGTAACTCGGAAGTGACAACGTGTCAGTCTCACACTGCCTTACTGGGTCACTCCTCCCATGGCATAAACGGGCCACTCCTCCCGGAATGAGCACTGGCGGGCCACACCCCCCGACTTAGCCAATTTATGTCTAACCACAATGTATGCATACATCTCAAATAAACTTTCATACAAATATTTCATGTAAATAACATCACAATTCTCTTCATTTACTTACTTCAGAAAACACGTTAAAAGCACGTATTTTAGTTAGAAAAACTCACCTATCGCCTTCGCAAATTACTTCTCACGAAAGCTTCGTATTTTTAGGGGGAAACCACCTAAGATAATAACAGAATAAAAATCGTAAGTCTTAAGTCAACCCTTCTCCCTTTCGAACGGATTCTCACTCTTGACTAATACTACCGAATCCAAAACCGTAGTTCCGGATTCCACAATCTGGATCCAAATCCGGATTCCGGTCTCAACGTCGCTACGGGCTCCAATTCTGGGTCCAGTCCCATTCCGGATCCCGGTACACCCGGTTATGGTCCTAACCAGATCCGGATCCATGCGAGTTCCAACCTCATTCCGGATCCGCATGCGGATTCCGGACTACCACCCTTTCCGGACTCGTCCTATTCCGGACTCAATACCGGACTCCACTTCGGATTCCCATCCGGTTTCCGGATCCATTCCGGAACTCGATTCTTCAGGTTCTGGACTCAACTGGGTTTTTGCATGAATCACTCTGAGTGATCGACCAAAAGAAAATATTCTAATCGAAAACATTGGAAAAAGATGCTGGAACAAAATGGCATTAATAGATACCCAAAATCTAGTTCCCTCTTACCTCACTTTGCGTAAAAACCCCCTTTCAACTTTGAGCTTCAATAAACTTATAAACTCATCTACATGTGCGATAAGATTAAAAGATTAGGAATTTACCTTTCCAATTTGATGCTACAGCTTCTTTGATGCAATCACTCCCTTTGTTCTCTTCTCAAAATCACAAGCGTCTTCTTGATTCCTTCCTCAGTTCCAACATACACACAACCGTTCTCAATGAAAGGATTTCCTAGGGTTTTGTGCCCAACATGCTGATTTTATACCTTATCTCCTTTTTCCACTTTGGTCCCTCAAGATTTCTGATTTTACCTTCTTTCCTATCTGTTGTAAGAAGAAGATTTACCAAACATAAACATGCAACAGAATCTTATAACATAAAAACCAAAAACTCTTCTTCTTCAAGAGAGGATCCATTGTACAAGTAATATAGCAACTAGAAAAGGGATGAAGATAGAAGTAAAATCGTACCCTTGAAGACTTTGGAGAATTCAAAAGAGAATCCCTCTATCAAGTGCACACCCAAAGCTCCAAGTTCCTTTTTGCAAGATTTATCCTTTTCTCCAAAGCTTTTATAAAAGAAAACTATTGTATCTCTATAGCATTTAACACATACACACACTCTTGTGTGTTTTGGCCGAAAGGTTAAGGGAGAGAGAGAGAGAGGAGGAATTGGCTCTCCTCTTAAAAACCATAAAATAGGTAGAGTGTAGTCATAAATATAATTTATGACACATTGCTTTTGTGTCTAATAAGCAATCTCCATTTTACAACATTGGTCCCTCAAAAATTCCTCTATTTTCTAGTTAAACCATCACTTATGATGTTTAACAAACTTTCCCCTTAATTATATAATTCTTGCAATTTTAGTTTGGACTTTGTGTGCGACCGAATAGGATAATGCCAATATTTAATTATTTTGTGTCAATGGGCATATCTCCAACAGACTCCCACTCCCACTTGCACTTGACACAATAACTATATAATGGCACATGTGTGTCATTCAAGACACTATTTATGTAATCAAAACCAGAAGGTATGAAACAGTCCTAAAGGTAAGTGATCAATTATCCTTTTGTTCTAGATATCCATATGAATGTGAGACATGGTTGTTGTCAATCTTCAACCGTTCAATATTATATTTCTCAATAGAGATTTGTGGTGACCTAAAGTAGACTGCAAAATTGATCCAATATCAATTCAGTCTTAGTATGGCCATACATTTATGTGTCAGCACCAAATCATTGAGGGGCCCAAGGATATCACTTTTACCATGAGGCAAAAGGAACAAATTGCTTTGACTACATAGACCACCCCACTAGTCTTGTTATATTTGATCAGTCCCTTTATAGCTGCCAGTTACGGACAACGTTGGAGAATGGTCAAAACATAACCGACTTCGTGTCAGGAGTCTCATGCATCTCCACTCTAGGATAAAAGATAATACTGTCTTAGAATTACTTGTGACAGAAACCATGAAGTAATCTCTAAGTGTTGGTCGCTCCAAAACTTGATCTCTTTCAAGTTCACATGTGTGTAGTTGCATCCAATGCTATATCCATATCTATGGATAATCAACTCACACCTCATATCAGTCTTAATTTATTACTCCCTTCGTTTGGAGCATAAACGATTGTGGAGATTTTTGAATAAACTAGTTTCAAGGAAGTTTATAAACATGCAAAATAGAACACAGTGATACACCAATGAAATGATTGCTCCAAGCATATACTATGATCTCAACATAATAATCATCATATCATTTGCAAATGTAGACTGTTTAAGTTCTGAAGTTTCAAATCAACTAAAATACAGTCAAGCTAAATCGCTAACAACTCTAATGCCTATAGACCTAGTATGAGCATCATGCTTGGTCTGTGGCAAGGGCTTGGTGAATGGATCAGCCAAGTTCTTACTCGAGTCAACTCTACTAATGATAATGTCCTTGTCTTCGACAACCTTCCGAACGTAATGAAATTTCCTGAGTATATGCCGTGTACGCTTGTGTGACCTGGGTTCTTTAGCCAAGATTACTGCACCCTCGTTGTCACAGAAGATCTCTATGGGATCGTGAATAGTGTGAACTACGCCAAGATCCCCAATGAACTTCTTCGTCCACATGGCCTCTTTTGCAGCCTCATTAATTGCAATATACTCAACCTCTTTTGTCGAATCTGCTACAGTGCTCTACTTGGAACTTCTCCAAGTGACCGCTCCACCATTTAGCAAAAACACGAATCTTGATTGCGAACATGAATCATCTCTATCAGTTTGGAAGTTAGCATATGTGTATCCTTTTACACATAGCTCTTCCTGGCCACCATAGACCAAGAACATGTCGCTTGTCCTTCTCAGGTACTTGAGAATGTTCTTGACTGCTATCCAATGGGCTTCGCCAGGGTTGGCCTGATATCTATTCGTCATGCTCAAGGTATATGATACATCAGGCCTAGTACAAATCATGGCATACATGATCGATCCCACAACCGAAGTATATGGAACTTGACTCATCCTGTCTAATTCTTTAGCGGAATTAGGACAATGAGACTTGCTCAATGCCATGCCATGCTGCATAGGCAAGAACCCCTTCTTGGAGTCTTGCATCTTGAATTTCTTCAAGATCTTATCTATGTAGGTACTTTGGCTTAACCCAATGAGCCTCCTGGATCTATCTCTATAGATCTTGATGCCTAGTATGTATGCCGCATCTCCCATGTCTTTCATGGAAAAACATTTCCCTAGCTAAGTTTTGACACTTCGCAGTGTTGGGACATCGTTTCCCATGAGTAGTTTGACATCGACATATAATACAAGAAAGACTACAGTACTCCCACTAGTTCTGACATAGACACATGGTTCATCTTCACTGCTAATAAAACCAAATTCCTTGATTTTCTCATCAAAATAAAGATTCCAGCTACGAGATGCTTGCTTGAGTCCATAAATGGACTTTTGAAGCTTACACACTATATTGGGATGCTTAGGATGTACAGAACCCTCAGGCTGTGTCATAAACACATCCTCAGTAAGCTTTCCATTAAGGAATGCGGTTTTTATGTCCATTTGCCATATCTCAAAATCATAAAATGATGCTATGGCAATCAGTATCCTAATAGATTTTAACATTGCCACTGGTGAGAAAGTTTCATCATAGTCTACACCATGAGTTTGTGTGTAACCCTTTGCCACCAATCTAGATTTGTATGTGTGTAGTTTCCCATCCATGTCAGTCTTCTACTTGAAGACCCATTTACACCCAACTGTTTTAAGGCCAGGCGTTTGATCAACCAAGTCCCAAACTTGATTATCATACATGGATTGGATCTCGCTTTCCATAGCCTCCTTCCATTTAGCAGACTCTGGGCCTGCTATGGCTTCCTGATAGCTGGTAGGTTCATCAAGATCTACCAGAGATTCATCACCATCAGAAATGAGTAAACCATATCTTTCAGGTGCCTGACGTACTCTATCAGACCTGTGAACAGGTGGTGGCTGAATGTCAGGTTCTCCATCATATTGAGGTTGTACAACCTCTTGATGGTAACTAGTGCCAACATTAGATTCCATGTTGGTTGATTCTTGAACTTCTTCAAGATCAATTTGGCTCCCACTGGCCTCTTTGGACATCAGCTCCCTTTCTAGGAAGACTGCCCTTCTAGCAACAAAAACTTTGTTTTCAGAAGGTTTGTAAAACAAATATCCAAAAGATCCAGTAGGATATCCAACAAAATAACACTTCTCTGATCTGGGCGCTAATGTGTCTTGAGATTCACGACGAACATAAGCCTCGCAACCCCAGATTTTCAAATATGCTAGTGAAGGGACTCTTCCACTCTATATTTCAGATGGTGTTTTGGAAACCTTCTTGGTTGGAACGAGGTTAAGGATTTTTGCGGTAGTCTCTAGGGCATAACCCCAGAAACTAATCGGAAGTGTAGTGCGACTCATCATGCAGCGAACCATATCTAACAATGTTCGGTTTCTCCTCTCGAACACATCATTATGTTGTGGTGTCCCGGGTGGAGTTAACTGTGAGATAATCCCACAATTTCTTAGATGATCGTTGAATTCTAGACTAAGATACTCACGACCTCTATCAGATCTAAGGATCTTAATCCTTTTATTCAATTGATTCTCCACTTCGTTCTGGAATGTCTTGAATACTTCAAAGGTTTCAGACTTATGTTTAATCAAATAAACATATCCATATCTACTGAAATCATCAGTAAAAGTAACGAAGTACCTTTCACCATGTCTTGTGGCAGATCTGAACGGTCCACACACATCAGTGTGTATAAGGTCCAACAGATCTTTGCCCCGTTCACAGCTTCCTGTGAATGGTGCTTTAGTCATCTTCCCTAGTAAACAAGATTCGCATTCATCATAAGATGTATGATCAAATGATTCCAAAACCCATCCGCTTGGAGTTTGGCGATGCGTTTCTTTTTAATGTGGCCAAGACGACAGTGCCACATATATGTCTTATCCAAATCATTTTTGGATGAAGTCGAATCAACATTAAGGATTAAACTATTATTGTTTCTCAAGCTGATGTTGGTTTCATAGATCCCGTTACAAGGACTAGCTTTAAAATAAAGTAACTCATTTTTAAACACAAGAATTGATCCATCATCAAATACGAAATTAAAACCATCATCATACAGTGCTTTAATAGAAATAATGTTTTTGGCCATTTCGGCCGAGTAGCAAACATTCAATAACACCACAGACAGACCAGATTCAAAAGTAACCTCATAATTCCTAATCCTATCAACTTGAGCAACATGCTTGTTCCCCATGATTATGTCGATCTCTCCACGTCTTAGCTTCCTACTTCGTTTTAGTCCCTGCACACCAGTACAAATGTGAGTACCACATCCTGTGTTCAATACCCAGGAATTAGAAGCGGAAGTGTTGTGGAGTTCAATCATATACATACCTGAAGGTTCGGCCACACCCTTGGCCTTGAGCTCTTTCAGCTCCTTCAGGTATTTCGGACAGCTACACCTCCAGTGTCCTTTCTCTTCGCAGTGGAAACATGTTGCATCCTCAGGAGTTTTCGCTTGAGGAATCGCAGAGTTAGCCTTACCCTTACCCTTGCCTTTGGGCTTGAAGTTGGATTGACCAACTTTCTCCTTCCCCTTGCCTTTGGGTGGGTTTGGCTTCTTCTTCTTGACTCCTCCTTCCCTGATGGCCAATACGGGAGCAGCAGGTTTACCTTTGGCCTTGTTAGACTCGGCGGTCTTCAGCATGCCATGGAGCTTCATGATGGTTTTCTCCATGTTGTTCATATTGTAGTTCAGAGTTAACGATTCATATGAACTAGTCAGCGAGTTTAGGACGAGATCCGTGGCAAGCTCCTGACTAAAGGGAAAACCAAGACGCTCCAGCTGGTCAATGTACGATTTCATTTTAAGAACGTGTACACTGACACTGCTTCACGATGCCATTTTGCACCCCACCAGATATCTGGCTGTGTCAAATCGTTCTTGCCTGGCCTGCTGTTGGAACATGTCCCTCAGTTGGTTAAGCATGTCAGACGCCCTAAGGCTCTCCATACCCTTTTGGAGTTCAGGTGCTATGGTCGCTAACATGAGGCAAGCGACCTCGTTTGATTCGGTTCGACGTTTTTCGTACTCTTCCCGAATCGCCCGAGATGCTCCGGCTGGTGCCACCTCAGGGAGGGGTTCCTCTATGGCTCTCTGCTTCATTTCCATCCTGAGTACGATTCTCAGGTTGCGAAGCCAGTCCATGAAGTTCAAGCCCGTGAGCTTGTCCTTCTCGAGGAGCCCTTTCAGACAAAAGTTTGAAATCGATGAATTCGTGTTGTTGTTTGACATCTATCAAAGTAGAAAAAATACATTTTAGTGATCTGAATTTAATAATCCTTGTTATAATAATTACCCAAATGTTTAAATAAACAATTATTTTTAACAAGGCTAAGATCCATATTTCACTTCTTAGCTACTAGAAGCTATTTAGGTAGGTAACCATTTTACCAATTCCATTCTCTATGATACTCTTAGATCCTTGCGGGATTCGTTGATATCCATTATATCATTTGGCATGTTTAATCCATTCAGCGCTAATCCTTTCTCGTGACGGGTATGCCGCGGATCACAAGTCTAGATTGTAAACCGTCCATGATAAAACACGTGACATCCGACCCAAGACTCTCGGGTTTCACGAATTTCACATCATCATCCCTAATGTCTAACCGACGTGTTGGCTTTAGCACTTCCCACGCCGAAAGACGGTTAGTTCAAATGTGTGTTTTAGTCATGGGTAGCGTTTGATTTACTTAAAAAAAGGGTTTTTGTTTTTCTAGTTAAAACCTTTTAACTTTCTTTTTAGCAAAATTTTGTTTTATACCATTTTAAAACAATTTTTATATTTTTGCTAAAATTCATTTGCTTGTTTAGTCTTGTTAACTCATTAACGAAACTTTGTGATTCTTTACTTATTTTAAAATTAATCTTCTAGCATGCAAGGCCTAGACAAATTCATAAAATAATAAAGCAACCACAACAAGCAAAAATGGTAACAATGCCTCATGTCCTATGCATTTTTCGGTGAGCCAACACACGAAAAACATGGTCAATCTAGGGACACAACCAAAGAGACGAGAATCGACTCCCACTAAAACCACCATCACAAACGATGCGCGGATGGGCTGCCTTCAGCTTCAGCGACAGTTTTGCAGCATCAGCGACAATTTTCAAGCATCAGCGATGGTTCTGTCAGCATCAACGACGGTTCTGTCAGCATCAGCGACGGTTCTGTCAGCATCAGCGACAACCACCAGCTTTCAATTTCCAGCTTTTAGCGACAACTTTTCAGCACTTGCCTCCTTTAGTTGCACCGTATTCGATTTACAATTTTGAAAATAAATTCTTACTTTATTCTATGCTATTTTACAAATACCTTTACATAGCATAAATGAAACTACATGCAAGTCGCACAAATTATTACAACCTGTTGGTCCCGAAGGGTTATACAAGTTTGTAGAAGGGGGGGTTGAATACAAACACACAGATTTTACTTTTCTAAATTGTTTATTGATATTTATCAAACAAATTACAACTTGTTGCGGAACAAGATTAAGGACTAAGCCTAATCTAAACAAGTTAAGAACACTAAGTTTCTTGCACTAGAATTAAGACAGAACGGAGATAAGAATATTAAAGATAAATATTCTTACACTAAGAGAGAAAGAAGAAGATGGCCGAGCACTTCATTTCTGAAGTAGGGTTCTTCTTATATACTGCATGCATTTAATGCATGGCAGTATTACTTTACACGTGGCAGCAGCTGAGTGGTTGCATGTTTTGACCTTTGTAGACAACCTTAGTATCTGCATGGTGTACAGTGTAGAATCAGAGTTGGTTGTACGATTCTGGACAGAAGGGATGTCCGTTCTGACATTTCGTACGGAGACGTGCAAGGGGAAAGACAAAAGCAACTTGTAGAGTAGACCTCATGATCAGCGTTCGTTGAACAGTACTTTATCAGCGAGTGATAAAGCTCAACGATTGCTGAAGTCTTCTACTTGATACTTCACGTAGAGTGGACAAGTCTTGGCTTCGCTGATATCCGCATCAGTTCATTAGTAGACTTGTCGCTGTTCTTGAGCTTGATCTTCGACTTCAGCGTAGAACATATTTGACGTGAAACTTGTCTTCAGGGATCATAAGGAAACAACTAAAACTTATCAGCGATCACCAATAGGACTTAACAGGCTCAGAGCTTTATGGGTGAACAGATTCGCTGAATGTCTAAACTAAAGAACATGAGTTTCCTATCGGTGGTACTGTAGAGACATAGTACTTATCAACGATAGTGAAACTCTAACACATATTGTCTACTTACAATTTTCACTAAGTGTTTCTTAAAGGGTCATTATCAAATCACTGAGGGTTTGGATCAACAATCTCCCCCTATTTGATTATGACATAGCAACAAAGAAAATAGAAAAGTATGAAAACATTAGGATAAAAAGAACTTATAAAATATTTGTCCTTTTTACTGTTTTCTAGGATCTTTTCAGTACTGAGGAGTAAAGTACATTCGCTGAAATTTTTCTTTGAACTTCGTATAAGGTTACAAAGGGAAGTGGAAAAATTACAAGTACAGCAAATAACATTACAAGTACAAAAGCTATTAGCTGATAAAGAAAGAGGAATTACAGGGCAATCCTATCAGCTATGAGGTTCTTCTTTAATGAGAAGTTCATCAAGGGTCTTTGTTGTAGGGATCATCCAATCAGGGACTTCTTCTCGCTGATTTCTTCTTTCTTGGGCTTCCTTGAAGATCAAGGGTTTCATGAAGTGTCCGAGAAGATCATATCTGAATCCACACCAATAGATGAGATCACTGAGCTGTTCGATTGGAGTGATGGGTAGCTCAGAGATACGTTGAAAGTGTTCTCGTCCATCATAGTCATGAAAGAATATGCCATAAGGATTGCTTATGACTTTACCAGGGACGAAAAACAACTGGATCCTCAAACAGGGGAGAGGACTAGCTGAAAAACAGCGATTGTTTAAGTAAGAAGAGTTGGGGAAGAAAGAGATAGAGAAAAGAATATGGTTAAGTGTAGAGATTTTAAGGAGAGGAGAACTGAGATTGAGAAGGGGTAGAGGAAGGATGCGGAGTAAGGGAAGAGGAGATATTGTACCTAACAAACTGGTTTTATTTGTAGGATTTACAGATTTCCTTCTGCAGTGAGGCCTTTGTTTTTGCCTTTATCAGCTTCAGATGCTGCAGGTTTTGTCTTAGTCGTCTCCCCTGATGGTTCATTTATGATGACCCCTTTTTGAGCAACTACCTTAGGCTGTACGAAGAAGTCGAAATCATCATCATCGTCATCATCATCGTTTTTAGGGGATGATGATGGTCCTTCGTCCTCAAGGTCGAGGTCTTCATCATCTTCTGCTTCTTCCTCAGCTTCAGTTTCCTCCTCGTCAACGTAGGGTATGGTAACATCAACATCAGTTTCTAGATGCTCTTCGAGTTCCTCCCCCTCAGATACAGATGGAGGTTTCTCGGTTCCCTCAGGGTTTTCAACTCCCTGAGGTTGTACAGTTGTAGTAGCAGCAGTAGTAGAACTCGTCTCCCCCTCAGCTAGGGGAAGGTCTTCAAGAGTTTTCTTCTCCCCCTCAACATTATGGGGAAGGTCTTGATCCTTCTCCCCTCTTCCACATGATGGATGGGGGAGGATACAACATTCTCAGCAGCAGCAGCAACATGCATTAAGTCCCTGTCTTCCAGGCCAGAGATCCCAATACAGGTTTCAATCTTGCTTAATCTGTCTTCTAGGCCAGATATAGCAGGAGTGAGTCTTTGAAGATCTTCTCGATCCACCTGAGTAAAGTGCGAAGGATCACAAGTGGCAGCATTCAGGCGGTCAAGGATTTGCTGCAGTAGATTGGTGGCGGCGCTGACGTCGGTCCTAAAGAAGGACACTTCTCCCTTAAGATCTCCAAACTCTGTCTTCAATGATGTGACTTCATTGGACAGAGAGGTGAAGTTTGTGGAGAGAGTGTTATTGGTAGTGGAGTGGTCAGCAAGAGTAGTAGCGAATTGGGCAATGTTGCTTTCCACCTTCTCCAGATCAGCACTGGAGGCCTTCTTTTCGACCTCTGTGGTCAGCATTTTTAGAGCGTCTCCAGCGTTTGTAACCGCTGAAGAGTTTGCAGTGAGAGTGGTGTCGAAGGATGCCATCTTTGTTTCCAGGGCCTTCAGGGAGGTGTTGATATCCCCCAAATTAGGACCTAAAATAGTTAAGAACTTGTGAACAAAGGAAAACTCAGAAGTTTGGGGTTTTGAGAGAGGAATATGTGGAGTTATGTGTATACCTGCGGGATGGTTGACAAAGTCCTCGAAATTTCGATGACCTGTAAATGTTTCCATGTCATCTTCCAGTGTACCTTTACGCTGGGAAGTTTCCGCAGGTCCTTTATTTAGATCCTGTATCCGTCGTAGTTCGTCAGCAGATGAGTCACTCAGATGAATGATCTTTGTTGTGGAGAATGGAGGAATAGATGGAGTGACCAAAGAAGTAGAGGGAGGAGTGATGGTTGAGAAGAGGGTTGTGGAGCGGGGTTCAGTGATGGATTCGCTGAGAAATACTTCTTCAGTCCTTAGAAGGTCTGAAGAAGGGGGGTTCTGTTCCAAGTTTATAACTCAGTGTTTAGAGACGCTGAGGTTGGGATTGAAGGGGTGGCTTGAGAAGCTGTGGCAGAGCGTACTACGAAACTATCCAGCGACTCTTGTACAAGGTGAGTCGTGGAGTCTTCAGCCGTTGATGGCTTGGAGGGTTGCTCCTTGGTTTTCTTGATCCTTGCGGATTCAAGTTGGGTAGTAGAGTGTTTCCTTTTACGAGAAGGAGTGGAGGGTGCATCCTGGGTATCAGCGGTGGGGATTACCACTGAAGTAGCCACATAAGTAGAAGAAGAAGGATTAAGAATAGATAAGAGTGTAGAAAGACGTACCTCGTTTGGCAGGGGCTTGAAATCTAGAACTTTAGCGCCAACCTGAGAGAGTCTCATGTCTCCTACCTTTGGGTATTCATCCCCAAGTCCGTGTAGAAAGATAGCACTGACAAACCTTGGATATGGAACGCAAGTTGGTCTGTCAGCCATGTTCACCCTGAACGCCAAATCGTCGTAGATGATTGACGCCCAATCGATGTGAAGTCCCTTCAACAGAGCATATCCCATGGCCTGTTGGGGTTGGGATGCTTGGTCAGTTGACCCAACTTTTGCTGTTAGGCAGCTAATCAGATGAGCGAAGATGAAATTCATCTCGCTGGGCATCATTGACTTCTTGATGGCAGTTAGCTTCTTGTCAGGGTTTTTGTCTCTCCCTGTGTCCCATGTGTAACCCATTGCATCAAAGAATGCAATCAGGGTTGTCCTGTCAGCAGGGTTCTTTTTGGGATCTGGTAGAGGGACAAAACGGTTTTCTTTGGTACTGGCAGGAAGGTTTAAAGTACGCCTGATATGAAACGGGGTGATCTTGGAAGTACCATGGTCTGTGTCACAGAGAATGACATCGACCATTTTCTTGGGATCTTTGGTTGCGGGCACCTGAGCTCATCTGGCAGTATACCAGAACTGAGCTAGAAGAGAACGATGAGCAGGGGGTGCAATGGTGAGAGCGGTTGAAATGGGGCAAGTTTTAAGAAAGTTCACAGCATCATCAAGATGTGTGACAGGTTTCTTTTCAGGGAAGTCGAAGAGAGCATAAGGATTATTGTGTTGAAAGGTAACCTTCTTGAGATCGAATTTAACTTGAGGAGCCTTTGTAAACTCAGTTACTTCAGCAGCAGCGGAGGTTTTATTAGCAGGAGCCTCAGTAGTAGATGCCATTTCTATTTATCACATATAAACATGAAGAAGATGAACAAAAACAATCTTAATGTGGAAAGATTTGCCAAACAAATGTTTTTGAATTTTGTCCATTTCATTCAGACAAAAATGCCTTAATGAAGATTGGGGTTTTTCTTGTTTTGAAAAAGAAATACAAAACATAGAGAGCATTTGTTTTTCAGTTTCTGTTTGAAGAAGAGATTCTGGAAAAACATATGAAGAACAAGTTTAAGATTTTGAATTTAAACTTGAAGAACAACCATGAAGATTGTGTTCATAAAATCATGAAAAGAAAATGATTTCATTTTAAAAAGGTTTGTTTTGTTTGATCTGTTAATAACAAGAATAAGATCAAAAACAAGTTTATACAAGGTAAATAATAAGAATATTAACCTTAGATGATGAAGACGAACAAGTTCTGGAAAACGAAGAGTTCGAAATGCAACAATGTTTTCTTGCTTGAAGGAGAAGTTGTTCGCGTAAAAGAAAAAATATAAACTCAAAAGGGTTTATATAGTGAGAGTAGAGAGAGAAAAACTATGAGCGGGAAAAGTTTTTCATGATGACACGGACACGTGTTTGCATTTGATTGGTTGAGAAAATGAAACGTGCAAACGTGTGTCAGAAAAAGAACGTGTCAGGGTTTATCCGTTTGATTACGTCATAAACGTCCTTTCATATTTTAGGATGTCTCTGAGGTTTTTTAAAAGCTCAGGGACACTTTTGAAAACGTGGAGCACTGAATAGAAATATCAGTGTTGGTTTTTATAAATTTCAAAGTATCACTGAAAGGAAGAGATATTCAGCGATGTAATGTGTTTTTGAAATCTTGCATTCATATACGAAAGTCAGCGAGTAAAGAAAACATACCTTGATATCAACGAATCAATTTTGTTCAGAGAGAAGGTGATAGAAATGGGTTATACAAGTTCATTGTTATCGCTTGATCAAATGTGAACCGCTGAAGATTTTACTCTTCAAAGTTCAGCATTCCAAGCTCGCTGATGAGAAAGTTGAATCTTGTCTCATCAAGAGGTTTGGTAAAAAGATCAGCTAACTGAAAGTCAGTTGGGATAAAATGAATTTCTATATCACCATTCATCACATGATCTCTGATAAAATGATACCTGATTTCGATGTGTTTGGTCTTTGAGTGTAGCACTGGATTGTTGGCTATAGTGATGGCACTAGTGCTGTCGCAATAGATTGGAATTTTAGAGAGCTGAAGGTCATAGTCCAGTAGTTGATTTCTCATCCACAAGACCTGAGAACAACAGCTTCCAGCGGCTACGTATTCAGCTTCAGCAGTTGAGGTGGACACTGAGTTTTGCTTCTTACTTGTCCAACTTACCAGCTTTCCACCCAGGAGCTAACAGCCTCTTGTGGTGCTTTTCCTATCCAATTTGCAACTTGCAAAATCACTATCTGAATAGGCGATTAGATCAAACCCTGAGTCTTTGGGATACCAAAGACCTAGGTTGGGAGTACCCTTAAGGTAACGAACGATTCGCTTTACAACGATCATATGAGATTCCTTAGGTTCAGCTTGATATCGTGCACACAAACAGGTTGCGTACATAATATCAGGTCGGCTAGCTGTAAGATACAAGAGAGAGCCGATCATCCCATGGTACGTCGTGACATTAACATGTATTCCAGAAGAATCCTTGTTTAGTGTCAGCGGTGGTGCTATAGGGGTTTTCATAGCTGAACTCTGAGTTAAATCAAATTTCTTCAGCATATCTTTAACATACTTTCCCTGATTAATGAAAGTTCCTTTTTCATTTTGTTTTATCTGAAGACCAAGGAAATATGTTAGCTCACCCATCATACTCATTTTATACTCTGCTTTCATCCTTTCAGAGAAATTAGTACAAAGATCAGGGTTAGTAGAACCAAATATAATATCATCGACATATATTTGAACAAGAATGATATGACCTTTTACTTTTCTGAAAAATAGAGTTTTTTCGATTTTACCACGCTCAAATTTTTCGATAAGGAGATAAGAGGATATAGTGTCATTCCATGCACGAGGAGCTTGCTTTAAGCCATAGAGTGCCTTATCCAGTTTATAAACATAACCTAGATGCTTAGGATCTGAGAATCCTGAAGGTTGTTCTACGTAGACTTCTTCATTCAGCTTTCCATGTAGGAACGCTGACTTAACATCCATCTTATAAACTTTGAAGTCTCTGTGTACAGCGTAAGCTAAGAAAAGACGAATGGCTTCTAGTCTTTCCACTGGAGCAAAGGTTTCGTCGTAATCTATACCTTCCTCTTGTCTGTATCCCTGAGCAACAAGTCGAGCCTTGTTGCGGGTTACAGTTCCATGTTCATCCAACTTGTTTCGATAGACCCATTTAGTGCCTATTACTGACTTGTTAGATGGACGAGGAACAAGCTTCCAAACTTTGTTTCTTTCAAATTCAGTCAGCTCTTCTTGCATAGCACTGACCCAGTTCGGATCTTAGAGGGCATCATCTATTTTCTTTGGTTCAATAAGAGAAATAAAGTTAACAAATAAACAGATATTACCTGCACTTCGTCGAGTCTGAACAACAGCATTTGGATCACCAAGAATTTGTTCAATAGGGTTATTAATAGTCCATCGCTGAGCCGGAGCATGATTCGCTGACTCAACTTGAACTGGAGGGGCTGAAGATGAGGCTTCAACAACTTCTGGTATATCAGCCAAGAGAGGAATATGTGCATATGTCATTTCATTCACTGATTGCTGAGAAGTAGATGGTATGTCTGAGACATTAGATTTAGAAGCAGGCATAGTGTTTAAAGGAATAGCTGAGACCCATGAAGTTTCAGCTTCACTAGTCTGCATATTTGGGATGATAGTAGGACCATCATCTTCAACGGGATGAGTATGAGAAGTGGGAATTCCTTCTGAATCACCCAGATGAGAAAACATACATTGGTTCAGTTCTTCAGTATCAGCAGAAGGTCGAGAATTTGCTGAACGGGATTCGTCAAAGGTGACGTGAATAGTTTCTTTAACAGTCTGTCTTCTTCGATTGAAGACTCTGAAGGCTTTGGAGATAGAAGAATATCCAAGAAAGATTCCAACATCAGCCTTAGGATCAAACTTTCCAAGGGCATCTATGTTATTCAGTATGAAATACTGACATCCAAAGATGTGAAGAAAGCTAATTGAAGGCTTTCTCCAATGAAAAAGTTCATAGGCTGTCTTTTTGAATCTTTTGACTATCAGCGACCTGTTTTGCGTAAAACAAGCAGTGTTGACAGCTTCTGCCCAAAACTGAGTAGGTAATCATTGAGCATTGAACGTACAGCTTCAATGATAATTCTATTTCTTCTTTCAGCGACTCCATTTTGTTGCGGTGTTCTCACTGAAGAGAAGTTGTGAGAAATACCCTTACTTTCAAATAAGGAATCAAGAGAACTGTTTTTGAATTCAGTCCCATGATCACTCCTTATTGAGCGAACGATCATGTTGTTCAGGACTTCCATTTTCCTGACAAAGGTGATGAGTTCTTCAGGGGTGTCACTCTTAGAACGGAGAAACATTACCCAGGTATAGCGAGAGAATTCATCAACTATGACCAATGTATATTTCTTTCCAGCGATGGATTGTTTGTTAACAGGGCAAAACAAATCCATATGGAGAAGTTATAGAGGAGATGACATTGAGGAAACTTGCTTTGACTTGAAGCTTGCTTTGGTCTGCTTGCCTTTCTCACACACTGAACATAAGGACTCCTTGGCGTATGAGTGTTGAGGTAGACCAGTGACTAACTCTTTAGAGGAATGAGTATTCAGTGTCTTAATGTTGAGATGAGAGAGCCTCTTATGCCATAACCAGTTGGCGTCAGATGAGGCTTTTGAGAAGAAACAGGAGTTCTCAGTGGTTGTAGAGTCCATGTTTATAACGTAAACATTTTCCATACGATAACCGCTGAGAGCTATCTTCTCCTTTTTGTCAGTGACAAAGCAGGATTCCTTAGTGAAAATCACTTTGTTATCCTTGTCGCATAGCTGACTAATGCTTAGAAGATTATGCTTCAGTCCTTCAACATATGCAACTCTTCCAAAGGTTGTTGTACCATTAGAGAGTACACCAAACCCTCGGGTATAGCCTTTTCCATTTCCACCGAAAGTCACAGAGGGACCTTTTTCTTCCTTATACTTAGTGAGCAGGTTCTTCTTACCAGTCATGTGTCTAGAGCATCCGCTATCGAGATACCAGATACCCTTCTTAACCTGCAAACAAGGAAGATTAGTTTGATTTGTGCACCCATTTCATCATGTGTACACACTTGTCAGTGGGGGTAGAGGAGGTGGAAGGTTCAACAGTCTTCGCAGCATTTGAAGATTCAGCTTTAGTGTCAGTCTTCCGTTTGGTTAATTTCTTAACCTCAGTGGTCTTCTTTGCCTTGGGGGCAATAATCTTCACCTTAGCTAACTTTTCAGCTTTGGTGGCTGTGGGGCACTTAGTAGCAATATGATTTGTAAGTCCACAGTGATAACATTTCCTATAACTAAAAGTTGCTTTAGGACCGTTTGCATGCTGAGCCGTTAATTTCAAATGAGCAGGGCCAGCACCAAGTATACCCTTGGCATTGGAAATAGGAGGAACTATCAGTTCTTCAGATTTCTTACCAATAATATCCACTTTAATTCTAGGAGTAGATCGCTGAATAAATCCAAGGATCTTATTCTTAGAAGTAGAGGGATAAGTTACTGATGCTTTAGAAGCATTCAGCTTCGGTACAAAGGTACCCTTCTGAGGTTTTGGATAAATAACTTTCTCTTTACCTTTAGAAGTTAAGGTAGAGATTTCCTTAGGGATAGGAGGTTTTGAAGAGGAACACTGAGAAGATGAAGTGTCAGGGATAGAGGAGACAAACATTCCAAACTTAAGCATGGAATGGTCAGTGGTTGGTTCTTCAGCGTCAGCTTTGTAACCAAGACCACGTTTGTCACTCAGAGGAATCTGAGACTTGATTATCTCAGTGATCGTTGTTGAGGATTTATACCGTCCATCAACAGTAGCTTTTTCAGCTTTTAATGCAACGATAGCTTCTTCTCGTTCGATTTTGACTAGCTGATTTATATGAACTTGATCTTTCAAGTCTTCTTCAATTTTAGAAAGCTTTTCTATTTAAAGGTGACAGTTTTAAGTTGCTCAGCGAGATCAATATTTTGATTTTCAACAACAGTTTTGCCATTCATGGCGTCATATAAACTCATAGTCAGGAGATCGATCTTTCGAAGACTATCAGCTTCATCAATATTTGAAATATTGGTAAGGAAGGAAGGTGATACCTTAGTAGCAGAGGTTGAAGCAGAGGGAATGTCAGAATTTTCTTCCTCATCTTCGATTTTGGCCATGAGACAGAGATTGGCTTCATCATTATCTTCTGAGTCAGATGATTCTTCTTCGTCAGAGGCAGCCCAATCATAGTCAGCCATAAGGCCTCTACCTTTCTTTATAAAGCCTTTCAGCTTTACGTACCTATCTTTCAGCTTTTGGTACTTGTCATGTCTAGACCTGGGGTTAGAGGATTTCTTGGAGAAAGCTGAGGTTCTAGAAACTTTCTTTGACCTGCACTCGCTAGCAAAATGTCCTATCTTTTCGCAGTTATAGCAAGTAGCAGTAGCCTTATCAACAGGAGTTGATGATCTAGGTTTATCAGTGATAGCAAGAGGTTTGTTCTTTTTGAAATTTTTATTTTTGGTGAATCTCCTGAACTTATTAGAAAGGAGAGCCATAGATTCATCAAGATCTGAAGTGTCAGGATCTAATGAGCATTCAGAGTTAGTCTCCAACTCAGTGATAGTGATAGTAGATCGCTGAGTGGAAGGAGACTCTGAGATTAATGCAGCAGGGGTGCTTTTGGAATCTTTTACAAGATTCTTCTTAAGATGACTCGATTGCTCATGATTAAGCATCGTGCCATATAAGGTAGAAAGAGTCATAGATTTAAGATCCTTTGACAGCTTGAGACACATTGAATAACTGTCCCAGCTTTCAGGTAAACATTCTAAGAACTTTGTCAGAATTTAAAAGTTAGAATATTCCTTACCAACGGTTTTCAGATCTATTATTAAACCGTTAAAGCGTTGGTGAACTTCAGAGAGAGATTCATTTTTACCACAAATGAAGCTTTCATATTGTCTTACCAGGTTGATCTTTCGTGAGTCCTGGACTTCAGACGTACCTTCATACTGAACACATATTGTGTCCCACATGGCTTTGGAGGTTTTCAGGTTCATGACGGAATGGTAGACTTCGTCAGGAAGAGCCATGGAAAGAATGGATCTGGCTTTGGTGTCGAGAGCCACTTTCTTCTTATCTTCATCAGTCCACATATGAATTTCCTTTGGAACCAATCTTTCTGGAATAGCAGCTCTATTCTCAGCGGCTGGAACCTCAGTGTTAGGTCTTAATTTGTGTGGAATTAGAAGTTCAGGGACTATTTTTGTCTTTTCGTGTAAATACCTTATGGGTATAAGTAGTTTGTGTTTAACCCTGTTTAGGGTTAATGATCATTATTATTGTTTGCAAAACCTTTGTACGGCTACAGTCTGCCACTGAATCTTATTCATTCGATCTATCAATACAAGTGAGATTTATGGCTGGATATTACTGACTGTGTTGATTAATTGTTGATTTCTTAGGTATCTAGGATCCACAATTGGTATCAGAGCAGAAGGACGTTGATTCAAAGGTATTTTTTTATTTTTCTTGATCATTCATCGCACGCACTGTGTTCATCTCAAGAATTTGATTCTTTCGATTTTGGTGTTAAAACCTAAAATTGAGGCTAGATAAATTCTTCTTATAAGTTTTCTAAGATATACATGTGTTTTTAAATCGTCTGGTTGAGTAAAAATCCCTGATTTTTAAAATTCTTGATCTGTTTGGTGTTGCTCCCTGTTCGTGAGAATTATTAATTTTTCTTGTCAAAAGTGCTAGTTGATTCGTTTTTGGTATTGTTTTTGTGAGTTTTTGGGTTAGTTTCCTTGTTAGTACTAAGTTCTTGCAGATTATCTCTCATCAAGACTGCAGAAATTCATCGAACCGGGTAAGTTTTTCTTGTTTCTGATTTAGTTTCGAACTCCCGGTGCTGATAACTCCCGGTAGTGACTATTCCCGATACTGATATCTTCCGGTAGTAATAACTCCCGGTGCTCATATCTCCCGGTAGTAGTAACTCCCGGTGTAGTCATCTTCCGGTAGTGACTATTCCCGATACTGATATCTCCCGGTAGTAATAACTCCCGGTGCGATATCTCCCGGTAGTGTTAACTCCCGGTATAGTCATCTCCCGGTACTATTATCTACCGGTACTTCAACTTCCGATACTACCATCTCCCGGTACTATTCTGTGTCATCCAGTAGAACTGTCTTAGGCTTCACTCTGTTAGAATCTGCGTTAGGTTTCTCAAAATCCTTTGAATCACATCACGTCCTACGATCACCACTGCAATCTCAATGGCTTCACAAGACGCACTCGCTATTGGATCTGAGTTCAAGCCTCCTGTTCTATATCGCGGGGAATACAATGTATGGAAAGACAGATTTTTGTGCTTCATTCAAACCAAGCCACTTTACGAGGAGATTCTTCGCTCGCTCAAGGAGGGCCCCGTTGTTCAACCATTAATGGATGTTCCTGCTATTGAAGGTGGACCTCCTGCCCACAAAGTTCCCAAACCGTATGACAAACTGACGGTAGAAGAGAAACGTAAAGCCGATGGTGACACATTGGCGAAAACTTATCTGGTATACAGTCTTCCCAACAACATCTATTGTAGCATCGACAACTACAAGGACACGGCCAAAGGAATGTGGGATCAGCTAGCCAAGATAATGCAAGGCAGTCGAGAAGGAAATCAGATGAAGATCACTAATTGCTTCACTAGATATGAATCCTTCAAAGCTAAAAGAGGCGAATCTCTCACTGAGACATATGAACGCTTTTGTACTCTTCTGAATGATTTGCACAAGAACAATATCTTCAAGTCCAATCTAGAATGCAACATCAAGTTTTTCAAAAACCTTCAACCTGAATGGAAGGGCTTTGTTCAACACGTCCGCCACAATCGTTCGCTAGAGAATGTTCCGCTGCACGAGATATACGAGATGTTACTTCAAGATGAAGATGATGTTACTGAGTTGATGGGAGATAACAAGTCTAAAGAGAAGATAAAGGAAGATCCTCTTGCCTTAATGTCACACAAGAAGGAAAAACAACCTTCACGCAACTCTCATCGAGAAGAAGCTCCGAGTGAATCCGAACATGAAGATGACGAACCAGAAAGTGATTCTGATCCTGAGCTTGATAGCATCAAGAAAGCTGTCGCCTTGTTAACCCGAGAGTATGCACGAAAAAAGTTCTTCAAGAAGCCAACGAATAACAACCAACGATACTCCACAAACCCCAAGCGACGGGATTACAAGGACAAGAACGATGGGAAACGCAAGAATGATGATGGAAGAAAGAGAAATGACGATGGGAAGCGAACTGAAGGAAAGTCTGATGATCGAGAAGATGATGAACCCGTGAAATGCTACAACTGCGGGAGGCGAGGTCATTTCGCCAAAGATTGCCGGAAGCCTGTAGTACGTAATGCTGAGTACTACAAGAACAAAATGCTTCTAGCAAGGCAGAAAGAGGCAGGTCAAGCTTTGATGGCGGAAGACGATCACTGGCTGCTCAAGACTGATAATGAGCATGAAGATGCGGAAGCTCATATGTGCTACACTGGTCTGAATCCGGAAGATACTGATTCCGAAGATGACTCTTCCTACGATAAGAAAGACAAACCCGAGTGCCAGGTATGTGGTTCTTCCAATGCTAACTTGTTAAATCAAATGCATGAAATGGTGCGCACTTTAGATTCGTTTAAAAATAAGGTTAAGACCAAAGACGCCCACATCTCTAAGCTAGAAGCCGAGGTTAAGTTAAAATATGATACCATAGGCAGACTAGCGATTGAAAAGGCTGAGGACAAATGTGTGATAGATAATTATCAAACTGAGTGCTCGGCCTATTCAGAAAGAGCTAAACTTCTCGAGACCCAAATATCTGAATATACTCAAAAGTTAGAGAAATTTCAGGAGGAATTTTCTAAAAGCATTTTAGTTCAAGATAATGTTTTAAAAGAAAATGAAAAACTGACCACTAAGCTTAAGGAACTTGAATCCAAACTTTATAAACTTGGTCAATCTGAACAAACCATCCACTTGAACAAGCCCAAAGAGTTCAAATATTACAATTCACTTTGGGGACTCGGATATGATAATCCGTGCTACCTAAAGAAGGTCTTGTCAAAGGTTCCCACTCTTTATGAATTTGATTTCATGGGCTTAGACAAGATCTATCCAGAGTACAAAATCAAGTGGACTAAGGCATCTAAGGAAGATGAGGAGTTTGAGGACTTTAAAAGAAAAACCGCCATACCTCTACCTCCAATAGAGGCAAAACCTAAAACGGATAATTCTTCTTCGGAAAATAACACGAAATCGGATGATGAGCCGCCTAGGAAGAATAAATGTACAAATTCCTTTCGTGTACGAAACGTTTAACGCATCGTATTTAAAAAGCAAAATTCCTTATCTCCCCAATGACTATTTTAACATCTGCTCTCTTGCGAAAACGGTTGAGACTCCGCCTCCTGTTCCGGCATCTGCAGATGAAGAATCTAATGATCAAACAGAGTTGAAACGTTATGTTCCACCTCTGATTTTGGAAAACATTATTTTTAAACTGGAAGAGTCAATAGCGAGAGATAAGGTCATTTATGAAACCGAAAGTATTGTACTTTTAGATTCTATTGAAAAGCTCAAACAGACTAAACCCGACACACTACCCGAATCTGAAAGAGAGTCCTATCGAACCGAGATTGATAAGTTGACGTCTCAACTGGCTGTTTTGGCATCTGAAGCCTTAACGCTGAGAATGGCTAAGGGGAACTCTGTGGATACCCCAATGACGCCGGTCACTCCTGAAACAATCTCGTTTGATGATGCTCAGATCTTTTCGGATAGTTCGTCGTGCAAAGCCTTTATGGGAGTGTCTGATGACACCAACACTAAAGATTTGAGCGTTAAAGATAAAGGTAAGGCCATCGAATCCGATTTTGTTCAAAAGGATCTTTTACCAATTTTTGACAATCCGTTTGCGGATAACTCCTTATCTGACTCTGATGGAGACACTTCACCTGATTCTGCAAGAAGATTTTCTGAGTTTATGAACTCCACTCCTTGTCATGACGATGATTTTTCTAAATTTGACTTCGATCCGAAGCTTCCTAGTCACTCTAAATTTTTAGAAAAATTGCCCGAACCGGTTAATTTTGAGAAGGGCGAATGTTCGAATTCGAAAACCGTTTCCAAGACCACTTCAAAAACCAAATCTAAACGTCGGTCTAAGAAACGTGGAACAACCGGTAAAGGCTCTTCTAAACAACCCATTTTCTCAAACTTCTCTAACGCTCAAACTAATGTCATTTCAGATAGTACGGGTTGGGGGAAAGCGGCTCGAAGAGAGTGGGTAGAGAAGAATGCTAAGATGCGCCCTGAGAAGAACAAGTCATTTACTTCTGTTTTGAATAATAGAAATAATAACGACAAACATGAGTTTGGTTGGAACAATTCTGTTGAACATGGTTTTAAATTTCCTGTTAAACTTGACAATGTTCATCAATTGATTGGTTTTTCGCGTAAATATGTTTGCTGTTCTGTTTGTGGTGTGAATGACTTGATTGACTCTAGACATGCAAATGATTGGGTTGGCTCATATCATATTTTTAATTCTAATGGTTCACGCAAATCCAAACCAAAAAGACCCAGCTCTAAACGGGTCTCAAACAGTGGTGCTGCACCTAACACCCAAGGACCCACTTCCAGATGGGTACCTAAACGTGCTTAATCTCTGTTTTGCAGCCCGGTCATGTGTGGTTTCTCGACTCTGGATGCTCCAAGCACATGACTGGTAAAAGGGAGCTACTCACCAACTTCAAGGAGGAGTACTGCGGTGATGTTCGGTTTGGAAACGATAATGTGGCCCCGATCATGGGCTACGGCGACCTAGTTTAGGACAAACTCACGATCAAACGGGTGTCCTACGTAGACGGCCTTGGTCACAACCTTTTCAGCATCGGCCAGTTTTGTGACAAGGATCTTGAAGTGCGATTCAAGGCGAAGAGATGCAGTATTCTAGCTGACGATGGGACGAAAATTCTTGCTGGTACTCGACGAACGAACTTGTACACCATCAATCTCGCCACAGTCAAAACCGATAAATAAGTTTGCCTGATGTCCAAAGCTACTACTCAACAGAACTGGCTATGGCATCGACGGCTATTGTATCTCAATTTCAAGAACATCAATAAGCTGGTGCTGGACAGACTAGTCAAGGGTATGCCAGAACTACAATTCGCGAAAGAACATCTCTGCTCTGCATGAGAGATCGGTAAGATGAAGAAGGTGTCTCACAAGCCAAAACCGGTTCCAAGCACGTCACGACCATTAGAGCTGATCCACATGGATCTCTGCGGCCCTATGCGCGTTCAAAGCATAAGTCACAAGAAGTACGTCTTAGTGATGGTGGACGACTACTCAAGGTACACCTGGGTCAAGTTCCTTCGTTCAAAGGACGAGACGCCCGAGGTTATAATCAACCACCTCAAGGGAGTTCAAAATAACCTTCAGCTAACCGTAGTCACGATTCGCACAGACAACGGAACGGAATTCAAGAATCGTACCATCAGCGATTTTCTCACTTCGGCGGGGATTTCGCACACCTTCTCGGCAGCAAGGACTCCACAACAAAACGGCGTGGTGGAACGTCGTAACCGCACTTTGGTGGAAGCGGCGCGCACCATGCTGACTCAGTACGCTCTTCCTATGTTTCTATGGGCTGAGGCTATCGCGACAGCGTGCTACACTCAAAATAGATCCATCATCCACAAGCGCTTCAACAAGACGCCTTATGAGGTCATCAATAAGCGCTCCCCCAACATCGGATACTTTCATGTGTTTGGGTGCAAATGCTTCGTTCTGAACGATAGGGATGATCTCGGCAAGCTCAAGCCGAAGGCGGACGAGGGGATCTTCATTGGCTACTCGACATCTTCCAAAGCATACCGCGTCTATAATAGAAGGACCAAGAGTGTGATCGAGAGCATTAACGTGACCTTTGACGAATTGGTCGACCTGGCTTCTGGACATAACAGTTCGGAACCCGCACCTACTGGCGTGCTAGCTTCTGATCTATCTCGATCGGAACCCAAGCATACAACAGTGAATCCTTCGTCGTCCAATACGTCGAAGTCACAACCTTCTGAGTTAGATCTTCTGTTTCAAGATTTTTATAATGATTTATTTTTTCCCCTAGTTTCTACTGATGCTTCTTTGAATGCAGATGGAACTATAGTGGTGTCGACCGACTTTTCCGGTCCTCCTCCAACTCCCAATGATACATCCTCGGAGGACTCACCTACTTCACCTGTGATTGCGACGACGACACCTCCCTCATCAGTGGTTCCAACCACTCCTTCCCCCGGAGCAAGCAACGGCTCGGACGACACTGCCACATCTTCATCCACCGCGGTTGTATCTCAACCTGCGGACGCTCCAAGAATTCATCCGGTTCCATCCCTTGAAGTTGTTCAGAATCTACCCCTTAGATCCTACGTCGATGCGGATAATTCAGAACCTCTTTCGGATCCTCTACCCCACACGAGAAATGGACTCGAGCGCACCCTCCGGAACAAATTATTGGCAGTCCGACCGCTCCAGTTCAGACTCGAGCTACCTCAGAAGCTGCAGATGACGCTGCACCTGCTTTGCTGAGCAATACTCAAAACCGTGCGGCAACCGGTAACGAGTGCCTCTTCTCTGTTTTCTTGAGCAATGTCGAACCGGCATCAGTAAAAGATGCTTTACATGACCCGGACTGGATAATATCCATGCAAGAAGAGCTCAACGAATTCGAGAGTCTCAAAGTTTGGCGTTTGGTCCCTCGCCCGAAGGACCGAACTATCATTGGCACGAAATGGATTTTCAAGAACAAAAAGGACGAGAATGGTATCGTGGTCCGAAACAAGGCACGTTTGATCGCTAAGGGGTATCGACAACAAGAGGGGATCGACTACGAAGAGACGTTTGCACCAGTGGCCCGAATCGAAGCCATTCAGATGTTTCTCGCGTACGCCGCCCACAAAAACTTCACGGTATATCAAATGGATGTGAAGACGGCGTTTCTGAATGGAGATCTAAAAGAAGAGGTGTATGTCTCCCAGCCAGAAGGTTTCGTAGATCCGGATCATCCGAACCATGTGTATCGACTCGACAAAGCGTTATACGGCCTAAAACAAGCACCGAGAGCCTGGTACGATAAACTGTCAACTTTTCTTCTGATTTCCGGCTTCTCGAAAGGTAAGATCGACACAACTCTTTTTATAAAGAGGGAAGGTGAGCACATTCTTTTAGTTCAAGTCTATGTCGATGACATCATCTTCGGTTCCTCTTGCCCACAATACTGTCGCAACTTTTCGTTCCTCATGAAAAAGCATTTTAAAATGAGTATGATGGGTCAGATGAATTTCTTTCTCGGTCTTCAAGTTCAACAACTGTCGACTGAGATATTCATCAATCAATCTAAGTACATCGCAGATATTCTTCGGAAATTCAAGATGGAACAGTGCACACCCATGCGTACTCCTATGTCCCCCGGTACAAAGTTACACGCCGATCCTAACGGAAAGGCTGTTAACACCACTACCTATCGAGAACTGATTGGTTCGCTGATGTATTTGACAGCAAGTCGACCAGACATAATGTTTTCCACTTTTCTGTGTGCTAGGTTTAAGTCTAATCCTAAAGAGTCTCACATGATAGCAGTTAAGCGTATAATTCGTTACTTGAAAGGTACTGCTAATTTTGTCCTTTGGTACCCGAAGGATACAGGTTTCGAGCTTACCGCGTATTCTGATGCTGATCATGCGGGAAGCATGCTCGACCCGAAAAGCACGACGGGACACGTTCAGTTCCTAGGCGACAAGCTGGTTAGCTGGGCCTCAAAGAAGCAGACTTGCGTCTCCACCTCCACGGCGGAAGCGGAGTACGTTGCCGCGGCCAGCTGATGTTCCCAAGTGATTTGGATGCAGACTCAACTGAAGGATTACGGGTACAACTACTCGAACATCCCCATCTATTGTGACTCCAAAAGTGTTATCGCCATCACAAGCAATCCGGTGCAGCATACAAAGACGAAACATATAGACGTACGCTACCACTTCATCAAAGACCATGTGGAGAAAGGTACCGTGGAACTCTACTTTGTGTGTACGGAAAATCAACAGGCAGATTTGTTTACGAAGGCGTTGGACGAAAAACGTTTTTTCGCTCTAGTGTCCAAGCTTGGTATGCTTAATCTGAAAGTTTGAGTCTCAGTTGTACTGGTTTCACCTTTTCCACACAACGGGATAACTGTATCTCTTACAGATACACTTGTCACGCCGCGTGGCTTAGGTGTTTCAAGCACATCGGTGACTCGTTTTCTGTACATTCACGGGTAGTGTTTCCTTTCGTTTTTCCAGTTTTCCGTGTGTCTTTACGTTATTCGTCTTGTCTTTGTTATTCCCGTGCTTCTAAATGTGTGGTTTCAAGTTGATTCCTCGAATGCCTAGTTCCAAAGGTACGTATTCTATCTCTGTGAGGACAAGCTATTTTTTTGAGAGATCGAGGGGGAGAAATATCCGTTTGACAAGTCTAGGGGGAGTTTTGTCATTTTGTCAAAGTTTTTTTTTAAGTTAGTTGTTTCTTTCAATTGTATGTTTTGTTTCCTTATTACATAAAAAAAGGTCTGTTTTTTTTTGAAAAGTTGAAGGGGAGCGATGTCAGTTTGAAAATCTGAGGGGGAGAAGTGCAAATTTTTTTTGTGTGCCAAGGGATTTTTTTTAAGTGTTAGCAGTTGGGATATATGGAACTGGGAGTGTTACGGGACCCGGTACCAAGCTCATCCCGGACCGGAGTATATAAACTCAGTTTTCCATAGACTCATTCATATTTTTCAAAAAACTCCCGCACCCAAACTCCCGGTACCACCACTCCCTCTGCTTGCGATTTCTTCTTCAATCGGACTCCAAACCTCACCAAACTTCAGGTACGCATTCCATTCTCTATTCTTATTGCGTTTATCACTTACATCGATTTGTAGAACACTACACACGATCGATTTCATCGATCTACATCGATCGGGCGCTGTTAGGTTTTTTAGAGTCCCGGTAACTCCCGGTAGTCGACTCCCGGTAGTCCTCAACTCCCGGTAGTCCTCAACTCCCGGTAGTCTAACTCCCGGTAGTTTAACTCCCGGAGCTCCTAGGTTTGGTTTTCCTAATTCATAGTTCTGATCTTCACAATTTCCATAGTGACAGCACTTATTTGCCAATCTGCGTGTTAAATGTTCTATCATGCTCGGATCCTACAAGATTTGAGTTGTGATCGGTCTTGAACTGTACCGACTCTCGGTGTTCCAAATCCGAGAATACGGGCCTCAAACCTGGGTTATATGTCTCACAATGTGCTTGTTACTGACTATCAAGACGTTTTTACAGGTACATGGCTCAACCAAATCCGAATTCGCCGCCAGGCAATGCCCCGTTACTTCCTGACGGTCCAAACCTTCCTCTGGTTCCAAACAACTATCACCTGGTTCCGACGAACTTTAACTGCCAATGCCCTGTTATAGTGGAGATTCTGAAGCGCCATGCTCTCAACCAAACGTTGACGGCTCATCCTTCGGTTCCAGCCGTCTACGTACATCAACTATGGCGATCCCTCGAACTCATCGCGCGCGGCCAACACTTTGCACTTCGCGCTCGTATCGGCGACTCAGAGTTCACTATCACGGTCCAGACCTTCCGCACTATCCTTGGTCTACAGGCCGCGAATGCTGCTCCAGCTCCAGAAGCTTTCGACGGGCAAGTCACTGATGTAGAACTGTGACGAGATATTCAGGCTCTCGGATATCGAGGTTGCCTTCATCAACCTTCGAGCTTCACTTGTACTCACCTCCAGCCTGTCTGGTACACTCTGTTCACCATCTTGAACAGGTGTCTCTCAGCTGTGACGAAAGGAATTGATCGTACTTCGGTCAACATGCTACGCTTACTTCATGCGGTTATCTACAGTCGCAATGTTGACTTCGTGGCGATGCTATGGACGGAACTTGTGGCTCAAGTGCAAAAGAAGATTGACGGCAATAGACGACTCTCATTCCTCTCGTATCCACGCTTTCTTCAAATGATTGTCGCACATTACATGGAAACCGATCTCACCATTCCTCGACGCGCTGATCACGAGGTACTTGTTTCTACTCGTATGACTCGTATTCAAAATATTCGAGTTTTAGAAGGTGTTGTTTCTATGGTGATTCCTGCTGACTTACTAGCTATCGCGGACCAATCGGCACTAAGTGTGATAGCATATAGGACAGAGAACAACATAGTCGCTCCTATGGACCAGCCAGATCCGGCTGGACCTGCCCAAGGAGCGCGAGCCGAGCGACGTGAGGGTCCACGTATGCGAGGACGAGGGGTCCGACAGGTAGGGGCTGTCGGACGGGGCGCGCAGAGAGAAAATATAGTGAGGGGTTCAGGTGTGGGTAGTGTCGGGCGGTCAACACGCGATGCTAGTACGTCTCGACCCAGACCTCGTACACCACCTGTTGAGGGTTTCGCCCTACACGACGTGGAGGTTGAAGGAGTTTCTCGAGTACACACAGCCGAAGAGGCAGCCTCCTCTTCCAGCTCCGAATCTGGTTCCTCCTCCGGAACAGCTGTCGACACCGCCTCTGGCTCCGAATCGGAATCCGGATCCGAGTCTCAATCAGGCTCGGCTTCCGGTGACGAAGAAGGGTCTGAGGAATCCGATAGTGAGGAAACCGAATCAGAAGGTGATGATGTTGACGCATCTAACCCCAAGCCATTATTGGAGAGACAAGGAGAACGAAGGGAGTGTTAGTTGAAAAAGAAATAGAAAGTGAGTCTGTGCGTGAAAGGAGGAGTAAGCTAAAGAACGACCTCGAGCGAGTGATGGGGAAATCTTCACAGGTTACCCCCAACCAGCCTTCATCTAGCCGGGCAGCCACATCTACTATTCCTTTGCATTCGTTGCATAGGGATATTGAAGAAGACGTCGTGGGCCCAGCGACGCACTTGCACAACCCCCCTAGCCACTCCGTTTCCTCTCAAAAGGATCCGGTTTCAATTTCTCACGGGGATCAAGCACAACTTCCACCGGTCTCTCACTTGGAGAGTTCTGGTGTTGAAACTAGAGACCATCCTCCCCCGGTCTCGCCTTCCTTGGATGCATAATTGAGTCTAGATCCCTTTGATTTTGACATTCTTTTGGCTAGGACACGGGTCATTGATTCTGCTAACGTCGAGAGTCTTCGTGCCTCGACCGGAACGCCCGGAGCGACTCTACCTTTTGGTAGTTCGCAAGGACAGGGCGGAAGACCTACCACGGCTATCATCACGCCAACCGTGAACGTAGGCGGTACAGCGGTGCAATCCGCCGCAGCTACTACAACGGAATGGCTAAGTGCTGCCGGAGTTAGTTTCCCGGAGTTCGTCTCCAAGGAATACGTGGACGGTGCCTTAAATGCTGTCCAATCGGATATTATGAAGCAAGTTTCCGAGGATTTGGCGTTCATTCGTCGATCTATCACAGGTAAAGCCACGGCATCTTCGGCTCCTCAACCGACTCCCCACCTCAGACTATCTCAACCGTCAACCACTCCGAATGTCCAGCACATGTCTGTTGATGATCTCAAAGCCACCCTACTGGACAAGCTGTTGACCGACTCCAACATTTCCGCCTCAGCTGATGCAGATTTAGTGAGCATTCTCCGCTCGCAAACCCAAACACCGCCCCCTATCACACCGACCGACTCTATTACGGCTCAACTATCCGAAGTCAGACAGGCCCTCGACAAGCTAACCGAGAGGGTCGCCAGCCTTGAAGACACCTGTAAGGGTCAGGTCCAGGGTACCAAACGTAGACATGATGATCCGGATGACCGTGATCACCATGAGGGGGAGAAGAGAATGAAACTGACCGAGCTGTCATCTGCGGTGGCTGAAACTTCAACGGTAACTCCAACTGAACCACAGCAACAGCAACCGTCAGAGTCCGAAATGGTTCAGGACATGGAGATTCCATCACCGGTCAAAGATAATTTAGAAGAGTCAGCAGACCCGACGGTTGAAAAGCCCGAAGGTCCATCGGAAGACACATTAATGCCAACAGTTTCGGAGCGGCCCGTCCTAGAGCTGATTGATGAGGACTCGGCCGGCGATCCGGAACTTGAAACTGATTGGAGGCAAAGAGCGATTGTAGCTATTCAGACCGAAACTGATGCCTTGTGGGATATACAGGGCGATGACGACTTGATGACAAATTTTGATTATGACTAACTTCTTCTTCAGAGTGAACAGGTATCTACCACTCCGGCTGATCTTACTGATACTGCAGGTTCACCAGAAATTATTATGTCGATTCCAGAAGCGGTTCCACCTCAACATCCTTAACCAGCTCGTTGGGAAAGGTTTCGTATTTTAGTACCGTATCTGGAAGAATCTCAGAAGAAAATCTTCGCTCACTGGATAAGGCCTCTCGACCCAGTTCAATGTCATGGGGCCACGTTCCTTGATGAGCCGATCAGATCGCAGTATGTGGAACTTATGAAAAGAGGCAGAATGAGACATCAGGTCTACTCTAAGCACAGAATCACCGAAATCGTGAGTATTGATTCAGACAGAATCGTAAAAGTCGTCTTCCCGACCTTTTCAGTAAAAGGGGATGACGGAGATATTTGGACCTTCTCAGAATCCGATTTCAAACATCTCTGCCTGAGAGATTTCCCAGTTCTACTCAGATTTTTGAAGACTCTTACTATTTGGCCTCTACCTTATACCAAAGCCCTCGAAGCTATCAAAAGATTTATGAAGTGCACGATCACATTATCATACATCGAAGACTTTCAGTTGGGACTCGAAAGTAATCAGAAAAAGATCAACATCTTAAAGCCCAATCTGAACCTCCCTGAAGATGCGCAGGTACACTCTTTACTTTCAAAACCAGAAACAGGGTTCGTGTATCTGAACGGAAAAGGGGAGAAACGGTTCATCAGAAAAAGTGAAGTGCATAAATTTAGCGAGGGAACATTGGTGAAAATCCAGTCTGATCTGAAGAAGATTTTAGAAGAAGAAGTCAAGAATGCTCCTCCAGAGCAATATGTCAATCTTCGCAAGTACCTTACCGAAGATCTTCTCAAAGCCATAGAAGACTGGCTTGAATTCAGAAGCTGCATCAGATATTTTGAAGTGCTCTTTGCTATCCGAAAGCGCTATGTTCCAGACTGGCGTGAACGCGAACTTCTATTCCAAGGGGGAGATTGTTAGGTCTTAATTTGTGTGGAATTAGAAGTTCAGGGACTAGTTTTGTCTTTTCTTGTAAATACCTTATGGGTATAAGTAGTTTGTGTTTAACCCTGTTTAGGGTTAATAATCATTATTATTGTTTGCAAAACCTTTGTACGGCTACAGTCTGCCACTGAATCTTATTCATTCGATCTATCAATACAAGTGAGATTTATGGCTGGCTATTACTGATTGTGTTGATTAATTGTTGATTGCTTATGTATCTGGGATCCACACTCAAGATCAATTCTGACAGGGATGTATGGACCATTTTCGATGTAATAAGGTATAGTTGGGTCTACACCTTCTAAGAAGAGTATCATCCTATTTTCCATATATTAAAGTTATCTCTGGAAAATCTAGGGGGTTTAGCAAGAGAACCATTATCAATATAGTTAGTGTTTGTGTTGGTAGCCATTTTAAGAAATAGCAAGGAAGAGAAAAGATTATTATAGACAAGATCTTGTTTATGAGATTAAACAAATCCGCTCTGATACCACATGTTAAGATCCAAGCGCTTACCACTACGCCAAAATCAATTGCTGGTGGAGAATGCACAACTTATTTCCTTATAGCGTAGCAGGCAGCGCCACGTTTCGATTTAGGGAGATGCTGGTCAATGACCCAACAATCCCCCCCCCCCCCCCCCAGCATCTGCCAGCACTCTTGGCTGCACAGCATGCCTTTGGCATTATAATGCACTCCATTGGATTCGAACCCGTGACCTGCTCTGATACCACTTGTTGGTCCCGAAGGGTTATACAAGTTTGTAGAAGGGGGGGGGGGGGGGGGGTTGAATACAAACACACATATTTTACTTTTCTAAATTTTTTATTGATATTTATCAAACAATTTACAACTTGTTGCGGAACAAGATTAAGGACTAAGCCTAATCTAAACAAGTTAATAACACTAAGTTTCTTGCACTAGAATTAAGACAGAAAGGAGATAAGAATATTAAAGAAAATATTCTAACACTAAGAGAGAAAGAAGAAGATGGCCGAGCACTTCATTTTTGAAGTAGGGGTCTTCTTATATACTGCATGCATTTAATGCATGGCAGTATTACTTTACATGTGGCAGCAGCTGAGTGGTTGCATGTTTTGACCTTTGTAGACAACCTTAGTAGCCGCATGGTGTACAGTGTAGAATCAGAGTTGGTTGTACGATTCTGGACAGAAGGGATGTCCGTTCTGACATTTCGTACGGAGACGTGCAAGGGGAAAGACAAAAGCAACTTGTAGAGTAGACCTCATGATCAGCGTTCGTTGAACAGTACTTTATCAGCGAGTGATAAAGCTCAGCGATTGCTGAAGTCTTCTACTTGATACTTCACGTTGAGTGGACAAGTCTTGGCTTCGCTGATATCCGCATCAGTTCATTAGTAGACTTGTCGCTGTTCTTGAGCTTGATCTTCGACTTCAGCGTAGAACATATTTGACGTGAAACTTGTCTTCAGGGATCATAAGTAAACAACTAAAACTTATCAGCGATCACCAATAGGACTGAACATGCTCAGAGTTTTATGGGTTAACAGATTCGCTGAATGTCTAAACTAAAGAACATGAGTTTCCTATCAGCGGTACTGTAGAGACATAGTACTTATCAGCGATAGTGAAACTCTAATACATATTGTCTACTTACAATTTTCACTAAGTGTTTCTTAAAGGGTCATTATCAAATCACTGAGGGATTGGATCAACACAACCCAATAATAAATCGAATATTAACCAACCATAACAATAACATGGGTCAAGAGAGGAACTTGTTACCGGATCCATACAAATACAAAATGAACCAAAACAAGGTGTGCCAAAAACCTTGTAAGCCAAAGATTGATTTAAATATACACTTTTGACACTTAAACAAAATCAATCTTTGTTTATATGATTTTATGCCGTAAAAAAAATCTTTTGACAACATAAACACACAAACACACTTTTATGTTTTGTAAGTATGGTTTTCATGCCAAAATCATCCAAACAACAACATGCAAGTGAATCAAAATATTTTGGGAATACAAAACCAAAATCCACACTTAATGTAAAAAACAACTTTTTCTTTTATTTTACAAATACTAGTTTTGTAAAACAAGGTTTTCAAGACTTTAATTTATTTATCCCTCTTTGATTTATTTTATATCTAAACAAAATAAAACTGTTGATATTTTTGGATCCATCACAAAAATTCCGAAATTTTAATCTTTATAAACATTGGACCATGACATCAAAAAAACTTTCGTTTTTCATCATGCATGTCAAAATCGAAGGTCCAAGAGGGAGAAAAATAAAACTTAAAACTTGAAAAACCTTAGAAATCCCTTTGCATGTTCTTTACACATCTTTTCCCGTAAATGTGTACAAAAACATCAACACCGATTTCTTCAAGAAAAAGATGAGAAAAGTGCTATAACTTTGTACAACCTAGCTCTAATACCACTGTTGGAAGAAGAAGATTTACCAAACATAAACATGCAACAGAAGCTTATAACATAAAAACCAAAAGAGGATCCATTGTACAAGTAATATAACAACTAGAAAAGGAATGAAGATAGAAGTAAAATCATACCCTTGAAGACTTTGGAGGATTCAAAAGAGAATCCCTTTATCAAGTGCACACCCAAAGCTCCAAGTTCCTTTTTACAAGATTTATCCTTTTCTCCAAAGCTTTTATGAAAGAAAACTATCTTCTCTCTCTAGCATTTAACACACACACACTCTTGTGTGTTTTGGCCGAAAGGTTAAGGGAGAGAGAGAGAGAGGAGGAATCAACTCTCCTCTTAAAAATCATAAAAGAGGTGGAGTGTAGTCATAAATATAATGTATGCCACATTGCTTTTGTGTCTAACAAGCAATCTCCATTTTACAACATTGGTCCCTCAAAAATCCTCTATTTTCTAGTTAAACCATCATTTATGATGTTTAACAAACTTTCCCCTTAATTATATAATTCTTGCAATTTTAGTTTAGACATTGTGTGCGACCGAATAGGATAATGCCAATATTTAATTATTTTGTGTCAATGGGCATATCTCCAACACTATCAAATATGAACTCTTACATTTTAACCTGGTTATTACACTTAGCACACCCCATTGTCTGGCACTACCACCGATGCTTCTTCCCAAGCCTCTATGCTAACTAACGCCACTTTCTGCATTTTCTCCTCTATTTGAGCCTTTCATGATTTGAAAATTTAGGGTTCAACACCATTTGAGATGCTTGTGTTGTGGAAATTTAGGGTTTCATCTCCATTGGCGATGAAAGCGTCAATGGGCCTTGATAGTCGATGCATTGATTTTTGCTTCAAAAATCAAGTTCCAATTGTGTCTGAAGATGGGAAGAGGTGAAAATGTCATATTCAGAGGGAGCGAGAAAGAGAGAAGACAACGAGTTATGAAGGTAATTAAGTTCTATTTTTTAAGAAATAATTGAGAAAATAAATGAGAAGAACATGAATTTAGAACCACAAGGTTTGTGGCGTACTGGTTAAGGCTCTGAGGGATGTGGTAAAATATCTCATCTGTCCAGGATTCGAATCGAGACGTACACAACAATTGTGGCCACTGAGGTTTAATCAGGGCTGATGTCTTACGATCATAATTTGCCAAGGAATTAAGTCATAATTTATCAAGGAATTAGTCTAGACATATTCTAGGACACCCTTAAAAAAACATGAATTTAGGATAAAATACAAAAAGAATCATTTTCATCTATTTTGTGCCATCTTTGCTCCTCAAGAAAATAAATGTTCATTTAAAAATGGGAAATTAATTAAAATACCCTAAGTTTGACCAAGTGTTACCAAAATGCCACAAATCTCTCCCACTTTGCAAAAATACCCTTTTAATTAAACCCTAAACCCTAAACTTGCAGGGACCATTTTTGAAAAATGGAACCCCGCGATCGCGGGCTCATCCCGCGATGGGATTATTTTTGTGACTTTTCAATTGCAAGGGACCATTTTTGAAAAATTTCAGGGACCATTTTTGAAAATTTGACCCGCGTTTGACACTGTTCACACCCCCCCTTCGTCCAATTGAATTTAAAATGAAATGTTCCACTTTCAACCCCTATACTTATTTACTAAATTTACTTTATACCTTTTACTTTCATTATTTTAATTTTACATTTAACACATATAATCGTTTATTAACTAAAATACGTTAAAAATACGTTTTAATTTTAACAAATTACACCATTATAATCGTCTCTTCGATACGTTCGAAATGAGCCCAATCTTGAATTTTTTTGGATTTATATATTTTAATATATATCATATACACTACATCAAATTTTATGTGTTCGTTCGTTCCGATAATAATCAAATTTTAATTTTTGGAAACGAATTTATTTTTATATTTGTTTTTTAAATTTAATTTTTGATCTTCTTCCGCATTTTTTGATTCTTCAAAATAACACCGATTAACGATCATATATTTTCCAGGTAACAATGTTGACGTATTTCCATAATCTGGAGTGTTTATCAATTCAAAGACTATATGAAAAGAATTTCAAGCAAGCAGATGATTTGTGCAGCAAGTACTTCAAAGAACTGAAGGAACTGAAACTGCAAATATCTGAAAGTGCTGATAAGCTTGCTAAATCTGAAGAAAAGGCAACAACATTAGAGTCTGAAAACACTGAGCTGAAAAAGAAGCTATCTGATTTATCATCACGAGGTGATATCAAGGAGACTGAGAAAGAGCAAGCAAAACTACATGAAAAGAATATCGAGCGATCAGATGATTTGTGCAACAAGTACATCAAATAACTGAAGGAACTAAAATCTCAAATCTGGAATAGTTCTGAGAAGCTTGCTAAAGAAGAAGAGAAAGGTAAACTCCTGAACTGTGAAAACCTTGAGCTTAAAAATAAACTAACCACTGTTGAAAAGGTTTTTGAAAAGGAGAAAGAATGTTTTGCAAAGGAAAGACAATTGCTTGTACAAAAGCAATCTAGTTTTTCAACCAAATCTCTTGAAGAAAAGAAGAGTCTTGAGCTTATGTGTCTAAAACTTTCAAAACAGATATTCGATTTTGAAAAAGTTTTGATTTTAGAAAGAGAGAAGTTTGAAACTGAACGCAATTCTTTTACTAAAAAGAATGGAGAACTTTCTTTGAAAATATCCGATTTGGAGAAAGAATTAGACATTCTAAGCAAAGAGACTGAGAAGAAGAAGGTTGAAGATTTTAAAGCAAAAAGTTTGAAAGATGATTTAACATACGAAAGAAAGATCTTTCAAACTGAGATTTCCAAGCTTACAAAGCAATTATCTGTTTTGTCATCTGATATTATGATAGAGAAGAGGCTAAAATATGATCTCCAAAAGAAGTTGGATATAATGCTTGAAAAGAAAAATGTTCTGTTTAACAATGACAAGGAACTTGAAAGCAAAAACTCTGATGTTGAATCACCCAATCTTGCTAGTCCAGATACTGTTAATCAGTCTCTTTACGGTGATTTAGTTAATTCAGTTTGCTTTTCTAAGATTGCTTCAAGTTCTATTCACAGAAATATTTCTTCAAAGACCTGCATTAGATCAAATAGTACTTCAAAAGATCGAATTCATACCTCTAATCTGTTTTATAACCCTATCATTGACAAATCAGATAATAAATCTTTCAAGAAAGTAAACATGGTGTGGAGAGTTAAAGGAACCACTCCTGCTCCAAAGTCATTCGTCTCTGTTAAAAGTGACAAGAACAACATTGCTTTCCACTCTAAACCTTTTGTGAAAACTGATCGAGTTTACTCCTTTAACAAACTAATCAGCTTATCTACACAGAAGCTGTGTTGCTCTTATTGTGGAATAAGTGACTTTGTGAAGAAAGACCATGCTAAGTATTGGTATGGTACATATAGTATCCCTGGTCCTCATAGGGCACCTAACCATCAAGGATCCATCAAAGGATGGATACCAAAATTCTTTTAATCTGTTTTGCACGAATGTCATGTGGGTTTTAACTCCTATTACTCACATTACATGACGAACATTCAACGGTTATGACACATTTGAGGGGGAGTACTATCTCATGAAAGGTAAGTGAACTTCAACTGAATTCAAAGACTGTGGTAAATCATTCTGGATAACTTACTTGTGTTTGTTATTCTCCAACTTTAATTTCCATGATTGTCACGTGTCATTTTTCTTGACTTAGTTATTTCCATGTCTCACATATCTGTTGATTTTTCGATGGAAATACACTCGTTTGAATTCCCAGTTGTTTTCCAAGTTCTCTATTTCATGTTAATGAATAAATTCTTTCCTGATATATTAATCGTGACTTGTTCTTCACAATTAAACTTTCTGATCATTGTTTCATTTTTGAACATACTGTGCTTACTGAGTCAATCTGTTTTGCGCTTGATTTTGTTTCTTGAAATTCTGGTATTTCATCATTGACTTCTGATTATCTCAGATCAGAACTCGGACTTAATTTTTATGACTTCTGATCATCTTAGATCAGGACTCGTTCTTAAATGCTTTGACTTCTAAACACCTCAGTTTAGAACTCGTACTTCACTGTTTACTTAAATGTTCTACTCGTTGCATGAAAGGAGTGTTAGGACTTACATTGTTTCTATGGTCTATCCAGAACCGGAAGGACCTACCCAAGAAACACATCCATTATAGACATCAGTGAGGGGTCTAGATTGATAGATGAGTTTGGAGAGAAAAGAATATGGTGAGGGTGTGACAGGACTTAAAAGAATAAATTGGTCCTTACCAAACCGAGTCAGTTATCCGGTAGACCACACAATCTATTCATTCTCATTCTCTGGAGATGAATACTGAAATAGACATGGACCCAGTGTCGATAACTCGTGTCACCCCACCCAGCTACTCAAGTATCTCCCAAAAGATGCTTGTTTCACATATTCACCGAGAATTAGCACCTAATCTATCTATTCCTCACTCGGAGGTCTTAGATATTGAGACAGGAAGACATCAGCTCCGGTCTCCGAACTTCATATTCTATTCACTGTGTCTATTGATTTTTAACTTGTGTCCCAAGTTGAATCAGTATTTGAGCCAAATAAATATATAATATAATTCTTTCACACATGCACGAGTCTTTGTGATTCTAATTGCATATCTTTGTGATATTGCCGAAACAGTTTGAGAGGTAAATTTTAAAATTTTACTTCAGTGATAACTGGAAGTCCTATCAGAGATACCCCATTGCCAACTCTGAACATAGGCCACACAATTTTTCAAATTGTTGCGATAACAGTTACTTTTGTGTTTCTGTGTTAGTTGATTACCCTAGTCTGGTTACTAAACGTTTTATCTGAAAATTTTGCTACTCGTCACTATTGTCTTTAAACATGCATGATGCTCCGGATGCTCCTACTCATCATGAGGGGGAGAAAGGGTACAAATTCAAAGACACCGAATATCAAGTTGAGGGGGAGTTAGCAAAAAGCCGAGGGGGAGTAAAGAAGTCCCCATGAAAAAGTCGAGGGGGAGTAACTGTTGACCGATGTTTTAATCAAATGATTGATCTGTTCCGAGATCTAAAGAGCTCAAAGTGCATACAAGTGATCAAAGTGCTTACAAGTGATCAACTCTTCTCATCGTTTATCAAGTGGTGTTCGCTACAATTCAATATTTCCTCCTTCGGGCATATTGGTTCTACAAGTTCTTTTAAAGCTGAAATCAAATTCAAGAGCTTTATTCAAGGGGGAGCGTCGAAAGACATGAAGACAAGCAACACCGAAAGTTTTCAGAGATTCAAGAAGAAGAGAAGATCAAGACTTGAAGATTTCAAGACCGATTTTTATTTATATATCTTTAGGGGGAGATTGTTAGGACCATAAATGTCCTACATATTAGAAAGATATATAAATAATTATATAGTGCTTAATTAGATTAATTATTTATTGTAAAATCCTTAATTGTGATATTTGGGCTTAGTTTAGCCTAATGGGCTTGGGCCTTGCTTGTTTAAGGCCTAAGTATATAAAGTGGTCTTGGTAAAGAAATTAGGTTAGAGATTTCATATAGACAAAATCTATTTAGAGAGAGCCATTCAAGAGCAATTGATTAGCATTCCTAAGAGATTCATTAGAGAGCTTATTGTTTAGAAATCGTTCTTTTACTTTCATTGTAATATTCTCTGAATGATACTTTGAATGAATACGAGAGGGATGACAAGTTGAAATCATCGATTGTTCTTGTTATTTCTTATTGATTTTATTGTTACCTGATCAATCTGGAACTCACAAAGGTGAATCTGGTCAAATCTGAAAAATCTTCGGCGACCGAACCCACTATTGAAGTAGAAGGATATTGCACCATAGTTGGAATTGACAAGTCAAGATTTTCAACATATGAGATTCTCCCTTTTGCAGCTAAGTATTTGAATACAGTGTCCTTCACCGATTTGGTTTTGGTAGCAGAAAGTTTTATTTCTTCCTTAAGGCTCTGAACATGAGCAGCTTCTTGGAAGAAAGATCAATTTGTTACTTCTTTTTAATCTCTTTCATTCGTGCCATCAACCCACTCAAATAGTCGATGAAGATGTCCCTCTAAGGATTGGAGCAGTTGACAAGAAGCTGTGACAACTAGAGCCACTCGGAGAGACCGAACTGTTTCAGATTATGTTCTCTAATGCATCTTGAAGACCCATCCTTTCTATCAATCATCAGCCGAACATCAGAAGGAGTAGATTTGGAAGTGGTAATTTTCACACATGTTATCTTTGACTTATCAGTTTGATAAGTCATTGAATTTTTGTACCATTGAATTTCTCTCCCCCTAAGATCTTCAGTCTGCTTCACCAAATCCCCAAGAGAACCCAACTCATATTTTTGGGCCTTTATTGGATCGGTGGATTTGGCTTTGATTGCCTCCTCTTTTGCCACCTTTAGAGACAAGGCCTTGTCAGCATCTAGAATCTTTTGAGCACGAAGAGCCTCCTCAATTTCTTGAGGATGAAGGCCAAGATCAGAGACAACTCCTTGGGAAGGAGGTTTAAGTTTGAGAGTTTCGGCCCCTGCAGGTCGGGAGCCATATTTCGCCTCTTCTCTTCTCTTCTTTTCATCCAAGGCTTCTTGCTCAGCAGAGAGTTTCCCTTTCCCTTTATCTTTCAAGCCTTCGGTCGGGCTGGGTTTCTCCCCCTCAAATGGTCTGCCGGTTCCTACATCGAAATGTCAGCCTATTCCATCGATTTTTCTTTTTCGGGCACTACCGATTTCAGAGGTTCCACCGGTATTTCGGTGGCTTTTGGCTTTGTAGAGAATTTAATGGTCTATGTGTTAGACAGAAGTTAGGCACTGGATGCATGGCGAATAGAAGGATTTCTGGGAACCCTCTTTGGACTTTTCTCACCCTCAGCACCCGACGGGGAAGACACGCCCAATGTATCGGAAACCCGTGTCGACCCGTCGAGCCACCCAATGAAGTACTTCCCGATCAGTGGTATCAAAGGAGAAGTCCCCCAGATGAAGATCCTAATCCAGAGAATCGGTGAACACATCCACCTTTTTGTGAAGAGACTTGAGGGACTCCAATATTTCGGAGTTTAGGGTTTGTTGGTGAGCATCACGATCTTGTAACCTGCGAATCTCCGAATCTCTAGCGTCGGAGGCCGAATTCAAAACCCCCATTGAGATAGATAAATGTATGTTAAAGGTGGTCAAATCCTCTAACTTTCTTTCAAAGCCCGTAGATGAGCCTCAAACGAAGGATGAGTAGCCTATTCTTCCAACACACCCAAACTCGGTCATCTGTCTGAGAGATGAATGTAAGTGAGGCTTGCTTGAAAGCCTCAAATTGAGTCCCAACAAGACGACTCTGGCGAGATCCTTCCTGTATTTCGGCCAACAGATCATTGGGAAAGTGAAGAGAGGAACCTGGTGCCGCATGTTGGTGATCGGGGAGGTGAAACCTTGGGGGAGATGAGCTAAACTTTTGAATTATGTAAAGTGTTATTACAAACTACATTACAAATGCTATTTATACTTGCTCACTTGTTACAACAGTTAAGCCTAAGCCCATATACAAAGCCTTTGCTTTACAAAACTTTCTAATTATTAAGGACAACTTCAGTGTCCTAACATTGAGGATGCCATTGAGAGGGAATTAGAGAAAGTTGCATGTTGGTTAGAGAAAGAGAGAGAGAGAGTTGGAGAGTTGCAGGTCGTAAAAAGAGATAATGAAGACGAAAGGGGGTTTATATTGGGTTAGAAGGTGAAAAGGCGGGAACGGTTATGAAGAAGAGGAAGGGTTTCGAAGTTTAAAAAAACTAGAAGGATTAATTCAAAAGGGTAATGATGACAAGTGAAAAGAAGGCGGCCGAAGAAGGGTTTTCATAAAAGAGGGTATGGGAAAGGTCAAATCTTGACTGACATAGTTGAATAGGTGTGATGTCAGCGTCGATTTTTTGTGAAGGGATAAGAAGAGGGAATCGGTGACAGGAGATCAGAGGGATAATGTAATCGGAGACACAGTAGGATCGGTGAACAGATCTTACCGATTGGTTCAAAGGAAATGATTCTTTGTGTCTTCAGTGAGATCGGTGAACATATCTTACCGATTTTGTCACGTCGGTGATCAAGAGATCGGGGAATTACAGATATTGTGAGAATAATCGGAGATTTGAACTTCGGTGACTAACCCTTCGGTGGCTCATGTTCTTCGGATAGGGAGATCGGAGAGGAGTTACACCACCAATTTGTAGGATCGGTGAAATGTCAATGAAAGGTGGGAGCATTAAAACTGAGAAGAGAAGACCGGGAATGATATCGGTGGAACATGTTTCGGGGAACTAAGAATTCAGGGATCTTGAAGGAAAGATTAAGAGAATTTGATTTTCGGAGAAATCTAAGAAATCGGTGCATGCGATGAAATTTGTGAGAAGAACCTCCGATTTCGGAGAGAATAGCCACTGAAATTCGATGACCTAGACTAAAACGTATCAATCATCATCATTTTATTACTGTTTTTTTATTAAAGATCTAAGTACAACATTCCAAGTTCTCCAATCAGAAAATCGAATCTGGCTTCATCTAAGGGTTTGGTGAACATATTAGCAAGTTGAAGACCAGTAGGAATGAAATGCAGCTCTATGTCACGTTTGGAGATGTAGTCCTTGATGAAGTGATATCTGATGTCTATATGTTTTGATCTGGAGTGGAGAACTGGATTATTTGCAATAGCGATTGCATTTGAGTCGTAACATAGTATGGGTACTTGTGAGTAGACTTGATTATAATCCCTTAGTTGATTTTTCATCCACAAGATTTTAGCACAGCAGCTTCCAGCAGCAACGTTTTCAGCTTCAGCAGTAGAGGTTCAAACTGAGTTTTATTTCTTACTGGACCAACTGACTCACCAAGAAGTTGACAACTACCCGTTGTGCTCTTTCTATCAACTTTAGAACCTTCATAGTCAGAATCTAAATACTCTATTAGATCAAAACCTGAGTCTTTGTGATACCAAAGACCCAGATGCAAGGTACCTTTCAGGTACCGGAAAATGCGTTTTACAGTAGCCAAATGAGATTCTTTGGGATTGGCCTGATAACGACCAAAAAGACAGGTAGCAAATATAATATTGGGTCTGCTAGTAGTAAGATAGAGAAGGGATCCAATCATCCTTCGATAATTCATTACATCAACAGATTTACCATCCAGATCAGCATGAATTTTCAAGGGTGGTTCCATAGGAGTTTTCATGGGTGAGCAATTTTCAAACATAAACTTTTTGAAAAGGTCACAAATATATTTGCTTTGATTTATGAAAATCCCTTCAGAAGTTTGTTTGATCTGAAGGCCTAAGAAAAATGTGAGCTCTCCCATCATGCTTATCTCATATTGACTTTTCATGAGAGAAGCAAACTCATCACACAGTGATTCATCTGTGGCACCAAAGATGATGTCATCCACATATATTTGAACAAGGATAAGATTACCTGAAGTTTTTTTGATGAACAAGGTATTGTCAATTTTACCTATGGAATAACCATTTTTCAGGAGGAAGTCAACAAGAGTATCATACCAGACACGAGGAGCCTGTTTGAGACAATAGAGAGCATTGTCCAACTGGTACACATAGTCAGGATGTGTGGAATCTTCAAATCCAGGTGGCTGTTTCACATAGACTTCTTCTGCCAATTCTCCATTGAGGAAGGCACTTTTAACATCCATATGGATGACTCTGAAATTTTGGTAAGCAACATGGGCCAAGAAGATCCTTATAGCTTCAAGTCTAGCAACAGGTGCAAATGTTTCATCATACTCAATTCCTTCTTCTTGTTTGTATCCTTGAGCAACAAGTTTGGCCTTGTTTCTGATCACAGTTCCTTCTTCATCCATTTTGTTCTTGAAGACCCACTTGGTTCCAATAATTGTTTTCTTTGGAGGACGGGGAACCAATCGCCAAACCTAGTTCCTTGTGAATTGAGAAAGTTCTTCTTGCATGGCATTGATACAACATGGACCACCTAGTGCGTCCTCAATTTTCTTTGGTTCTATGAGATATAGAAAAATCACACAGAGGCAAATATTTCTAATTCCTCTTATAGTCTGAACCCTAGCTTGTTGATCACCGATTATCTGCTCAATAGGGTGATATTTGGTCCGTTTAGTAGCAGGAGGTAGAGTGGGTGGAAGGCTTGATAATGGAAGAGATGGATGAGTTGAGGTGGTTTGAGGGAAATTTTCGGTAGATGGTGTTACGGGATTAATGGAGAAATTTTCGGTGGAAGGTGGATCGGCAAGTATAGGGGATGTAGGATTTTGTTGAGCAGAATCAGGAGTATTATTGAGTGAGGGGGGATTTTGAATGAAGGGAATGGGAACTGAATCAACTGAGGTTGATCTTGGAGCATTACCAATGCAAGATGAAATCTACCTATTTAGTTCATCATCATCATCATTTGAGAGAGATGAGGATCTAAGTCTGTAACACCTCAAAATTTCCATATTTATGGTCCATTTTGGGAGAACGTTTAAATATTAAAGGATGTTATTTTAAACAATGTGTATGTTTTAATGTCGAAGGGTCAAAGTGTAATTGACCAAAGTTTTATGCTATTCGTGGACTTATAAAACTTTGGGGGTTGGTCTTGTGTATTGTGGATTATTTGAGGTATTTAAAGTGAGAGTCGATTAGAATTGGTATTCATCTCCATTACTCCTTATTGAAGTCGGTTCAGAAGTGCAGAAAGAAAACCCAATTGCTAACTTTCGTTCTTGGTAAGAAATTCGACTTCTACTCCAATTCAGTTACGTAAGACTGGTATTTATAAGTTAAGTTTGGCTTTTAGTTAGGTGATTGGATCATTGGAGTACTGGGTTGAATTGATTTGCAGACTTTGTGTTCGATTCTGATTTACAGGTGAGTTCATCTCATTTTCCAAATAATTGAAGTTGAAATTGAATGATTTATATGGTTGTAAACTATTTAAGTGTTTTAGAAAGACTGTAATGGTATGAAATCAATCGAGAATTGGATTGCAGTGGGTTTTAAGACTATAATCGATGTCCAGCGCGAAGTTCCCGGGTGAGTCTTTAGTATCCGGTAAAGTTGTATTCGATAGTGTCCGATAAAATGCAGTATCCGGTAAGTACTTAATTCCGGCAGTATCCGGTTAAATTTTATTTCCTGGATAGTTTGGTTTCCGGATAATGTTCTTGGATTACTTTGGTTTCCGGATGTCATCGGATTGTTTCTGTTTTCCGGATACAGGTTCCGGACTGTTCTCGGATTCCGGTAGTTTTCGGATATGAGTTCCGGAAATCTTGTCCGGATAGTTTTACCGGAAGTGTTCAGTAAGTATTGATGTTCCGGTAACTAGTGAGTTTCCGGTAACTTTTGACATGAAACATTTTTAGTTAATTGAGTTTCAATTTTAGCCGTACGATTTGATTTGATGAATGTTGTGATATAATGTACGTATGCTAGTAAGTTTAATGGATCCATAGGCCCTACCATTAATTGATAAACGCAGAATAGGCAAGGTATAATTGCTATTCTCGTTTATATTTGGGAATGAGGAATAGACAAGGTATAATTGTTATTCCCTTTTGTATCGTGATGTGAAACGATGAAATAGGCAAGGTATAATTGCTATTTCTGCTTTTATTGGGAGATTAGGAATAGACAAGGTATAATTGCTATTTATACTTACATTCCAAGAAATAAGCATGGTTTAATTGTAATTTCTTGGACATGAGCTGTAATCTAGAATCCGTGGTGATTCATAGTGGTACTCTTGAACATGATGATATGACCTACTTAGTGTTGTCATACTCATGGAATCGGGTATGATTTCCCGTCATCGAAAGATGCTACGTGTACGGTAAGAAAGTTGGGATCAGGTTAATTTATACGCTTTGTTTACAATTTTGGTTTCAAGCTTATAAAGATTTTGATTTGAAAATTGGATGTTCTCACTAGGCGTAAGCCTAATCTTTTCAAATTAAATTTTCTTACCAGGTACTAGCTCGGGAAATGATACAAGGGGATGAGTGAAGAGGGATACAGAGTTGTGCTTTTTGGAAACGTGATGAAGGAATTAGTGTCATCGATGATATTTTGGAGATATTGTAGAGAACCTTATAATTTGATTATGTTGACTTTAAATTAGATTAGTTGGTTGTTTACAATAGATCATTTGTTATTATGAATCTTACCACTAATCCTCCAGTTGTAAAGGAAAGTTTAGAAAGTGTTGTAGTAAACTCTAATTCAAGTCAAAATGTGAATTTTGGGTGTTTCAGTTTGGTATCAGAGCTCTAGTTTAAGTGAACTAGGTATGATCATGAGATACCTAGACTTATGCTGAGATGATTAAGATATGATTTGTGAGATTGGGTAGAAATACTAAGACGAGTTAGTCTTAGAGTCGACGGAAATACGTGAATTAAGAACTGTGATAATGGTAATGAGGATTCTTATGTATAGTATGTTCATAGTTTCAATTAGCTACTATTATTATGAATATATTGTTACGTAAGCATACTTGTTTTTAATTATTATGGTGATTAACGAACGTTAAAGTACGTTTCTTGTGTTCGGGTACGTATAGCCATTTCTTATGGTTATCTTTTGTGCTTCAACAGAATACGATGGTTAATACACCAAACAGATCTTCTACTTCTTCAGAAGATAGGGTAGTAAACGAATTTGCGGAGAATCAACTTGAAAGGAGTGGAGCTAACGAAAGTCCACCGAGGACACCCATTCTAGGAGGAGGAGGAAGTCAAACGCACCGAACAAATGTCGGTAGTTCTAATCCAGTGGTGACGCGCGGAATCTACTATGGAGTCTCGAATGATGGAAAATATGATGCGGGTCATGAATACTGCACTGGCTCAGCAACAGGAGATATTCATAAAAATGTTGAATGACAGAAGTGCCGAGTCACAAAGACCGAAGATGGGTACTGGTACCGTAAATCCACCTGTTACTCCGGTGCATAATGTAAAGAAAAGGATGGAGAAAGTTTGTTTATATGAGACGTTTTTGAGCTGCAAACCAACTGAATTTGTTGGTTCTGATAATCCAATTGTGTGCATGAATTAGATTAGAGAGATGCAATAAGCATTTAGAGCTTGTGAATGTGATGAAGTGTCAAAAGTCAGATTCGGATCCTAGATGTTACGAGGAAATGCTTTGACATGGTGGAATATCGTGACATCTATTATGACGACTTCGGTTTTGGCAGCCATTACATGGGAGTCGTTTAAAAGGAAGATTTTAGAAGAATACTATAACGAGAATGAAATGGCCCGAATTGAAGAAGAGTTCAAAACGCTCAAAAAGGGTACTTCATCAGTACGGGAGTACACTCGCATCTTTTTGGAAAAGTTGAATTTAGTGGGGCATGTAGCCCCAACTGAAAAAGAAATGATAAAGGCGTATCTGAAAGGCTTACCAGCGGATATGATGTCTAGAGTCAGAAATTCCAAAGCCTTGATTATGAGGGAAACGATTGAGGAGGCCAAAATAATAGAGGAAGTTTATGCCAGAGACAAAGAAGAGAAGACACAAGTGAGGGAGAAAAGAAAATGGGAAGGTCGATTAGAATCTACTCATAAGTCCAAGCCTTTTGTCAAGAATACTCGTTTTGAGCCTCGAAGAGAACCGAACTGGTGCCAGAAATGCAGAAGTAAACATTTTGGCATGTGTCGGGTGATTTCAAAAGAATGTTTTAAACGTGGAAAGAGTGGTTATCAAATTGGAAACTGTCCCATCCAAGGGCCGACTTGTTTTGAGTGTAAATAGCCTAGTCATTACCGAAGAGACTGTCCAAAGCTAAAGCAAAGTCGAAATCAAGAGACGAAGCCGAATACTCCAAAGCCAACGGGCAGAGCATTTCATATGACGGCGGAAGAAGCAAAAGAATCGAAGGATGTAGTTTCTGGTACATTCCTTATTAACTTAATATCTGCACGTGTATTATTTGATTGTGGTGCCAACCTGTCTTTTATATCGCAATCGTTTTATCAAAAGTTAGCTATGCCTGTCACTACCTTAGGAGATGCTTTAGTAGTTGAAATAGCTAACGGGGGTCAAGTCTTAGTTCGTGAGAAACTTGAAGGATGTACCCTTATGATAGAAGGAAAAGAATTTCCAATTGATTTGATTCTGATAGAAATAGGCGGGTTGATATAGTTATTGGTATGGATTGGTTGGTGAGCAATCAAGCATAAATTCTTTGTGCTAAGAAATTGATTCGGATCCCCATGCCTGAAAATGGTGTTGTACTCATCTATGGGGAAAAGAGAAGAGAGGATATTCCATTGATTTCTGTAGCCAAAATGCGTAAGTATTTAATGAAAGGATGTTCATCCTATCTAGCATATGTTTTGGATGCTAAAGTAGAAAGGAAGCGAGCGGAAGACATAAAGGTAGTACGTGAATTTCCAGATGTGTTCCCCGATGATCTTCCAGTCTTACCACCAGAACGACAGGTAGAATTTAGAATTGACCTTGTACCACGAGCAGCACCGATAGCACGTGCATCGTACCGTTTAGCACCGGCTGAAATGAAAGAGATGATGTCCCAACTACAAGAACTGCTTGAAAAGGGTTTTTTTAGGCCAAGCTCATCACCTTGTGGAGCTCCAGTTCTATTCGTCAAGAAGAAGGATGACAGTATGAGAATGTGCATCGGCTACAAGGAGTTGAATAAGGTGACCATTAAGAATAAATATCCACTCCCAAGGATTGATGACTTGTTTGATCAACTTCAAGGCGCGGGATGCTTCTCAAAGATTGATCTAAGGTCGGGCTATCATGAAGTAAGGGTAAGATATGAAGATATATCCAAGACGACGTTTAGAACAAAGTATGGGCATCATGAGTTTCTCGTGATGCCTTTTGGGTTGACAAACGCGCCTGCTGTGTTCATGGATTTAATGAACAGGGTGTGTCGTCCATTCTTAGACAAGTCAGTCATCATATTCATTGATGATATACTTGTTTATTCAAAGAATGAAGCCGATCACGAATGTGACCTTCGTGAAGTCTTAGATGTTCTGAGAAAAGAGAAATTGTACGCCAAATTCTCAAAATGTGAATTTTGGTTAAAGGAGGTACAATTTCTCAGTCATGTGATTACTTATGAAGGAGTAAAAGTGGATCCGGCGAAAATAGAAGCAATGAAAAATTAGGAGATACTGAAGAATGCATCAGAGATACGGAGTTTCTTGGGTTTGGCAGGCTATTATAGAAGATTCATAAAGGACTTTTCTAAGATTGCCTCTTCCCTGACAGTTCTAACAAGGAAGAATGTAAAGTTTGTATGGACTGAGAAACAAGAGTCAGCTTTTAGAACTTTACAAAATAAGTTATGTGAAGCTCCTGTCCTTGCACTACCAGAAGGGACAGAAGATTTTGGTTGTATATAGTGATGCGTCAAAGATGGGTTTGGGGTGTGTATTGATGCAACGAGGCAAAGTGATTGCTTATGCATCAAGACAACTCAAGGAGCATGAGAAGAATTTTCCTACCCATGATTTAGAACTGGCAGCAGTAATGTTTGCTCTAAAATTATGGCGGCATTATTTGTATGGAACAAAGTGCACACTATTCACTGATCATAAAAGTTTGAAACATGTCTTTGATCAGAAAGAGCTGAATATGAGGCAACGACGTTGGTTAGAACTACTTAAGGATTATGATTGTGAATTGCATTACCATCCTGGTAAAGCAAATGTTGTGGCTGATGCCTTAAGTAGAAAAGAATACAGTGGATGTTTGAAAGTGACTAACGCCAGGATTTATGTGATGTCGAGTTTGATTGAAAGAATCAAAGTGGCACAAATGGAAGCCTTGTTAGAAGAAAATCTGAAAGAGCACGTTATGACTAAGCAACGTCTTCAATTGACTAAAGATAGTCGCAGGGTCAAATTATTTCAAGGTCGTATTTGGGTGCCAAAGATTGGAGGAAACCGAGAGTTACTTCTTGAATACGCCCACAAGTTCAAATATTCTATACATCCCGGGAGTACTAAGATGTATAGATATTTGATACTACACTATTGGTGGCCAACTATGAAGCTAGATGTGGTACATTGTGTAGAGAAATGTGTGACGTGTTCATTAGTAAAGGCTGAACATCAACGACCTTATGAAAGTCTACAATCTTTAGAAATTCCTGAATGGAAGTGGGATAAGATTACCATGGACTTTGTAACTCAGTTACCAAGGACGTTAAAGGGTAACGATACTATTTGGGTAATCGTGGATCGCTTAACTAAAAGTGCTCACTTATAACCAATGAAAGAAGCTTCACCGATTGATAAACTAGCTAAGTTATATATTGATGAAGTGGTATCAAGACATGGTATACTTGTGTCTATATTTTCTGACCGTGAGAGCCGATTTACTTCAAAGTTTTGGCAGTCATTACAAGAAGAGTTGAGTACGAGAGTGAATTTGAGTACTGCATATCATCCACAAATGGACGGACAAAGTGAAAGGACCATTCAAACTTTGGAAGAAATGCTCTGATCTTGTTTAATTGATTTTGGAGGTAACTGGGATACACATTTACCCTTAGTGGAGTTTGCGTACAATAATAGTTATCATTCCAGTATTGAAAGGGAACCTTTTGAAGCCTTATATGGACGGATATGTAGAACTCCAGTATGTTGGTTAGAAGCTGGAGAAATCAATTTGCCGCTCCTGAAATTGTGCAATAAACGGCGGATAAAGTAAAAGAGATTCAGAAACATATGAAGGCGGCTCAAGATCGACAAAAGAGTTATGCCGATCCAAAAAGAACACCTAAAGAATTTCAAGTTGGGGAGCGGGTGATGCTAAAGGTATCCCCGTGGAAAGGTATTATAAGATTTTGGAAGCGTGGAAAGTTAAGTCCTCGTTTTCTTGGGCCTTTCATTATAACCAAGAGAGCGGGACTTCAAGCGTACCAGTTAGATCTTCCACCCGAATTGGATGGAATTCAAAATACTTTCCATGTTTGTTATCTTCGGAAATGTCTAGCCGAAGAAGAAAATGTTATACTACTTTCTGAGATAAAAGTGGATGAAAAGTGTCGTTGTGTGGAGGAACCTGAAGCAATTTTAGAAAGGACGACTAAGAAGCTACGACATAAGGAAATGATCATGGTTAAAGTATAGTGGAAACATCATAGAGGTGCAAATGTAACATGGGAATCTGAAGAAGATATGAGGAATAGATACCCTCATTTGTTCACCTAACTTTGATTTCGGGGACAAAATCATTTTCAAGTTGGGGAGATTTGTAACACCTCAAAATTTCCATATTTATGGTACATTTTGGGAGAACGTTAAAAATATTAAAGTATGTTATTTTAAACAATGTGTATGTTTTAATGTCGAAGGGTCAAAGTGTAATTGACCAAAGTTTTAGGCTATTCGTGGACTTATGAAACTTTGGAGGTTGGTCTTGTCAATTGTGGATAGTTTGAGGCATTTAAAGTGAGAGTCAGTTAGAATTGGTATTCATCTACATTTCTCCTTATTAAAGTCGGTTCAGAAGTGCAGAAAGAAAACCCAATTGCTAACTTTCGTTCTTGGTAAGAAATTCGACTTCTACTCCAATTCAGTTACATAAGACTGGTATTTATAAGTTAACTTTGGATTTTAATTAGGTGATTGGATCATTGGAGTACTGGGTTGAATTGATTTGCAGACTTTGTATTCGATTCTGATTTACAGGTGAGTTCATCTCATTTTCCAAATAATTGAAGTTGAAATTGAATGATTTATATGGTTGTAAACTGTTTAAGTGTTTTAGAAAGACTGTAATGGTATGAAATCGATTGAGAATTGGATTGCAGTGGGTTTTAAGACTATAATCGATGTCCAGCTCGAAGTTCCCGGGTGAGTTTTTAGTATCCGGTAAAGTTGTATTCGATAGTGTCCGATAAAATGCAGTATCCGGTAAGTACTTAATTCCGGTAGTATCCGGTTAAATTTTATTTCCCGGATAGTTTGGTTTCCGGATAATGTTCCCGGATTACTTTGGTTTCCCGATGTCATCGGATTACTTGTGTTTTCCGGTTACAGGTTTTGGACTGTTCCCGAATTCCGGTAGTTTTCGGATATAAGTTCCGGACATCTTGTTCGGGTAGTTTTACCGGATGTTTCCGGTAAGTATTGATGTTCCGGTAACTAGGGAGTTTCCGGTAACTTTTGACAGGGAACATTTTTAGTTAATTGAGTTTCAATTTTAGCAGTACGATTTGATTTGATGAATGTAGTGATATAATGTACGTATGCTAGTAATTGTAATTGATCCATAGGCACTAGCATTAATTGATAAACATAGAATAGGCAAGGTATAATTGCTATTCTAGTTTATATTTGGGAATGAGGAATATACAAGGTACCCTTTTGTATCGTGATGTGAAACGATGAAATAGGCAAGGTATAATTGCTATTTCTGCTTTTATTGGGAGATTAGGAATAGGCAAGGTATAAAATTGCTATTTCTACTTCCATTCCAAGAAATAGGCATGATTTAATTGTAATTTCTTGGACATAAGCTGTAATCTAGAATCCGTGGTGATTCGTAGTGGCGCTCTTGAACATGATGATATGACCTACTTAGTGTTGTCATACTCATGGAATCGGGTTTGATTTCCCGTCATCAAAAGTTGCTACGTGTACGGTATGAAAGTTGGGATCAGGTTAATTTATACGCTTTGTTTACAATTTTGGTTTCAAAGCTTATAAAATTTTGATTTGAAAATTGGATGTTCTCACTAGGCGTAAGCCTAATCTTTTCAAATTAAATTTTCTCACCAGGTACTAGCTCGGGAAAGGATACATGGGGATGACTGAAGAGGGATACAGAGTTGTGCTTTTTGGAAACGTGATGAAGGAATTAGTGCCATCGATGATATTTTGGAGATATTGTAGACAACCTTATAATCTGATTATGTTGACTTTGGATTAGATTAGTTGGTTGTTTACAATAGATCATTTGTAATTATGAATCTTACCACTAATCCTCCAGTTGTAAATGAAAGTTTAGAAAGTGTTGTAGTAAACTATGATAAATTTTAAGGCTTTAATCAAAATGTGAATTTTGGGTGTTTCAATGTCATCAAACTTCACATGAATGGATTCATCAATGCATTTTCTTCTTAGATTGTACACACGATTTGCCTTTGATGACAAGGAATATCCAACAAATATTCCTTCATCAGCCTTAGGATCAAATTTCCCAAGATTCTCCCTATCATTTAGGATAAAACGCACACAACCAAAAACATGGAGAAAACCTATGTTTGGTTTTCGGCCATAGAAAACCTCATAAAAAGTTTTACCATGTATTTTCACAATCACAGATCTAGTTTGGGTGAAGCAGGCGGTGTTAATTGCTTCTGTCCAAAAATAGGTAGGAAGATTTGATTCACTTAGCATTGATCTGGTAGCTTCACATAGAGTTCGGTTCTTTCTTTATACTACTCCATTCTGTTGAGGGGTTCTGACTGCAGAGAATTTTGGGAGATTCCTTTGTCATTGAAGAAGTCTTCTATGGCACTTTTTTAAATTCAGTACCGTTGTCACTTCTTACTGATCTGACTAGTTGACCATTCAGAACTTCACACTTCTTGATGAACTTGATGATTTCTTCAGTAGCATCACTTTTGTACCTAAGAAAGAACACCCAAGTATATCTTGTGAACTCATCAACAACAACAAGAATGTACCTTTTTCCTCCCAGACTGGGAGTACTTACTGGCCCACATTGATCCATGTGCAACATTTGGAGAGGAAGAGTGATTGAAAAACATTGCTTTGATTTGAAAGAGGATCTGGTGAGTTTTCCTTTTTTCACAAGCATCACACAACTTCTCTTTTAAAAAATTCAGTTTTGGCATCCCAGTCACCAATTCTTTATTGGAGAGAATGTTCAGAGTTTTAAAGTTCAGATGAGATCGCCGTTTGTGCCACAACCAGTTTCTTTTGGCTGAGTCATCAGACACAAAGCAGACACTGGTCGTACTATGATTTTGTTCCATGTCAATGACATAGACATTCTCCTTTCTCTTCCCAGACAACACAACCTGCATGTGTTTATCAACAATAGTACATACACAAAGTTTAAAGATAACTTTGTAACCCAGATCACATAGCTGACTAATACTCAGAAGATTATGCATCAGTCCTTCAACAAATGCAACTTTGTTAAAGGTGACCGACCCATTTGTAAGAGTTCCATATCCCTTTGTGTAACCTCTGGAATTGTCTCCAAAAGTTACCGATGGACCCTTTTCAGACACATAGTTTATGAGAAGAGATTTGTTTCCGGTCATGTGACGTGAGCATCCACTATCCAAATACCATATTTGATGATGCTCATAAACCTGCAGTCACAGAAAGATTAGTTTCTTGGTACCCATTTGGTAGTGGGTCCTTTAGGGTTGGAGGGAGAGGAGCTCTTAGTTTCAGTTTGGTCAATTCTATCCTTAGGGCAGTCCTTGGCAAGATGAAAGGCATCTCCACAGTTGTAGCACTTTCTTTAAATGAAAATCTTTTTGGATTTTTGGCCTTTTTCTTTGTTTTTGCCCGTGGCATCTATCTGTAAAGATTTTGGACCAAAGCTTGACATCAGAGGAGGAAAACCTAAAATTCCATTATTGGATTTGAGGTCAACATTTCTTGGGACAAAGTCTGAGGGAGCATTCTCAAAAAAGTTTTTGAAAGATATGGGAATTTTCTCTTTAGAGAACTAGTTGCCACAAGTTTACCCTTTTGAGACACGGAAAATCTTTTACTTGAGTTTGAAAGATTGCTTTTGGGCACTTTAGAGGGCATGTGTTCAGAGGAGGATGATTCATCTAAAGTCTAGGTTTTCATAAGGTCATGTATGGGTTTGGGAGAGTCATTTGAATCTTGAGTTTTTTCATTTGGAAAACAGATGGTATCTTTGCCTTTATAAACATACCGAATTTTAATGCTTCAGATAAGTCAGCACAGTTCATGGACACAGAGCTAATAGAACTAGATTCGGAAGTTTCATACAGGGAGGGAGAAGCACAGGAACTGGAAGCATGAGTTTTTACGGTTTGTCAATTTCCATTTTTCCAAAGCCCAGTCCAGTTTTGTCATCACATGAAATTTGATGTTGAAAGATTTTCTCAAGATTATTTGAGGAGCTGGTCCATTTTCTTATAGTCTCTTGCTCTCTTTTTAACCTTTTGAAAAGTTTGTTTTTATCTTTAGCAATAATGTGATTTATGGTTTTCAAATCTTCTAACTCAACTTTGGTTGAGTCAATTTGTTTAAGTTGGGAAAGACAAATTTAAAGTTGTGAAGAAAGATATTTTATCTCAGCAGAGGCCTTTTTCTTTGCATCTTTGGCATTATAAAAATCAATCGTCAAAGAGTCATATGCTTTAATCTTTTTATATTCAGCCATGGAGTTGAAGGGGTGTACCTAAGGAGATGATAAGGAGCACTCAGTTGACACTAGGGCAGTAGATGTGACCTTTTCAGAAGTTTCAACTTCATCAATTCTGGCCATGAAGCACGTGTTAGGTGAGTCCTTGTCACTTTCAGAAGTGGGCTCATCTGCCCAATCTCGAGTCTCACAAGAAGTCCTTTGCCTTTTCGAATAAGTCCTTTATTTCTTTCCTTTTCTCCTTTGTATTTGGCTTTATACGTCTCAGCACGATCCAGATGATCAAAAGAGGAAGATTGATTATTCTTTCTAGGAAAGGACTGTTTTGAGAATTTATTCTTTGATTTGTCATTCTTGGAAGAAAAACGGTCAGAGGAAGTGATCTTAGTCCTTTCAGCACGTTTGCTCCTGTACCCAGAAGCAAAGTGACATTTCTTACCACAATTATAACATTCCTCATTTGACTTGTCAGCTGAGGAATTCTTGAGAGGAAGGTTTCCTGAAGGTTCTAGATTTTCCAGAAAATCGGGGTTTGTTCTTGTACCCAACCATCATAGCCATTTCATCAGTTATTTGTTCAACCGAGGTCTCCTCACCTTCATCATCGGCATCACTCAGATATGCCTCCGTTTGGTGAATACATTCCTATTGACTATCGTTATCCGATTCTGATGAGGGCTAGGTGATTCTGGGCACACACTGAGTTTTCTTGAAAGTATCACTGACAAGGACTACAAAGGATCCTTTTATCTCTTTTATGATACCTTTGAATCTTAGTTTATTCATAGTTGAAAAGAGTTCCATAGAGTACAATAAGAGGCATGTATTCAAGATCCTTGGTTGTCTTTATGCAAGTACAAATGTTTTCCCAGAAGTCAGGAAGTTAGTCCATAAATTTGCACAAGACTTCCTCATTTTCATACACTCTACCTAACAGCTTTAAGTCATTAAGGAGACTGTTAAAACGGTTATAGTAGTTGGAGAGAGATTCTCCCTTTTCATGAGCAAAAAGCTCATACTTTCTAATGAGAGCAATTTTCTTGCTTTTCTTCACCTCGTCTGTACCTTCGTACAAAACATATAGAGTAGTCCACATTTCAGTAGCAGTAGAGAAATTTACTAAAGAATGGTAGACTTCATCAGGGAGAGAAAGTGCAATGATTGCTCTAACTTTAGGTTCGAGAGACACAAGACATTTTTCTTCATCAGTATATTTCTTAGGATTTTTAAGCATATGACGACCCATAACAGCAAATTTTTCTTCTTCAGATGAATCAGCAGAATCATCTTGAGTTGAACTTTCTTTGCCGGATTTTTGAGTTTCATAGCGAGCCCAAACTCTAGGGACAATGGGTCCCTCACTGAGAATAGTGGGATATCTGCTATCTACTCCTTCCATGAAAAGCATCATTCTACTTTTCCACAAAGAAAAGTTGTTTGGGTTGAACTTAGGAGGTTTTGCAATAGAGCCATTTTCAGAAAAGTTATTTTATACAAAAACTTCATTGTTTGAGGAGGAAGCAGCCATTGCAGATCAAGTTTATTGAGATTAAACTTTCCTGCTCTGATACCACTTGTTAGTCCCAGATGGCTAATAAGAATACTAACACGTATTGTAGAAGGGGGGCGGGGGTGGGGGAGGGTTGAATACAATACACAAAATTTTCACTATTTAATTCTTTATTAATTTAAAAATCAAGAATTACACATAGAACACTTAGATTGTTGCGGAAAGAATAGATGAAATCTATTCTAACAATCTTCACAAAGTAAAACTGAAAACAATACAACTTATAAAAACACAAAGATTTAAAAGCTATTAAGTTCAAAAGAGAGGAAATGCAGAGAGTCTTGTGCACTGAAAATTCTTTTAGAATGCACACTTTGCATGGAGAGGTCTTCTTCCTTTATATAGTGCTGAGAGAATTTAATGCATAGGACAGTTGTCATCTAGTGATTCAAAGATAGGAGTTGACTCTGAAAAGTTGAGAAGTCTCTTTCAACTTTTTCTCAGTACTAGGAAGAATAAGCACGCTTGATTTAGACATTGTCTAAAATTGGAATAAAGACAAATAGTCCCTTTTCCTGACATTAGATCTTGTCCCATATTAAATGATCTTCTCCTGCAAACTTCAACAAAGGAGACCTCACCGATTTGGAGAGGAGAATCAGTCAGACTTGGTCGAACTTGATGAAGAAATCGACCAGGTGACTCACCGATTTTCCAGATAGAAAATCGGTGAGAATAGCTTAGTTCTTTTGTGAGAATTGTGTCTTCATTCCTCAATGACAGAAACACTTCTGATTGATTTCGTTTTGATCTTCGACTTCACCGAACATTTGATATATTGACTAAGCTATTACAAAGAACCATATAAAAATATTCTAAGTAAAATTACAATGAGTTAATCGGAAGGTCATCTTCAAATCTTTGGTGACCCAACAGTTCAAACATTAGTTTAGATTTATTCTACAAAGAGATTGAGTGTAAATCTTCTTACTAATATAACTTTGATTCCTTATATAACTTAGCTAAATCGGATTTATTAAGAATCGACAAGAGTGGGAACTTTTTGGGCACGGTGTATAAAAATTCACTTTAGAGAGATCATAATTTTTATAGGTATTTTCGTACAATAAGTTTCTGATCATGTTACTTCCATCGTCTTAAGAAAAGTTCACACTCATACCCATCTTTTAATTAATCATTTGTTTCATCTTTAAACACAATTTCACCAACAAAATCATTAATTTTATTCACAACCGAAACTTGCACCAGAAGTTCATGAAACTCTCAGAATCTCAGTAGACCAGTCCCTGTGGAAACGATCTCGGTACTATTACCAATTTATTACATGCAGCGATCATAGTGTCGGTGTGCACTTGCACCATCACTGTGAGAACACTGTGGCCACATTGTGAACCTATACGATTTTCTGCTATCAAGTTTTTGGCGCCGTTGCCGGGGACTGACCTGATTTTAAATCCCGAGATATTGACTTTCATTCGAGCTTGAGTCACTAGTTTCTTCTTTCAAAGTAATTTTTGTATTGTATGTCACAACTACAACACGATGAACTTTTACCTCTTGACCCCGAGATAGAACGGACTATTAAAAGAAGAAGAAGAGGTAGAAGGGATCTACAAAATTGAACCATGGCTGAAGCTAACCTTCCGGTTGATGAAAATACGATAAAAAATGTGTACGATAAACAAAGGAGAATACGGGACTATAAAACACCGGACTTTGATCCATTAAAGTTGGGATTCTTATTCCCAACATTACAACACAAACTTTTGAACCGAAACCGGTAATGTTTCAAATGATCCAAGCAATTGGTCAATATGGAGGATTACTTTCGAAAGATCCACACTCTCATTTAAAATCATTTATAGAAATGACAGATCATTTTCGTTTTCCTGGAGTTTTCGTATAAGCCTTACGGATGACACTATTCTCTTATACGTTAAGAGATAGAGCCAAAACCTAGCTAAATTCTCAGCCACCTCATTCAATTGATACTTGGACGAGTTTAGCTGAAAAGTTTCTCAAAAAATATTTTCCTCCAACTAGGAACGTTAAATTTAGACATGAGATTATGATGTTTCAGCAAGAGGACGATGAAACAGTTCAAATGCATGGGAGAGATTTAAAGAGTTGATTAAGAAATGTATTCATCATGGAATCCCTCATTGCATCCAATTAGAAACATTTTATAATGGTCTTTCTAATGCTTCTAAAACCATTCTCGATGCTACGACCAGTGGCACGTTTACTTCCAAAACATATGATGAAGGATATGATAATTTGGAAAAAGTTGCCAATAATAACACTAACTGCTCAAACACTCGTGCCATTGTAACCAACAATGCATCGGGAATTCATGAGCTGGATGCTATCACCGCTTTAAATGCACAAATTGTAGCTCTAACTAACTTGGTTAAAAATAATTTAAATATAAATGGAGAAAAGAACCAAATGCAAGCTATAAATAAATCTTGTGAATTTTGTAGTGTAAGCCATGCTTTCGAATGTTTTCCCGGTAACCCCGCCTCGGTAAATTACATAGGGAACCATTCTAGAAATAGTCCATTTTCTCAAACATATGTGTAACACCCCTAAAGTAAGAATAAGTTTATACCTAAATATTGACATGGATACATTTCTTAAATAAATAAATCACCCAAGAATGGGGGAATGGTATAGCGTATACAACCTAAATATATGAATATAATAATTAAAAACCTACTTATCTGAATTAAGCTAAACTTAAATTAAGAACGGGTGTCACTATCTTCTTCCAAAAAATTCCTGTCAAAAGAGTATACGCCCATATATCCAAAAGTATTTAATCCCAAAAGATGCCTCTACCGGTGATATCACTCCACTCATGACTTCGGAGCCCACCACTAAGAAAACCTGATATACATATCATTTTAATAAAAAGTGTTAGGCTTGGCGCCTACTAAGATAAATCTATAAAACATTAAAATGTATAACATAACTTTAATCAAACATTTAATAAAATAAATCATTTCGACCTTTGGAAGGGTATTTGTAACACCTTCAAAATTGGAAAGAGAAACTAAATAAAAACTTCGATTAAATAGACAAATTAGGATGAAATTTTTACTACAACCATCCTTGAAACTACCTCGAAATAAACATGTCACAATTTCAACATCATCCATAACCTAAGTGACAAAAAGGTCAGGTGTTACTCAACCCAATCCAAAGTTACTATTCCTAAAACGCGGAAGACTTCACCAGTTCACTTACTTCTTTTACACACATCTAGCTCTCCATTCTTCACATGTAACTATAACTATTCCCCAACCGGAACCTGTTGCACATGCCGACAAAATAAAAAGGTTAGGCTAACGCCTATTGAGTTCAAGAGTTTTCATCTTGATAGAATAATTCGTTAACGACAGGATGTAGTTTGAAAACATATTTTCGAAAAGGATTTGTAATAAGTATGCACACAACCCATTTTCCCAACACACCATTTATATGATGAAAACTTTCATATAAAGCATTTCCCAAGTATATACTCAAATCCAAAATTCACTCAAAATGTGGATAATGGTTAGATTTCCAAATAATATAAACGTGGATAAAACACCGTTATTCACAACATCCAAACAAGGATGAGGCATAAAACATTGCCCATAAATCGTAGAAAATAATCCATATAAATATAAAACGTCACTGAAAACGTGAACGAGAATGAATACTAAAAACAACACCTTTCGGCGACGGGGGAGACCCAATTCCATTGAATGTGACGAAACGGAAGAGTAGGCTACATATCCATGGTAATGAAACCAAACACTTGGATTATATTCATAAGACATATCAAGCTCGGCTACTTAAAGCGCACACTTGTGGAGTATCAACTTCAACACCTCTAGGTCTATACATTGAGTTATCCAAATCCAAGAAAGCATATTGGAATTACACCTTACTGCTCATGAGACAATGCCCGACCATATAGGCCCACATCTTACTTATCATGAAACCTGATGCCTAATTCGTGCTACAATGTGGAAAACTGGCGTCCAACATAAAAACTCAAGTGCCTATGGATCCATAGCTATTAGGTCTAAAACATTACATGACTCCAAACGAATGAACTAGCGCATTTAAAACATGTAATTCTCAAATAAATATAAATCATGACCAAAGCTCTACGTTGAGCTATCAAAACTGGACGATTGTCCCCAAATCCCAACATAATCAATTACCGAGACACAAGCTCAACAAACCAGAAGATCTCTTATTAAAAGTCATAAAATGAAATAAAACGTAAATACCCCACGTTTATGCGAAACATGCTCCATAAACATAAATAACTCCACACAACTATAGGTTAATATAAATCATTTTCCAAAACACCCATCAACGTGCATTTATACCAAAAGACTTACACTCGTAGGATAAATCGTTATGCATATTAACACCCAAGATTTACTCATCTAAATCCTTAAAATACCTCTTTTCCCCAAAATCAAAAGGTTTTTCAATTACCAAATGTTCGCAAGGTCGGGAATGACCAAAATCCAATAGCCTATATGTTGGTATTTTCAAAACATCCCATAACACAAACTATGCATATTTTCAACAAACACAAAATACGTTTTTACCAAATAACCTCCATTTATGCAATAAATCACCAAAACATTTTCATTTATGTTTCATTTATGAAATTACCCAAATATCCCAAATATGGGTATTTTACAATGTTTATAAAGTTAAATACTTCAAATGATCAAAACTAAGCAAATAACTCAACAATTGATAATTTTATGTAAAACACATAAATACTTAGAAAAGAACATTTTTAGCATGTACAGCGTTTTCACAAATCAACTAGAACTCACCTTGCTAGATTTCCCCAAATTTAAGCTCCTTTGAAGAAACTTGGATCTTCAAGCCAAAACTTTCAAAAACCCAGATCTAGAAGTTTCCAACCTTAAATATTCATATCCAACCACTTAGAATCGCTCACCCAAATATATTACATCAAGATCTCCATTTTAACCAAAAACCCCAATTTGACCTAACTTTTTTCAAAATCATTCAAATCGAAATTGGAGAAATAAAACACTAGGAAGTCATCAATGGAGCATTCTTATCTCATATGAAAGTATAGAAAGAGGGAGGATGAACTTACAAGTGGGTTTATAAGAAAACCCCAAAGTTTGGTCAACAATGGTGAGGAGATGATGAAGAAGATGAGGATGTCGAGCTTCCACCCACAAGGCTTGAATATCTATCTCTAAATCTTCTAAATGCACTTGAAGATTTTGATTCGGTGAAATAGATGGGTTTGGACCGATTTGGAAGGGAGAGGAGAAAGGTTGGTGATGAAACAAATGAAGAAAAGTGAGGAAAAATCGATTTAAAAGGGGCTGCACAGGTGCTCGCGGCCACGAGCATTTAGCTGTGCGGGCGCCAGCATAGCTGCTGCCATGTTTTAAGCAAATGCTCGCGGGCGCGAGCAGTTCATTTTTCCGACCAAAATTGATTTTTTTTCCAAAAGCGATATCCAACCCATCCAACACTCCTAATACTTCCAAAAGACCAATTTAAGGTGAATTTATCTATAAAACTTGAAGTTATACTTACCCAAAATCCGGGTGTTACAATCCTCCCAACCTTAAAAGAGATTTCGTTCTCGAAATCTAGCTCCCTTACAACCAAAGGTTATAGAACATCAACACCTTCCAAGTGTCCTCAACTTCCAACTGAAATCCAAATTTCTTCATGCAAAACTGCTATAAGAAACTTCATGCGGATACTCACAAACAATGCCCACTTAGGTACATTACACTTATGTTCGGGTGAACACTCAATCTACAGAGTAGCTTCTAACCATATGGCTTCGGTTGTCTCCCAGACTTAGGTGTTCCATACTTCCCCAACGGCGGATCCCGACTCTCAGTTAGTCCATGTCTACACGCTCTTAAACTTTTTCTCCAATTAGCCCAAGGTTTGATCACTAATGAAACCAACAAAACCTCTAATTCCAATTGTTCCCGCTGCTGAACTGTCACTTAATTCTAACGATCTCCATTAGTCTCCAAATCAGACGGTCGTCACTGACCCGTCGATTATACAATTCTAAGAACATGTCCAATTACCAATCATCCAATCGAAAGATTCTTTTACCACTCAAGGAAGGTCATCCCAATAAATCTACTTATTACAATTGAACTCCTTAAGATCAATACAACCGATACCACCATTCTTTAAAATTGGACTACAATTCTCCAATTACACTTGTGGTTCTTGGCCTCGAAATCCAAAAGTTGACACCTAGTCAAAACACTAAGCCTTGGACCACAACAGAACTTTACACACACGAGTCGTTCGTCGAGCATCCCGGCAAAACCGAGGTTATCCACATGGTGTCTAAAGGGTCATACACGTCCTTTATGCAAAACTGACAGTTACCACCATCATTAACATAAGATACCGCGAGCCTCATCCGTCCGTTACAACGAAAATACGCCGACCTTGCAAGCAATAAAACCCGGATTACGGTACTAATACGCGTCAGGACACCCTTCCTTCCACATAGGATTCTATACGCCATCACCTTTAACCGGGGTTGCTTAACCTTCCCAAGCCTAATGAGTTCAAGGTTTTTAAGTGACAGACTCAACAATTATGCCAATCTTATAGAAATTTTCAACACGAAGGTTTTCATAACAATTAATAGTACATGTAGAAATTTACCACCACTTACCCAGTAGTCATGCAAAATGAGCACACTCGACCCACAAGTGAAAACTCGCTTTGGAATTTAATTGATCGTTACTCAAGTTACTAACAAGTGCAAAAGTAGGCTTAACAAACTTTTAAAATGTACCTCTATGGTCCTAGCATGAATCTATTTATGTCACGTACGTATAGTAATTTCTCGCAATAAGATAACGTGCAACAACATGTCTGTACGAAACTTCCAAAAGAGGAATTTAAACGACATCTGTTAGGTCTAGAGTTTTGTCAAAAACACAAGTGTTGAGTTCTGAGTAAGAAGACTAAAGAAGACTCAGAAGACTCAGAAGTTCTGAGTAGAAGACTCAGAAGTTCTGAGTGAGAAATCTCAAAAAGATTCTAAGTGTTGGATTCTGACTAGAAGGTTCAGAGTTCTGAGTAGGAGACTCAGAACTTCTGACTATGAAGACAAATGTTCTGAAGCGCTTATTCAGAAGTATGTTCAGAATTCATATCTTGGGATATTATCTGTTATATTCAGTTACTAATTAGGACACGTGTAATTGTTCTATTAGTCTGTTTCTCATATGTACTGTAGCTTTAGCTATTATCTACAGTATATATAGGAGTTAGCAACTGTAGCTAACTGAATCTTTGGAGAGAATCTTTGACATAATCTTTGGTGAATCCATTTAGAGAAATTCATTGTAATATCTTTAATAAATCATGTGACCAGTTGCTGTGAATACGATCTTAATTGTTCATATTTGATTGTAAGAGTGCATCCTGAACTTTCAATTGGTATCAGAGCCAATCAACAAACAAATTCGACCAAGAGTGTGTTTGATCGCGTTCTTGAAGTTTCTTGATCAATTCGACAATTGATTCCGCTGCTGCTAACAATTCTTGAATTCCTAACAATTCTTGAATTCGTTTCTATCATTGATTCAAGAAATTTGAATTTGTCTTTCTGTTGAAACGATATCTTACAATCAAGTTATCCAAAGATTTTCTCTCTATGCTGATTAATTCTCGAAATTAAACAGAGATCACAGGTATGTTTTCGAAATTCTTGATTGGTTTCTGGATCAAAGTGATTATATCTGCTGCATGTTGATTAGTATTCAAATTTTTTGTTGAAAAGAAGATTTCATTAATTCATGTACTCTAACTGTTTGATGAAATGCATGTGACAGATTTGATTAATTCTTGCATGTTCTAGATTTGTGTTGATTCTCATTTTTTATCATAATTCATAGTTGATATTCGAATTTGTCATTTCATCATGCCTGAGATTATTGAAATTTTTGTGAGACCTGCAATTTCTATAACCAGTTCAGACAATTTACAAAAATTAAGTCCTGTAAAAGCAAAAGAAACAATTTCTGAACCAAAAACTGAGATTGTTCATTTTGAAAGCAAGATTGCTAATCTTCAAGCAAAACAAGACGAATATGCAAAAGTTATAAAGATTTTGCAAAAAGAGAAATCTGATTTTCTAAAGGATTTTGAAAAGGTTCAAGAAAACATAAAGTTGTTAGAAAAAGAGAATGTTGATTTGAAAGAGAAAGGCAATTTTAGAAGAAAGATGTTGACAGAGTCTGAAAATAGAATCAAATCATGTGAAATGAAAAATTGTCAACTCTTGAAACAGATCTATGATTTTGAACAAGTTCTTATACTTGAAAGAGTGAAATTTGAGAAAGAGAGAAGAGATTTTCAAACTGAGAGGAAAGGTTTTGAAACAAAGTCTGTTGAATTATCTTTGAAAATTTCTGATTTGGAGAAAATTCTTGCAAAAGAAAGAAAAGAGTTTGAATGCAAGAAAAATGTTTTTCAAAAAGAAAAGAATGGTTTTGAGAAAAAGAAAACAGGAATGTTAAATGAGTTTTCTGTAAAAGTAAATGAGTTGGAGAAAGAGTTAGAAGATGGAAGGAAAGAGACTGAAAAGAAGAAGGTAAATGGCTTTAAAGAAAAATGCTTAAAAGATGAGTTTGAGAAGGAAAAGAAAGTTTTTCATTTGGAGATAAGGAGGCTTATTAAGAAATTATCTGATTTATCAACTAAAATCATGATAGAGAGGAAGTCCAAATCAGATTTGCAGTCAAGGTTTGATTTGTATGTTAAAAAGTTTAGGGAATTTGAAACGAAAGTTGTTGACAAATCAAATCATAGTTCAAAAGATCAGATTCGTTCTTCTAATCTGTTTTATGATTCTGCTATTGATAAATCTTATAATCGTTCTTTTAAAAAGATAAAAATGGAATGGAGAGTTAAAGGAACAACTTCCAAGAAAGAAGTGCCAAAATCAAAGGTTCCTAATTCAAATGTCAAGAAGAACAATACATTTCAAAGAAAATCTTTTGTTAAACCTGATGTGATTTATTCTGTAAATCAATTAGTCAGAGTTGCACAAAAGAAACTTTGTTGTTCATATTGTGGGACTAATGATTTTGTGAACAAGAATTTTATTCAGCACTGGTATGGTTCTTATAGAATATCTGCATATGCCACTGCACCTAACAAACCTGGACCCAAGTTCATATGGGTACCAAAGACAACTTAATCTGTTTTGCAGGTTATTCATGTGTAGAGTTGAATGATAATACTGACACATGACTTAAAACCAATGCTGTGCTTAAATTGAGAATATTGACTTTTGGATAATTCAGTCCAAAACTCGGTCTGAATGTGATTATGGACTTACAATTTGTCTCATCTTGATTATGGATTTCTGATTCATACAGATCAATTTGTTGATTTTGAAGATTTTTTTTAAAGTTCTGTTTACTATGGGGTTATCGAACTCATAGTTGTGGGTGTTTTTAGTAGAAAACATTTCCAGAGAATGTGTTCAGAATCACATTTTGAGCAACCCTGCAAATTTTGGTTGAAAAATTCTGATTTTTGAGCAAGTTATGGTGATTTGAAATTCAGAATGTTCAAAAATCACAAAATCCAAAAATTTTTCTAAGGAATTTTCTCTGGATAGTTTTATCAGAATTCTGACTCTGTTACTCAGAAGTTCTGACTCTACTACTCAGAATTCTGACTCAACTAATCAGAATTCTGACTCTGATACTTAGAATTTTGAACAAGTTACTCAGACTTCTGACTCTACTACTCAGAATTCTGACTCAACTAATCAGAATTCAGACGCTGATACTTAGAATTTTGAGCAAGTTACTCAGAATTCTGACTCTTCTAATCAGAATTCTGACTCTACTACTCAGAATTTTTTTTTGATAACTAATGAGGAATCATCGTAGATGACTACCAAAATCTCTTGATTTTGCAGGATTATCTTGATTTCAGAGGAAGTATTGACTCAAAATTTGATCTGATTGTTTCAAGATAATGTTCAAAACCCGTGATTCAACGTTTTAGGTTTTTGAACATATCAGTTCAAAACCCGTACTTAAATGACAATGGCTTCTGAATAATTCAGTTCAGGACCCGTACTTCAGAGACTAAGACTTCTAAACAAATCAGTTTAGAACTCATACTTCTCAGGTGATATCCTTAACTGTCATATTTTTCTGTTTCAAGGAACAAGTGGTGAAAGGTAACATTGTATTATGTTTTATTTCTATTACTTTGAATGTTTGAATCTTAACAATTTAATTCAATGATATGATTTTTTTTTAATTTTCATTCAATGAATAAATGTGTGTTAAAAAGTGATTTTACAAGTATTTTGTATTATCTGAGCTATATTTGTTTCAACTTTCACTTCTGAATTAAATCGAAAGGTAAGCAAAACATGAATGAAATTATGCCGAATGCTCAATGTTATGAAATCTATACTTATATAGAATATAATGCTCAAAAAGCCTAAATGTCAGAATGTTGGATGGAAACAAAAATATGGGGGAAGTACTACGTTTTAGTACCAAGTGATTGAGATGAAATATAAATATATATAAAATCATTTAGTTTGAAAGTTTGTACCTGTGGCCTTTCTGGTTTGGGAGAGTAAGTCCTAAGGGGTGCTCGACACCTAGTCCCTAAGATCAACTGGTCTGGGCTCGGCTGACCCAAATCCTGCAATAGAACCAGATAGAAAGCCATGTTCTACTGGTACAAATGGGTTTAAGATATATCGATGTGGCCTTTCTGGTTTGGGAAATTAAGTTCCAAGGGGTGCTTGTCACCTAGCACCTAAGACCAACTGGTCTGGGATATGCTGACCCAAATCCTGCTATAGAACCAGATAGAAAGTCATGTTTAACGATGTATCTTATTCTTACTAAACTTTTTGATTAAATGATGCCAATGTGCACAAAAATAAAAGATGTCAATGAGCACAAAATTAAAAGATGCCAATGAGCACACATCTCTTGAAACTTTGGGAAAATTCAAAGTCGCAATAAACCTGTAAATTTGTGAAAATCCTGATTTTGGACAAATAGTGTAAGTAAAGCAAAGTATTCATATATGTTTTAGAATTGCATATTCTTGAAGCTAATCATATTTCGCATGCTAAGCACATCAAATAGATTTAATAAAGAGATTGAAACTGAACATTTTAACTTGATATGCAATGATGACTTGTATTTGAATCCAAACACATGCATTTGATTTCATTTGATTGAAAAATCTGTTAAATTTCATTAAGTTGGATTTCTTTTGTAAAATTTTCAGATGATCAAATGTTAGTAGTTATCAAGTATAGTTCAGTGAATCTTATTTTCCTTGCATAAATGTTTCATTAAAGCACTATATTTGAAATGAATAATTTTAATGAAATATATGCATACTTTCAGGGGGAGAAAACAAATTGCTCCAAAATTCTTATTTTGAGGGGGAGCAAGGTTATTCATTAAGGAGGAGAAAAAGCATAGACTTCATCGCTAAAGTTTTGAAAATCAAGGAGGAGAAAAAGCATAGACTTCATCGCTAAAGTTTTGAAAATCAAGGGGGAGAAAAGCTAAAGATTTTGAAGATGATTTTGCTTTCCAAAACTTTAGGGGGAGAAAAGCTAAAGATTTTGAAGATGATTTTGCTTTCCAAAACTTTAGGGGGAGAAAAGCTAAAGATTTTGAAGATTGATATGGTTTTTGTACAGAAATAACAAAAGAGAGAAATGTTATTTTAAGAAGAAGAAGAGGAAAAGGAAACTGATCGGTTGTTTCTTATAAAGAAATCTTATGAAAGCTGAAATGAAGATGAGAATTGTCATTTCAAGAGGGAGCAAAGAAAAAGCAAATATATAACAGAAATCAATTTGGAAATCGTTGCTGCTGCTGATTAAAGACTGACCAGAAGTTGTTAACTCAGATTATTCAGAATTCTGAGCAAAAGTTGTCAAAGCATTCAGAAGAGCTCCTTCTGAAGATTGTTCCTGCCCTAAGAATTTGATGATGAATAGTACAAGTGTGTTTGACAAAAAGGGGGAGATTGTTAGGTCTAGAGTTTTGTCAAAAACACAAGTGTTGAGTTCTGAGTAAGAAGACTAAAGAAGACTCAGAAGACTCAGAAGTTCTGAGTAGAAGACTCAGAAGTTCTGAGTGAGAAATCTCAAAAAGATTCTAAGTGTTGGATTCTGACTAGAAGGTTCAGAGTTCTGAGTAGGAGACTCAGAACTTCTGACTATGAAGACAAATGTTCTGAAGCGCTTATTCAGAAGTATGTTCAGAATTCATATCTTGGGATATTATCTGTTATATTCAGTTACTAATTAGGACACGTGTAATTGTTCTATTAGTCTGTTTCTCATATGTACTGTAGCTTTAGCTATTATCTACAGTATATATAGGAGTTAGCAACTGTAGCTAACTGAATCTTTGGAGAGAATCTTTGACATAATCTTTGGTGAATCCATTTAGAGAAATTCATTGTAATATCTTTAATAAATCATGTGACCAGTTGCTGTGAATACGATCTTAATTGTTCATATTTGATTGTAAGAGTGCATCCTGAACTTTCAACATCAATTTCTAAAATTCTCTTTTTAACCATAAAATGACATGAAATGGATTCGTTAGCAAAATTCACACGTGCAAGTTTGTTCGCAAAAAATGAAGTAATCCATATATACACCTTGGTTAAAACATGAAATGATTTGTGACAGTTTCCAGTTTGAAGCCAAATAACAATATACTTTCATCATTTGAAAATATCTGCTAAAATATCGTAAAGAAATCTCAAGTCAGAATATGCATGCAAGCATGTATCACTCTTCTAATGGTTTTCATAAAATAAAATAACATGCCACAGATAGCCCATACGAAATTTCAAAAGTGGAAATTCATTAAATCAAATTCCGAAATTTCTCGTTTAGTCATATAATGGAATGGAAGTTAAATCAAATCTCGTTTAGAGTAATTTCTTCGGACTTAGGAAAATAGTAAGTGTATGTATTTTGGTCGACACTTAAAAGAGATTAAATCAACTTTAAATTTCGAACCGTACAAACAATGTGCATTAATGCTCCAAAAATAGTGGCTACAATGCTATGCATACCCATATATCAACATAATGCATTTGCGTGAAATGATAATAAAAGAATTAATTAACCGGATATGCATAAAGCAAATCATTAACATAAACTATCAGGATGCTCTCATATGCATTACTCACGCCACGTATAAATAAATTCGTAAACTGAACAAGTTGCAACGAAATGTGCTAACACAAATCTTCAAAAGAGAATTATGCGACACCAAAATTCCAAAACCATTCCTTTTGGTTATCTTACGGCATAAAGTAATATTTCTCAACAAAACCCGCATGAGACAAAATGCCCAATATAACTAATAAATTGACACACACATAATAATTAAAGCATGCACATTTCAAAGTTGTAATCCATGCGACACAAAACATCGCAAAACAAAACTCTATAAACTCAATGGAGCTTAATGGCCTCCAATAAATCAAATGGTACAAAAATTTTGTCCCTAAAAATCAAATGGCATAAATAAAGTTATGACTAAAATGTCATAACCCCACAAATTCCCCACTTGTTGCAATACAATATAAAGTAATACTCTCCAAGAAAACCTGCATGAGATAAAATTCCCAATAAAACTCAAACACCAAAATAGCGAAAAGTAACTCTCCGTTCGAATCTTAACATATGTGGAGGAGATCCAATGTTAGGGTCCTATGTCGCTGTTACTCGTCCAAAATTTTAAACAACATTAATATATGGATGACATGGCTTCCAAAAATAACGTTGGACAACAAAATAAACCAAGTCCCGACAAAGTTTGCAATTACCTGCAATACAATAACTTCATGCATGTCCAAAATTATGATTTAAAATCTTATGTGTGCTAAACGTTTTTCCGGGTTTCATAACATAGTCCTCATGACGATTTGAAACACAAGAAACAATTGATGCAGTTTATTTTAAAGATAAGTTTTGTGCATGAATTTAGTCGGCACTCAACGTCTTAAAACCACACTCCTCCAATCCCTCCAGTCACGTTATCATCATCCGGATGCTCAAACATCTTAAGGCAATAACCTGAACTTACACCGATTAACCTTATAATTTCTCCTCGAATTAAGGTCGATTCAATAAGCCTATGGTTCTAATCCAACCAATAATTCCGACCGAGACGGTCTACTTAATGTAATCATCATACTTACTGTCACTCCAAGAGATAAATGCTAAAATCGTCAACTCTTCGAACAACAACTCACTTAGAACTCCTTTACTACCCCAACGATCATCACACTTGAGTATTCCACGCATACACATGTAACTTGTAGGTTCACGACCAGGTGCAATTATGAACGTACCGTACATGATCATCCTTGTTACTCTAGACGTGGTTCTTCGTTTTCTAGTGACTCCATCAATCTCGAAACATCCTATTTAAGGTGCTTAATGGTGCAATCTCACCCTCATCCACTTTGAGTCAAGGTATCCAAAATTGACACCTAATTCTCTCAAACTTAAGCTCTGATACCAACATGTAGCACCCTCAAAATTGGAAAGAGCAACTAAATAAAAACTTCGATTAAGTAGACAAATTAGGACAAAATTTTTACTACAACCATCCTTTAAACTACCTCGAAATAAACATGTCACAACTTCAACAGCATCCATAACCTAAGTGACTAAAAGGTCGGGTGTTACTCAACCCAATCCAAAGTTGCTATTCCCAAAACGCGAAAGACTTCACCAGATCACTTACTTCTTTTACACGCATCTAGCTCTCCACTCTTCACATGTAACTATAACTATTCCCCAACCGAACCTGTTGCACATGCCGACAAAATAAAAAGGTTAGGCTAACGCCTGGTGAGTTCAAGAGTTTTCATCTTGATAAAATAATTCGTTAACGAAAGAATGTAATTTGAAAACATATTTTCCAAAAGGATTTGTAATAATTATGCACACAACCCATTTTCCCAACACACGCCATTTCTATGACGAAAACTTTCATATAAAGCATTTCCCAAGTATATACTCAAATCCAAAATTCACTCAAAACGTAGATAAAGGTTAGATTTCCAAATTATATAAACGTGGATAAAAATCCATTATTCACAACATCTAAACAAGGATGAGGCATAATACATTGCACGTAAATCGTAGAAAACTATCCATATAAATATAAAACATCACCGAAAACATGAACAAGAATGAATACTCAAAACAACACCTTTCGGTGACGGGGGAGATCCGGTTTCATTGAATGTGACGGAACGAAAGAGTATGCCACATATCCATGGTAATGAAACCACTCACTTGGATTATATTCATAAGACATATCAAGTTCGGCTACTTAAAGTGTACACTTGTGGAGTATCAACTTCAACCCCTCTAGGTCTATACATTGAGTTATCTAAATCCAAGAAAGCACATTGGAATTACACCTTACTACTCATGAGACAATGCCCAACAATATAGGCCCACATCTTACTTATCATGAAACTCGATGCCTATTCCATGCTACAATATGGAAAACTAGCGTCCCAACATTGTACATAAAAACTCAAGTGCCTATGGATCCATAGCTATAAGGTCTAAAACATTACATGACTCCAAACGAATGAACTAGCGCATTCAAAACATTTAATTCTCAAATAAATATAAATCATGACCAAAGCTCTATGTTGAGCTATCAAAACTGGACGATCGTCCCCAAAACCCAACATAATCAAATACGGAGTCACAAGCTCAACAAATCAGAAGATCTCTTGTTAAAAGTCATAAAATGAAATAAAACGTAAATACCCCACGTTTATGCAAAACATGCTCCATAAACATAGATAACTCCACAAAACTCTAGGTTAATATAAATCATTTTCCAAAACAACAATCAAGGTGCATTTATACCGAATGATTTACAACAGTAGAATAAATCGTTAAACATATCAACACCCAAGATTTACTCATCTAAATACTTAAAGTACCTCTTTTCCCCAAAATCAAAAGGTTTTCAATTTCCAAATGTTCGCAAGGTCGGGAATGACCAAAATCGAATGACATAGGTTGGTATTTCAAAACATCCCATAACACAAACTATGCATATTTTCAACAAACACAAAATACGTTTTTCCCAAATAACCTCCATTTATGAAATAAATCACCAAAACATTTTCGTTTATGTTTCATTTATCAAATTACCCAAATATCCCAAATATGGTATTTTACAATGTTTATAAAGTTAAATGCTTCAAATGATCAATACTCACCAAATAACTCAACAATTGATAATTTTATGTAAAACACATAAATACTTGGAAAAGAACATTTTTAGCATGTACAACGTTTTCACAAATCAACTTGAACTCACCTTGCTAGATTTAGGCTAAATCTAGATTTCCCCCAAATTTGAGCTCCTTTGAAGAAACTTGGATCTTCAAGCCAAAACTTCCAAAAACCTAGATCCACAGGTTTCTAACCAAAAATATTCATATCCAACCACTTAGAATAGCTCACCCAAATATATTACATCAAGATCTCCATTTTAACCAAAAACCCCAATTTGACCTAACTTTTCTCAAAATCATTCAAACTGAAATTGGAGAAATAAAACACTAGGAAGTTATCAATTGAGCATTCTTATCTCATATGAAAGTTTAGAAAGAGGGAGGATGAACTTACACGTGGGTTTATAAGAAAACCCAAAAATTTGGTCAACAATGGTGAGGAGATGAAGAAGAAGATGAAGATGTCGAGCTTCCACCCACAAGGCTTGAATATCTAGCTCTCAATCTTCTAAATGCACTTGAAGATTTTGATTTGGTGAAATAGATGGGTTTGGACCGATTCGGAAGGGAGAGAAGAAAGGTTGGTGAAGAAACAAATGAACAAAAGTGAGGAAAAATTGGATTTAAAAGGGGATGCACAAGTTCTCGCGGGCGCGAGCATTTAGTTGTGCGGGCGCGAGCATAGTTGCTGCCATGTTTGAAGCAAATGCTCGCGGGCGCGAGCAAATGGTTGCACGGGCGCGAGCAGTTCATTTTTCTGACCGAAATTGGTTCTTTTCCAATAGCTGTATCCAACCCAACCAACACTCCTAATTCTTCCAAAAGACCAATTTAAGGTGAATTTATCTATAAAACTTGAAGTTATACTTACCCCAAAATCTGGGTGTTACAGTATCTACAGCATATGATGACAGGGGAGACCCAATTTGCCATATGTCATGACGAAACACAAAAGTAAGACACGAACAAATGTTTTAAGCATAAATTGAGGATGGAGAACCATTGACATCAACCCTATTCTGGTCTTTAGTCATTGCGGACGTCAACCATATCCAGGCCTTTAGTCCAACATGATAATGAGTTTAACTCTATCTAAGTCTTCTACTCAAAGGATTACAAAGTTCAACCCTATCCAAGTCTTTACCTTGGGACCTCACCATCCAAGACAAGTTTGCTCATTTAGAAATTACATTATATAACTAATGTCTATTTCTGAATTACAACTTGGGAATCTCATCCCACCATTACATCACAAAACCGACTTCTATGGATCCATTACATTATAGTCTAGCATATTTACAACTTCATAGTGTGCCATTTCAATACATAACAATTAACATTTGTGTACATGAAGCCCCCAAGTAATTAAAGTCAAAGTTTTGTCCGTAATACCATAAATATAACCAGCACACATTTGGTTTCCAAAATCATCAAAATTTAGGAGTCACTGTCATTTATGTTTATAAAACCATACTCCACAACCACTTCATCAAGATATTCAACATCCACAAAATCTGGATTTCCAAAATCAATCAAAATATGAAGTAAGTGAAACAAAGACTTAAGAAACTTATATATATATATATATATATATATCATTTCAACATGTATAAAGTTTAGAAAATATGTTGGATGAACCCACAATACTAGGTTTTGTATAAAAACCTAGAAACCTAGCAATTTCTTGAATGTAGAAAGGAGAGGATGAATCCCTAGCCTTAGCATTCAAAACCCTAGCTCTTAATGTTACCAAAACTTGAAGAAAGGTATAAATGATGCCTTTCATGTTCTCCAAACCTAAATCAATAAAGAGAGATGAGAGGAAATGAGGTGAGATGAAAGTAGGTAAAAGAGTTATGAGAAAAGGCTAGAAATTCAGGGCATTTAACACCTTGCCCCCCACATGCGATAGTGACCAACGATTGTGCCTTGGGCATTATCGCCAAGCACAATCACATAGATTATACCATGGTCACTTTCCTCTCTGTGGCAGTGACCAACGATTGTGCCTATGGTGCTATCGTAATAGTTGTGAAGCTACTTCAAGAGTCTCCCGACGAGGTCATCGAGAACATATTGATGAAATTCCACTAACTGACTATGTACCTTCAGAGAGCAACAACTGTGCTCTGGATTTTAGATTCAAATATATTCAAGGAAGAGCACACAATAATGATTGAGGTTTTTAGAAGACATCTTATTAAAAGGAATGTTTGTGATCAGCCTAGAGTTTCCCAACCAATACCTTCAACAGTGGTGGAAAATCTGTTCATATTTCAAAATTAGTAAGCATGACACACTAAAACTTTCAAAGGTTTCAACGTTATCTTCAGAATTCATTTGCAGATTTATCATCTAATCTGTTTAGATTTCACAAAGCATCAATGTTCCCAACTGTTCCTGATACTACTTCAAAGTTGATTTGATGAGAGATAGGACATACTTAAGATTCAGAGGACTATGAAATGGTTTCATCCATCTTGGCCATGATACAGAAGTATGCATGCTTAATTTCATCATTTGAAGTTGAGTTAGAAATCCAATTCTCATGTTCGGACACGAGGCTTATTTCTTTGACATTGTACTTATACTTGTTCTTGAAATAAGCAATATCCTTTATAAGAGGGCCTCTACATTCGAAATAATATTGACCTGGTTTCCACATCTATAACATTTGTCATTGGTGTTTGTGGTCTTGAAAACTTTCTCTTCTTTTGGTTCTTCCATATGGCAGTGCTTCTAAGGCTGTCTATGGTCATGAGCATGCTTCTGGAATTTCTCTCCTCCATAGCTTTCACATATGTAACTCTTATTATATGGCTTATTGACAAAACAAATTAGAATGCTTATATGATATGAGCAAGGGAATGTGCAAATGCACTCAGATCATCATCTTTAGATCCACACTGTATTGTTTCATTATCACTTTCAATCAGAAGTGACTTCTTCCTATTGTTTCTTCTTTCATTGTCTCTCGATGAACTAGTTTTGTTATTGTATTTTGATTCAGAGATAAGAGCCAGAGTCCCTCCAAGAGATGGTTTCTTCTTGTCCACATATTTTTCTTGGGCAAAAAGGGTTCCATAGACATTATGCAGACTCTTACCTTCAGTTCTTACGTGGCTTGTAAATACATGGATTTTTGCAACCATTCTTCATTCAGACTCTTCATGAATAGCAGATTATGCTCCTCTCTGTAGTATTCCTCAGTGATAAGTGTACATCAGTGATAACCTCAGTCTGTTCAGTATCACTGATGATCGCTGATTGTTTCATATGTAAAACAATGTTGTTTGTAATCCCAGAAGACAAGTTTCGTGACAAATAGTTCATCGCTGACATCAAATACAAACTGATGAACAAGTGACAAGTCGACTAATGATCTGATGCGGACATCAGTAAAACCAAGACAAGTCCACACACACGACATTTCAAGAAGAAGACTTCAACGATAGCTGAATTACATCAGGTCTTCACTGATGAAAGTTCAACTCAGCGATCGCTGATCATGAAGCCTCCTCTCCAAGAAATGTTTGTCTTATCTATCTTGCACAACTTCGTACGATTTGTCAGAAGGGACATGCCTTTGTCCAGAATCGTATAACCACTCTGCCACTACACTATTTACCATTCGGCCCAAAGCATGCCTTGCAAAAAGTCAGAAAGCATGCGCCCAATCAGATGCTGACACATGTAAACCTCATGCTATGCATTAAATGCATGGGGTATGAATAGGAGGAATACCCCTTCAGTTTGAAGGTGGTTTCTCCCTATTTTACTTAGTGCTTTAGAAAAATATCTACATTTTTCTAGATTTCCTTTTCACTCTATTTCTTGTGCAAGAGCTCTTTGTGCTTCTCAAGTTTGTTTTGATTAGGTTTTTCTTAATCTTATTCCGCAACAAACTGTAAATTGTTTGATTTATCAATAAACAATTTAGAAAACTACAAAAAATGTGTGTTTGTATTCAACCCCCTTCTACAAACTTATACTTGTATAACCCTTCGGGACCAACATCTGGTCATTGAGAACGAGTGATCAAGACAAGCCATGAACCAGAGATCACAATGAACCAGAGTGTAGCGATCATGTGAGACCAGAGAAATGACCAGACGGCAACGATCAAGAGTGAACCAGAGGATGGAACAGAGGTCGGTGGACCAGAGCCCATAACCTAGTTTTTCAGATTTGTTGACGAGTTAATTTAATATCTCAAGTATTGTTTATTCATGATATTGATGTGATTCAAGATCATCTATTTAGACGAACGAAGAGTAAGGTAAAGCTATCATCAGATAGCTGCACTAGGGATTAGGTTTGTTTGGCATTTATGCCCCCTGCCTTGCCTCTTGTGCTTTACCATGAGAGCCTTCATGTCATCCTTCTCACCCATGGAATCCCTCTTATCTTATAGTTCTTTATCTAGAGTGTGTACAATGCTTCAAGTCAAGGCTCCCTTTGCGCTGTTTCAGTATTTCGCCTAAAAAACAGGACACGACATTGAAGTTCTGAGTTTTCTAAAATTCAATAAACTTCTATGCCTAATTCAGGGTCAAAATCTGTAGAAGGGTACTGGACAGAAAGCAATGTATTTCACACATACTCTTCTCGATTTCATAACAGTGTTCTCTTATCTGATTCTTCATGATTCAAGCTAAGATTTTGACATATTATATGTAACTCCCTCCTCTGATCTTAAAGTTTCAAGCTTGAAGTTTAAAAGTATACTCAACGAGGTTTGCAAAGACAAAATTTTATTTTAACGACTGTTTTGCGCATCTGTGAGAAAACGTGCACAAGTCACTCAACTTTCATCCAAAATGGATGAATTCAAGCTTGGTAAAAATCTAAGAAGAGGATGGTCAATGTGTATGTTTTGTGTTTTGTATCAATGAAGCTGCTTGATGGTAAAAAACTGTGATGAAGTTTACACATGAAAGTTAGATAGAAATTTCAATTGTCTCAGTTTTTCAAGATCATGGCCTACATTCGAGGGGGAGCTTGTAATGCTTTGAATACTTGATAGTTTCTAAATAAATCAAGGGGGAGTGTTGGTTCGAGTTTATGTTTGATGCGGAAGCGTATTTAAAGAACTAACAGATATGTTTGATAGATTTAGAACACACAATATAAAGAAACAGTATTTTAAGAACAAAATGATATCTTGAAGATTACTGTCATTCGATATTTAATAAGAATACCAAGAACAGATTAAGAACTGTTTGGTGTGTGTGTGAGAGTGTAATGCTAAGCAGGTTTGACGATATAAAGCATAAGCATGAAACTCTGATTCTTCGTTAAGTTTTTAAGATTGTTAAGACTGTTAAGGAAGATCTCAACAAGAGACTTCCTTTTATACTACTCTAGGGGACCATAAAGCATGAGCTACTTTTGATCGGACTGCATGAACAGTAGAACGGATGGCATGAACAGTTGTACGTGCTGTATTGCATTTAATGCCGCAGACGTCTATATTGTACTAAGCCCTATTGAGTCCATTCAGAGCTTGACGCGTGCTGAGGTTTGACAGGGCATGCTACCATGCAAGTTGATGAACGGATCCAGTAACAGTAGCAAGATATAAAATATCTTCCAAGTCTTTATCGTAAATACAGAGGTTCTGAGGTCAGGTCTTCTGTAGAGCAGTCTTCACCGAGTTCCGAGTCTTGGTCTTCTTTGTGCGTAAGACAGAGGTTCTGTAGAAGCACCTCTGTAGCTTATTTACCTTGATCTTTAGACAGAGGCAGAGCCTCTGTAAGAGGCTTTCTTTACTTAGCCTATTTTTCACTACTTCAAAATACTTCTACGATTAGGAAGATTGAAACTAACAATCTCCCGCTAAGTAGTGAAAAATAAAAAATTGACATTGAAGTACTTTAGGCTATGTTAGATAAGACAGAGTTTAAACAAGACCTCGAAAGGTCTTTCATTCAGAAATATGCCAGAAGAATTTTACATTTGAGTATTATGAAAGATAAACTGAAAATGGTTTGCAGAGATTTTGTTTGAGAATCAGATGTTGGCGTCTTTGAAATCGTTGTAGCTTCTGTTGTCTCTTCCGACTTCTCTGATCTCGTTGTAGAAACTGACGCAGAGTTCTCTTAATCGGATTGTAGCATCAATCTCTCCGATGAAAGCATCTACAGCGTCTCTATCCATTTTCTTGGTATCTCTGTATTTTACAAGGTTTGCTCTGAACATGTTCAGAGTACTGGTTGCGTACTTCTGACAGTCCATGGTCACAAAAAGTTTGACTTCGCCTTGTGGGTTTTGAAATACTAACCCGAACTTTGGTTCTGTAATGATTGAGTTGGGCACAGCGTCAGGTAGGCAGCGATCCTCTGGTGGTCAAAGGTTCAGATGTTTGAGACCAAGATCCTTTCCTAGCTGAAAGTCTATCAAACTGTAGATCAGAAGCCTTTCCCTCATTGCTTTTCTCAACACTTGATAGGCTCTGGTGTTTGGCTATGTATTGTAGTTGTCCTTCGTCCATTGCAGAAGATCAGGTAGATCATAGGGATTCAGATTCCTTAGGTCAGCATCAACGAAGGTGGTTTCTAAATTGTTTACCCTTCTGACTCTGTAAAGATTGTACCTGATCCTTGGATAGGTTCTTGTAAAGGAGTACCTACAGAAGATTACTTTTTTGATTTTGTGGATTGAGAAGACTTCTGCTCTTGTTCTGGTGAAGATGTTCTCAAATTCTTCTCTGATCTCTGGTTCTGTGACGTGATCTGTTGGATGATTGGTCTGAAAGGGTTATTTGTAGAGGTATTTGTATACCACTTCTTCCATTTCTCCGTATGTTGGACCAGTTGGTGGTACTTGTCTTCTGAGACTCTCCATCTGTCGAACAACTTCTGCAGCTCTACCTGTTAGTGGAATGTCTGACAGAGGCTTCAATCCATATGCCCAGTCCTCTTCTTCAGGCTTTGGAGTTTGGAAGGCATCAAAGGCGCTATTCATCAATTTCTCTGTAGGCTTGGGCAATGATTTCTTTTTCTTGGGCTCTTCTGTCAGTTTTGCCTTTCCCTTGTCTTTGGCCTTTGGAGGTTCAGAACTTGTTACCTCTGTAGGTTTGGGTGTTGGCGCTTCTGTTGGAATGATGGGTGTTGCCTCTGTAGGTTTTGACACTTGTGTTTGAGAGGACTTTTGTGGCGTTCGTTCTGTTGGCTTGATTTGCTCTGTAACCTCTGTTGGAGGTTCTTTTGTGACTTCTTCTGTGAGCTCGGTTTTTGTGGATTGAGGAATGTCGAATCTTCTTGCCATTCGGAAAGATGTTGTACACCTCTGTCTTTCTTCTGCTCTTTGCGCCATTCGTTCAGTCATTGTGTTATGCATATTTCTTAGAACAGAAGAAGCAGAGGTCTTTGTTCTTTTTGGTTTGTGGGCAATAGACTTTCTTCTTGGGATGGATTGGGGTTTTTCTGTTGGTTTTGTAGTTGGGGAGGGAAGATCTTCTTCTGAAGAGGATGACAGATGTTGAGCATCTACTCCAGACATTGTAGGAAATTTCACAGAGGTGGGTGTTTCCTCTGTGGTCTTTTGAGCTTCTGTTCCTCCGGGTTGTTGATTTGTTGTACTTTCTTCCAAGATGATTACCACAGGGGTGGTTGTTGCCTCTATGGTCTTTTGAGCAGTTTCTGGTACATGGGTTTCTTTAGCAGTTGATTCCACAGAGATGGGTGTTATCTCTATGGTCTGTTGAGTTTGTTGTTGTTGGGTTTGTTTTGGAGGGGCTTGGTTGATGGGTTATGCGGCTATTGGTGGAGCTGGATGTCCTCTGCTCGTAGCTTTCTCCCTTGTATTCTCCCCCTCAGGATGATCTGATGGACCAGGGTGGTCATCATCAGAGTCATCCTGACCCTTATCAGAAGTATCCTCTGCTCTGCAAGAAGCTTTGGGTTTCTTTGGTAGTTCTGCTCATGCGGCCATCAACTTTGCGCATACATCATCACAGAGGCCGAATAGAGTTGCAAGCTCTGCTTCTGTGTTGAAGCGCATTTTGCCGACACTTTCTCTGAACTCTTTAACGTAGTTGGCATTTGCAGTAGTGAAGGAGAGGATGACTTCTGTGACCTGGTTTATCACATTCTGCCCTAGCTCTGTTAGCTGTGCTCTGGTCATGTAGTCTTTAGGCTGCATCCGTACAGTGTTGCGCATTGCTTCTTCTTGTACGTGTTTCAGGTCCTTCTGTAGATCTGCAGGTGTAATGCCCTTTGATTTGTTGGATTGGTTGTTCATTTGTTCACGGAAATGTTTGATTGATTCCTTGAACGCAGAAGTTACGGCTTTCCCGAATTTTTTAGCGGCAGAAGTGGTAGTTGTTTCAGCAGAAGACTTCATCTGTGTAATGGCGGTTTTCACCTCTGTGGACAGATTGTCCATTTTGGTGTTCAGATTTAGTAAGGCCGTCGATGTTGTTTCTGCAAAAGAATTGAAAGAGCTTTGCAACTCTTTCATGGTTTGGTTCACAGAGGTGACAAGGGTTTGGAACTCATCCCTTGATACTTGTGTTCCTGTGGTAACCTCTGGAGGAACACATTCGTCTCCAGAGTGAGTCCCTGCTCCTGGGACACCTTTGTTCACCCTTGTTTGTACGTTGGGGGTGGAAGGATTTCCATCTGATCTTCGAGAAGAAACAAGAGTTTCAATCTCTACAGAAGTTCTGCGAAGAACAGTGTCCAAATCCACTCTAGAGGTGGGTATCGGAATGTTCTTCTGTTGACTTGGAGACTTGTCTAAAGTCTCTTCGTCTTTGTGCTCACTACTTCTCTCTGAAAGAAGTTTTGGCCCTAAATTGTGCGTGGCAGAGGAAACGAATTCCTCTGTAGGGTGTTCTGGTGTGATCTGGGGCGATGGATCACGAACTATAGGTGAGTCTCTCTGAGGAGACTCCCTAGGAATGGATTCCCCGGTTTCTGTGGGCGCAGAAGTCGAAAGAGTGACCTCTGGCTGTTTGGTTTGGGTAGGGATCGAGTTGTGCGACTCTTTTTCAATAACTCCTTCCGCAGCTAGACCTGCGGAGTTAGATGTGTGGGTTGCACTGGGAGGGGGTGAGGGATGTGTGCCTTCTACAACTTCGGCATCTTTTTCTTTTTCTTTTTCTTTTCCTCCCATTCTATCTACAGCTTCTATAACCTCATCTCTATTCCACTCAGCTTCTGTAACCTCATCTCTATTCCACTCAGCTTCTGCTTGTAGCCTAATCCTTTCCCTAGTGGCATCATCTGACATATCTATTTTTTCAATACCTTCTTCTGAAGCTAGGCTTGGACTCCTTCTGTGGACGTTCAATCCCTGTTGGATGAAGGGGTTATGTAGTATGTTTGGAGTTTCATCCGGTTGATCTCTGGGGGTTTGGTCATCATCTTGCAGATTTGTGTCAACGCCAGAGATAGAGAAGTCTTGTTCTTCTGTGGTGTGGTGGTCAAGTGGTGGTGCATTCCACCCAGCTCTATTTAGGGTGTCAGCAAAATCAGGGTGTTAAAGGAAATCGTTTAAGCTACCTTGATGAGCGAATCGATCTGGGGATTGATAAGGTGATTGATATCCCTCTTCTGCAATTTCTTCTTCTGCAGTCCCTTCCTCTGCAGTTTCTTCGACCTCTTCTTCAACAACTTTTTTTGCTGCCTCTTCTGCGATGGTTTCCCAGGCTTCTTTTTGGTCTTCCTCCTCTTGGGTTTTGGTGCCCCTCCTTCTGTGGGTTTTGATTTCCTTTTCTTCTTTTGTTTTGGAGAAGAGGGAGGAGCAGAGGAGCCAACTTCTGTGGCATGAGGAGGTGAAGGTTGAGCTTCTGTAATGCTTGTAGAGGTGCCTTCTGCAGTTTTCCTCTTCTTTGTTTTTGGGGTAGAGGCAGAGGCTTTAGAAGAAGACTTCTTTCCCATGAGCTCGGCTCGTTTGGCTATAAAACTCAGTTGGATTGCCATATGTTTTGCCAGTTTCTGTTCCTTCGCTTCTGTAGAGAGGGGTTCTGCAACTATTGTTCCTAGGGGGAAACCTAAACGCGGGGGTGTCACAGGGCTCGGTTTTGGAGACCTATGATCGTGTATATACTCTAACTTAAGGGTTTTGTTCTTGGCATAGCTCAGAAGCTTCCTTGACAGAGGTCTGCAGTGGGTGTAGCCATCTACATGATCGATGGGGATGTTTTTGTTCATTGGGAACTGTTTGGGAGTTGGCCCTTCCATTGGCCAGTTCTGCATCATCAGCAGAGGTTCGAACAGGACTCCCAATATCCTTTGGAATTGCAGAGGCGGTAGATACTTAGGATCGTTTTCTCTTGCCTTTTTGGTGTTGTTCTTTCTGTCGATTGTATTGATGATCTCCTGCAACATGATGGTCGCGTAATCGAGTGGGAGATCGTAGTAGACCCCGTACATGATGGTTAATATCTGGTGCGAGCTCTGGTCAATGCTGCCTATCTTCCCTGTAAGGCATCTGTTGAGGATCGAAAACAAGGTGTTCCACAGAGGTGGTAGTCTGCCTCTGCGGAAGTCATTTCTCTTACTTAGGTGGGTGTTGTACCCAAGCATTTCTACAAAACGACAGAGTTCGCCGTCTGTTGGTTGTTCTGCATACGTTTTCAGTCCAAGAAGACCCCTTGTTGGTAGATTGAACTCAAGAGAGAACATTGTTCTATTGAACTTGAGTTCCAAATGTTCAGATTTGTCTGGCTTTGAGATGTACCCTTTGATAAGAGAATCATCTTTATCATATCGGCAACTTTGCCAGAATTGGTTCAAATATCTAACAGGTATTTTCTTTGGGGTTCTTGAGAGTAAAGGAAAGAGAATGTGGTTTTCCATGATGTCTAGAAGAAGGGCATGGGCTTCGCCGAAAGCAGTGAGTGAGGGGACCAAATAGCAGTTATTGGATTTGATGGGTAGTATCTTTTCAAAGTGTTCCTTTGAGATAAAGTTTTGGAGATGGGTGGTCGGAGCAAAGTCTGCTGAGTCGCCGGAATCTTCTTGTTCGGCATTTTTGGCGAGGTGGGGGTTTTCTGAATGTTCAGAATGAGCAGGGCAGTGTTCTGGTGAGTTCGCCGGAAAGTGTTCAGGGGAGATTTCTTGAGAAGATGAAACCATTAGTAATGAGAATAAGACACTTGCAGGTTTTTGCAGGGTTTCGCCGGAGAAGAATGAGGGTTCGTAAAGATTTTATGAGAGGGTAAGCTTGGGTCTTATAGGTGGGTAAAACGGTAGAATTCGAAAGGGTAAAAATATTTGGCAATGGATAAATATTTGGAATCCGTACTTGAGTTAGAACAGCGGGTTCAACTTTCCAAAAAAAACGTGCCATGTACGCCCAATGAAAATGAGACACGTAGGCCATGTCAGAGGATGACAGGACGTCGTGCGCGGCCCATTAATGCTAGGCGCGTGGGATTGTTCTTAGCCACATGATTTTCACTCTCAGTAAAAGTAACCGTTGCTATTTACAGAAATGCCCAAATTCCAAATTCACAGAAGCTCTGTGGTTTATAGAAGATCTGTGATTTTGAAAATCTTGGATTTTCACCCTTTTCTCAAATATCTCATTGTTATCATGACTCTGTAGGTTCTATTTTGACCAAAACATTTGTAAAAAGCATTGGAGAGGATTAATAGGATTTTAGTGAAGAAATTTCGTTCACAGAGGTTTTGAGGCTCTATAGGAACTTGCAGAAGCTCTGTCAGGGCTAGCAGAAGCACTATGAGTGAAAATTTCTTATAACTAAAAATCTATTAACAATTTTGATTATCCAAGTTTTGATTTGTATTAAGAAATGTTTTTCGGACATATTTGAAAGTTGGTGTCCGAGAAAACTGTTTGGGAAAAAGTTTTGTGCGAGAAGGTCATGGTGTGTGTATTCGGTTTCCGAGTTAAATTTGCGATTACAGAGCAGTGTTCTGGCAGAACTTCTGTTGAGCTCAGCAGAAGCTCTATGACCTCAAATTTCTCATAACACAAAAATTATTAAAAGTTTTAATAATTTTATTTTTGAAATGTTATTTCCAGTAATTTTAGGACGTATTTGACAAATTTTGTCCTAGAAAACTGTTTTCAAAAACCTTTTGTACGAGACATACCTTTTGGTTCTTCTTTTCTCGGCAGTGATGTCTGACTTCTGACGATATAGATTCATTGACACTTTTCTTTGGCTTCCCCTGGAAAGATTAACCTATGTAGATCATTTCAAGGTTTCTTTTGCTCCCCCTTGATCTAACCATTTATGTCGATCAAGTTATTTTCCTTCTGCTCCCCCTTGACCTATGCTTGGATCAAAATAGGATAAGTTTTGCATAGTACATAGGTCATGTTTACCAGAGGTTCTGTAGGGGTCGTCAGAGGTTCTGAGCAGACCCACAGAAGCTCTGTGATTTCAAGAACTATTTAAGATTGAGTATTTACATACAGAAAGAAATCAATCAAAGCAATAAATAAAGCAATATATCTATACACATTTACAGAAGATAAGTTATACTTACAGAGGATTTTCACGTCATATTGATCATTCCTAACTTACCCACCAAGAAATTGAATCTTTTCTCGTCTAAATCTTTGGTGAATAAGTCCGCGAGTTGGTATTCTGTGGGCACGAAATGCATCTCGATTGTACCGTATTCAACATGATGTTTCAAGAAGTGGTACCTTATATCGATATGCTTGGTTTTTGAATGTTGCACAGGATTGGCAGAGATGGCAATGGCACTTTTGGAATCACAGAAGATGGGTATCTTGAGTAGGATGTGGCCGTAGTCTTTTAGCTGAGTCTTCATCCACAGAACCTGAGAACAACAGCTAGCAGCAGCAACGTATTCAACATCTGCCGTAGATGTTGACACACAATTCTGCTTCTTGGAGGTCCAACTGACTAGCTTACCACCTAGGAATTGACAACTCCCAGAGGTACTCTTTCTGTCGAGCATGCATCCTCCATAATCTGAATCTGTATAAGCTTTAAGACAAAAGCCAGAGTTCTGTGGATACCAGAGACCAAGATTTTTGGTCCCCTTTAGGTATCTAAAGATTCTCTTAACAGCATCATAATGTGATTTCTTGGGATTAGCTTGATAACGTGCACAAAGACACGTGGCATGCATAATGTCAGGTCTGCTAGCAGTTAAGTATAACAGAGATCCAATCATGCCTCTGTAGAGAGTGCATTCTACAGAGATGCCATCTGGATCTAAAAATAACTTATTTCCAGTGGCCATTGGAGTTTTCATGGCAGAGGTATCAGAGAGGCTATACTTGGAAAGAATGTCAGAGACATATTTGGCATGATTTATAAAAATTCCATTTGATGATTGTTTGACTTGGAGTCCGAGGAAGAATGTTAATTCTCCCATCATACTCATCTCAAACTCACTTTGCATGAGTTTTTCAAAACTTTTGCACTCTTCTGTATTAGTAGACCCAAAAATTATGTCGTTCACATAGATTTGTACAAGCATTATTTCACTGTTTTTACGTTTATAGAATAAGGTAGTATCTGTTGTACCTCTGTCGTAGCCATTGACTAGAAGAAAGGTAGAAAGTCGTTCGTACCATGCTCTTGGAGCCTGTTTCAGACCGTATAGAGCCTTTTCAAGGTAGTACACATGCCTTGGGAACTTTGAGCTTTCAAACCCTGGTGGCTGATTTACGTAAACCTCTTCTTGGATTTCACCGTTGAGAAAAGCTGATTTCACGTCCATCTGATAGACTTTGTACCTCTGTGGGCTGCGAAGGCTAAGAATATTCTTATTGCTTCGAGCCGTGCGACAGGGGCAAAAGTCTCATCGTAGTCTATGCCTTCTTCTTGTCTATATCCCTTGGCCACTAATCGTGCTTTGTTTCTGATGACCATTCCATCTTCATTCTTCTTATTTCTGTAGACCCACTTAGTCCCAATGGCCTGTTTCCCCCGTGGCAGAGGTACTAGAGTCCAGACTTTGTTGCGCTCAAACTGCAGAAGCTCATCTTGCATGGCGTCTACCCAGTTTGGGTCGTCAAGGGCTTCAGAAATCTTCTTTGGCTCTATCACACTAATAAAGTTCGTAAAGAAACAAAAATTAGCAGTGGCATACCTTGTTTTTACCGTGTCAGAGGGTTCACCAATTATTTTGCTTGGAGGATGGATTTTTGTCCACTGAGTTGTGCGTGGAAGATGGTCACTAATGTCATCGAATTGTTCTTCAGATGCTTCTTGTTCTTCTTGTTCTTCTTCTTCATCTTCTTCTTCTGGTGTAGCCTCTATCGTAGTGCGTGCCTTTGTAGTTGATCCTACACTTTGTGGAATGATTGGTATGAGTGGTGGTGGAGTTTGTTCCTCTGAAGGCATATAGACTTGGTCCTCTATATCCTCTGTTATTGGTTCCTCTGTGGATTGTGGAGTTTGTTCTTCAGCAGCTTCTGTGGTCGTTTTCCTTTGTGTTTCATCTTCTGTAGACACTTCCTCAACATTTGCATCTGTAGCATTTACAGAAGAAGATGAAGCATTATTTGGACCAGTTAGAGTCATACCTGTTGGATTTTGATCGACAGAAGATTGTTCTGCAGAAGCTCTGATTGTTCCAACAGAGGGATCAATGTCGTCGTGGAACATCTCTAAAAATAGAAGATTTAAGTCTTCTTTTGTTTATGAGATGCCAGAGGATTCCCCTTTAAGTCAGAGTTCTGAACTGATTTGCTCAGAAGTCTTCTGGAATGAATCATCAAAAGAAACATTGATGCTTTCTACGATCTTGCGAGACTTTGTTAGGTATACTCTGTAGGCTTTGGAGGTGGCAGAGTATCCAATGAACTTTCCTTTGTCAGCTTTTACCTCAAACTTTCCTCTGGAATCTTTGTCGTTTAAAACAAAGCATTTACATCCAAATACATGGAAAAACTTGATGTTTGGCCGCCTTTTGTTGATTAGTTCGTAATGAGTCTTGATGTGTCTTTTCACAATGGTTGAACGATTCTGTGTATAACAAGCGGTAGAAATCGCTTCTGCCCAAAAGTTTATCGGTAATCCGCATGCTGATAGCATAGTTCTTGCGGCCTCCACGAGCGTTCGATTCTTTCTTTCGACTACGCCGTTCTGCCGTGGAGTGCGTGCGGTAGAGAAGTTCTGTGATATTCCTTCTGTAGAAAGATAGGTTTCAATGACATAGTTTTTAAATTTTGTGCCATTGTCACTTCTTAACTTCTGTATTCTGCATTCATAAAGAACTTGGATTCTTTTCATTAGATTAATCAAGATGATTGGAACATCTGATTTCTTTCGGACAAATTCAACCCATGTGAATCGCGAATACTCATCAATTAAGACAAGTATGTATTTCTTGCCACCTAGGCTATGTATGGCATTGGGACCGCAGAGGTCGACATGAAGCATGTACAGAGGCCTGGTGCAAGACACATCTGTTTTGCCTCTGTGGGAAGCTCTTATGAGTTTTCCCATTTCACATGCATAACACAAATGATCCTTATTAAATTTAACATTAGGCAAACCTTTAACTAGATCAAGTTTGACCAGTTTATCCAAGGTGTGAAAGTTCAAGTGATAGAACCTGTTATGCCATAACCAGGCTTCCTCACTTTTGCAGGCTACAATGCAAACTTTGTCCTTGTTCTTGTAACTGAAATTCATTAGATATAGATCACCTCTTCTTTCGGCTCGCAGAAGTTCTATTCCTGTGTCTTCACTTTTCAGAGAGCAGAAAGTTCTTTTGAATAACACATCAAATCCTGTATCACAAAGTTGGCTTATACTGAGTAGATTGTGTTTAAGGCCATCAACATATGCAACTTTGTATACATGAACGTTTTCCTTCTTTATGACTCCATAGCCTTTGATGTGTCCCTTTTTGTCGTCTCCAAAAGTTACAGATCCACCATCGAGTGTTTCTTTGTACGTGGATAGTAAACTTTTGTCGCCAGTCATGTGCCTTGAGCATCTGGAGTCTAGATACCAGATTGGCACATACCGCTTCAGCAAGACAATCACAGAGACTTAGGTACCCATATCCACATGGGTCCAATATTGTTAGAATTTTTCAAGTTTGCCTTGGCATTCTTGATATACATTATATCTTTTGTAGAAGAATCAGATTGTTTCTTTGTAGGTTTTGACTTTTGATTTTGAGTAGAGAGTAAACAATCTTGACTGGAGAAGTGATTATTTAGTTTGAACATAAGATCAAAGCAATGACAATATTGAATATGAGACGTGATTTGCTTGAACTTTTCATTGAATTCATTGAACTGAGCCACAGAGGTATTACATTCTTTCTTAACACTAGATTTCCTATTACAAGAAGATCTATGAATACTAGAATGTTGTTTGCAAAAGCTTTGTTTAGTTCCTGCCTTCTGTGAGTCTCTTATGTGGTGAACATCTTTCTTCACTGTCACAGAGGAAAAAGATTTGTTAACTTTAGGCCATTTTCCTTTTTGTTGCCAAGTAGGATTTTCGTTAATTTGCCTTAAAGGTTTTGAAAATTTTGAACTTTTAGGATCTACGGAGGTCTTATTTTTAGGATTTAACATATCAAGCTCTGCAGAGGTTTTGACTTGTAAATACAAGTTTAGAAAATCTAGGCAGATAGGTATCTCTGTGATTTTCTCTTTTGGAGAAATAGTTCTGTTAAGAACTTCAGAGGAGAATTTAACATCCTCTGTGTCATGGTGAACTATCCCTGATGTAACATCTGTCTCTGAGTCGTCAGAAGATGAATCGTCCTCATATACAGAGGTTGAGTCATCACTTTCGACAGAGACTGGATTTTCCGAATACGTATCGTACGAGCTTTCTTCCTCTGTAGAATAACTTTCATAGAAGGCAGAGGTTTCTGATAAGATCTACTCAGCGAGAATTTTGTCTACAGAAGATGTACAGAAGTTTTCTAAAACGTTTGTTTTCCATACTTCCAAAATTTCTTTTTCAATTGTTTCTTTAAGTTTTTCTTCTGAAAAAGTGGGTTTAAACTCAGGAGCTTCTGCCGATAATTTCTTTTCAACATTTATCATACAGACAAAAGCAACCCGTGTTTGAGTCTCTGGTTTACCAAACTTAAAGATACCAATCTGATCTTGTGTTTTCAGATATTTCTTTGGTTTGATTCCTCTATTAATAGAGGTTGAAGATGATGAATCTGTGTTTTCAAACCACACATTGATCATCTTCGTATGTTTCCTCAAGTGAGGTTCCACAGAGATTTTAGCCCGTTTACTTACAGAGAGTATGTTTGGAAAATCTGGTTTGTTCGTTTTTCCTAACACAAACAGAGAAGACAGAGGTTTATTTCTTTTGCCTTCAACACATAGGGTTATATCATCGTGCCCTATACCCCGTCTTCCTATTTGTGAGTTTACTTTCTCATACACCTTCTGTGCATCTTTATAGTTTTTAAGTAAAACATCTCTTCTGAGTAGATCTTGCCAAAGTACCTCTCTCTCTTTGAAAGTATTCTTTGAGAGCTCTTATGTCTGTTGTTTCACTTCTAGAAACTGAAAGTTCTTTTGTTTTGACTTTTAGAGCAGAGATTAATTCAGAAATTTGCCTTTTCAAAGGATCTAGATTTTTGTTCCAATTTTTTTCTATTGTTTCCTTTTCTTCAAAATTTTTGGCTTTTTCTTGAGTGAGAAGCCTTACTTCTCTCTCATTAAAGGTGAGTCTTTTCTGAATGCTTTCTTTTATCTCTCTTAGTTCAATCAGTTCAATGTTAAGTTTAAGTAAATTTTCATCTACAGAATTAGTACAAGAGGTAGAGTTTGAAGTGGATACCTCAGTGTTAGTGCCGGAGTCGACTTCTGCCATGCCACAGAATAGGGCATTGGTGGTGTATTCATCGTCAGAGGTAGAGTCTGACTCGAAGTCCTCCTTGTTCGCCTCAGAATGCCCTTTGTTTGCCATTAGGGATTTTTGTGCATAATATTCAGCCTTCTTTTTGTAAAAAGCTGAGTCCTTCTGTGGGCGATTTGGTCTACTTCTGCATTCATTTGCGAAATGGCCTGGCTTCCCGCAGTTGAAACAACCTTGGGAAGTGTTTCCAGCATGATCGTCGGACTTCTGTCGGTCTCCACCTTTCTCCGTTCGGCATTCGTTTGCGTAATGACCAGGCTTGCCACACTTGTAGCATTCTTGTTGTGTGTGGCTCACCTTGTCATCTGACCTCTATCGGTCATTACCTCTGTAGTTTCTGTCGCTTGACCTCTGTCGGTCATTTCTATCATCTGACCTCTGTCGGTCACTTGATTCTTCTCTTCTTCCATCATCTCTTCTATCACCTCGGTTGTCTCTGCAATATCGATCAATTCCTGAACCCCTCTGATTTTCTCTGAACTCTCTTGTCAACAGAGCTAAGGATTTAGCTAATGACGCAAGAGTGATCTCTTCTTCTATCAGCTCGTCTTCTTCGCTATCAACTATCACTATCTTCTTCTTCTCCTTCTTCTTCTCCTCTGTTGCTCTCTCATTTCTCGGTCTCTCTGCAGCCTCTGTAGATTTACTAACCAATGTGTATGGTGCAATGGTTAGTGTTTTAGCCTGTGCCATTTGAGGCTCCTGTGCAGCTAGTGTTCCATAGAGATCAGAGAGCGTCCAGGAGTCTAGATATTGGTTTGTTTGTAAATACATAGACAACTGGAGCCACTCGTCATTCAGGCTCTTTAGAAACATGACGTTATTTTCTTCCGAGGTTCTGTGATTCCCAGACTTTCTACATTTGTTTATGAGAGAGTTGAACCTGTCGTAAGTCGTTTGCAGAGATTCTGTTGCAGAGGCTTTGAAGGCATGATATTCGTTTATGTATTGTGCTCTTCGGTTCTTCTGTGTTTTAGCACCCCCTTCCAACTGTCTTTCTAATTCTTTCCAAAGATCGTGCGCTGTTTCGCATGCATCTAAGGATTGAAAAAGTTCGTTGGGGATAGCCATGATCAATAATCTTTTTGTTTTCTGTGCAACTTCATCTTCTGCCCTATCTTCATCTGACCATTCTCCTTTTGGCTTAGGTTTTTGATGTTCAGGGATTTCAAGAGATTCAGCAGTAGCTGGTACTCGTGGTACTATTATCATGGGAACTTGAGGAGGGTTGTAAAGATATTGTACGAGAGTTTTTTCAGTACCCTTAAAGAAATGGATCATTCTTATCTTCCATTGAGGATACTCATCTCGAAGGAGAGTAGGAGGCTTGGTTAGTGAACCAACAGTGAAAAAGTTATTTGTATTTGTCATTGTAAGAGTTTCGAAGGTTCTGAAAAGATAATACGACGAAAGAGTATGAGTCTGATGATCTGGAAGGTTTTCTGGGTTTTAACAATTGCCAGAGTGCACTTTAATGGAGTTTTATCCTGAAAAAAAATAGTTTCTTTTAAGAATACCACTTTTGAATAAATCGAAAAATGATAGGAAAACAGAAACTTTTCAACGAAATGAAGAACAGGTTAAAACAGAATGATGTTTATCACATATCTTGTAACAAAGAGGATCACTTGATATTAAAAATCAAGGAAAGCTCTGATACCAATTGTTGGTTCCCGTTTTGCTTAGACAAGATTAGCAGATCTATTAGTTCGAGTTTATGTTTGATGCGGAAGCGTATTTAAAGAACTAACAGATATGTTTGATAGATTTAGAACACACAATATAAAGAAACAGTATTTTAAGAACAAAATGATATCTTGAAGATTACTGTCGTTCGATATATAATAAGAATACCAAGAACAGATTAAGAACTGTTTGGTGTGTGTGTGAGAGTGTAATGCTAAACAGGTTTGACGATATAAAGCATAAGCATGAAACTCATATTCTTAAGTTTTTAAGATTGTTAAGACTGTTAAGGAAGATCTCAACAAGAGACTTCCTTTTATACTACTCTAGGGGACCATAAAGCATGAGCTACTTTTGATCGGACGGCATGAACAGTAGAACGGATGGCATGAACAGTTGTACGTGATGTATTGCATTTAATGCCGCAGACGTCTATATTGTACTAAGCCCTATTGAGTCCATTCAGAGCTTGACGTGTGTTGAGGTTTGACAGGGCATGCTACCATGCAAGTTGATGAAAGGATCCAGTAACAGTAGCAAGATATAAAATATCTTCCAAGTCTTTATCGTAAACCGCAGAGGCTCTGTAAAGGGTTACAAAGGTTCTGAGGTCAGGTCTTCTGTAGAGCAGTCTTCACCGAGCTCCGAATCTTGGTCTTCTTTGTGCGTAAGACAGAGGTTCTGTAGAAGCACCTCTGTAGCTTCTGTAGCTTCTTGACTTTGATCTTTCGGAAGAGGCAGAGCCTCTGTAAGAGGCTTTCTTTACTTAGCCTATTTTTCACTACTTCTAAATACTTCTACGACTAGGAAGATTGAAGCTAACAGGGAGTTTATCGAAGATGCTTTCTTCATAAAACCTTAGGGGGATTGTTAGACCTAATTAGCCCCTAATTAGAAGAAGGTTTTATAAAGTAATTGTATTTTGGGATTTTGAGAGGTTAATGGGCTTGGGACTTCATATTGTACTTCGTACCCTATTAATAGGTGTCTTGAGTTCATTTTTCATTTGGAGATTTTGTGATTACACACACACACACACACACACTAGGTGAGCTTAGGAGAGTCGATCAAATCCTAGTGTGATGGTTTCTCTATTTCCCCTCCTTTATAATCAAAGCATATGCGATGAGATTTTCATTACTATTGTTCTTCATGCTATCTTATCTCTACTTTTAATGCGGTTACTTGAATTGTTGTCTATTTAGGATATAACAGCTCTCTAGTAGAGTTCTAACCTCAAGGTTCCCATTCGACCTTTAGTGTCTGCTCACTGCATTCAGTATATGTACCAAAACTTCCTACTTGATAACACAAAGCATTATAACCATCATGCATATGGGTTAAAGTATCAAACCCAGAATAGTTGCAGTTCCGGAGTCCAACTTATAAGAGTTCACCTCCGCACTACTGAGACGCCCACAATGCCTTCTCTAGCATGGGTCACAAAGTGATAATATCAATACTCATCACTTACCGAACACGACTGCGTCTTATGCCTATGGATCCAATACATCACAATCTATATTACATGACTCCAAATGAATGACCAATGAAATCAAAACATGTAGTTCACAGAAGTGTGTCATATCAACATATAACTCCAAAAGCTTGACATAGAGTAAACCGGACCAATGTCCCCCAATACTCATCTGACTCAAAACCGAGCCAAAAACTCAACAACTCAAATTGATCATCACATAAGAGTCATCAAAATCGATAAAACGTATTCTACCGATGTTTAGGCAAATACATGTCCCAAATACATGATTAACACAAACCCCAACATTGGTTTTAACAATTCATTTTTCCAAATGAAATCATATTATTTGTATTTCAAAATATCCCATACCCAACACTATGCATTTTCTAAGCCAAATACTCTAGAAAAGCATTATTACAAAACAAGCTCGCTTATAAGATAAATCATCAAAATGAATCACACTCATGATTTATTATCAAAATACACAAAAATTACAAATACAACTTTTTCACAAGACTTATAAAATCAAATGCACCAAATATGCAAAACTCGCCAAATAAAAAACATATTTGATAAACATCAAGAAAACACGTTAATAGTTCAAAATGGACATTTTGGCATGTACATAGTTTTCACAAAACAACTTGAACTCACCTTGCTAGGTCAGGTTAAACCTAGATTCCAAACTCAATCTCTAGCTTCAAAAGATGAAAACTTTATATCCCCATGCTAACTTCCAGATCTATGGTGTAAACCTTCTCCAAAACATCTCCTGTACTCCCAAAACATATACAAACAAACCAACAATAGAAATGAGGATTGAGGTGAATAGAACCAAACCTTAGGTTAAGAAAATGGTTGATTATAGGCTTACCTTTGAACTTCTAGGAACCCAAAATCTTTAAGGAAACCTTCACCTCTCTTGTTCCCACCTTGAAAATCTTTGAAATATGAATCCATAGCTTCCGAAATCGCCTCAACCGGGTTAGAAATGAGAAAGTTATGGCCAAATGAAGAACGGCCCAAAAATCAGATTTTAAGCTTGGAACCCGCTCGCCACTTTGCCATGCGACAATGCCAATGGAACTGTCGCCAGTCATAATCACCCTGGATGTACCAAGGCTAGAACACTCCCCGTGACATTTTCGTGCGACTATGTCATTGGACACTGTTTAGGCAAAAAACCACGTCGTACGACCACGACCAGAGCGGGTAAATCGCACGTCATAAGTAACATCTTGTATTAAGATAAGGTCCCGTCAAAGACCATAAAGACCTCTGTCGTCCACTGTAAAAGGTAAGTCGAGATATCCTAGCGACGCTCGACCATAATGTCATACGTCCCGCATGATCAACGCATAAAGACTTGCGACCTTAACCAGACTAACGTTCACTTAACCGTTATGTTTAAGTGTTTAATGCAGGAGTCCAGGTCATTAAGGAGCAACGGCTATAACCGACGTATTCATTAAACAGCCGGCGACCGTAACGGACGAAGACCATTACTCCGGCGACCGTTTCCAGCCGTTGTAGCCGTTGATTGAATCATTAATGGAGCTAATTAATGACGCGAAGACTATAAAAGACAAGCTAAAGCCTCATTTCAAGGGACACACCGATAAACATCCAATACACTTCAGCGAACATCATCATACAACAGAGAAAATCATCCAAACTCATAGCAAAGAACATTCAAATTCTGGAGATTAAATACTGAAGGCCAGAATCTTACAGCGAACCCAAGAACATTCGAAGGAAAAGCTCAAGTATCAGTCTCGACGCACGACATCAGTCCTCGACCAGAAGTTCACACTTTATATTCACACACGACAAACACTTGTTTTCACATTTAAACACTTGTACTTTACATTTCAAAGCATTTCCTTCATTGGTATTGTAATCATCGTACGACCGATGCCAGTACCAAGTACGTCATGATCGAAAATAAGCTTTATCGGCGATCATCGACGGGATTAAACTTAAGGTGCGTCATCAGCAAGAATCAAGCCCAGAAAATCCTCCAAGAGATGCACGACGGCGAATGTGGTTATCACTCAGGATGTCGTAGCTTGGCTAATCGTGTCTCCCGACAAGGGTATTTGTGGCCGACACTGCGACAAGACGCTGTCAGGTACGTCCAAAATTGTGACCCCTGTCAACGACACTCAGGTATGTCTCATAAACCCTCGGAGCCTTTGCACTCAACGCTTGTCCCATGGCCTTTCATGAGGTGGGGAATGGATATTGTCGGCAAACTACCACCTGCTCCGGGGCAAAAGGTGTTCCTCCTCATGCTCACGGATTACTTTTTTAAATGGGTCGAAGCAGCTGCCTTCTCCCAAATTAGGGATAAAGAAGTTATCTCCTTTATCCAGAATAACATCATATGCAGGTTTGGAATTCCATCCGAAATTGTCTGCGACAATGGATCCCAATTCATAAGAGACATGACCCAACAGTTCTGCGATGACAGGAATATCAAACTAACAACCTCGACTCCCACATATCCCCAAGCTAATGGACTTGCCGAGTCAAGCAATAAGACTATTATAGCTTCGACCAAGAAACGATTAAAAGCCGCAAAAGGAAGGTGGGTTGAAGAACTCCCTTCGGTCTTATGGGCAAATCGCACGACGCCACGCACGTCCACTGAGCAAACCCCCTTCTCTCTCGTCTATGGTTGTGAAGTCGTCCTACCAATCGAGGTTCATCTCCCAACTTCGAGGCACACATCCGTCGACCACAACGTGGTTGATTTAAGTTATGACCTCGACGCCCTTGAAGAGCTCAGAGAATCGGACTTGATCAGAATGGCGTCACAGAAGCAGGCAGTCGAGCAACATTTCAATAAGCACGTCAAAGTTAAAATCTTTCAAGAAGGCGATTACGTCCTCCGTCGAGTATTCTCGAATACCCAGGAGCTCAACACAGGTAAACTTTCTACCAAGTGGGAAGGTCCCTATCGTATATTCGAAGTCATTGGTAAATGAGCCTATCGACTTCGAACCCTCGACAATCAGGAAATCCCACGAAGTTGGAATGCGACGCACTTGAAAAAATATTTCTTTTAAAATCGCCTTCCTATCATGCAAAGTTTTCAGCACGACGGTAGGCATCACAAAATCGTTGGAAAAACCACGACCTCTAACGAACTTTATCGCAGGAACGCACGACATGGGTATCCAAGTGCATGACTCGATCACAGGGGCATATATTCTAAAGTTTCATGATACGATACAGCCATACGTAAAGGTCTGAACGATCCCTCGATCTGAGTTTCTGGAACTTAGAAATACTTTGTATGTTCTAACACATCGATGATATATATTTCAACCGCTATATTGCAATAAAAGCCTAAGTCGCACGATCCTCCGTTTATTTCATACTGTTATGATCGGTATTACATTTATCCACGACATATGTAATTAAAAACACAAGTTCAGCAAAAGAAGGAACTTCATTGAACGATTACATATGAACGACCGATAGTCGGACAAGTAAATACAAAGTCAAAAGATTTTGCATACCAACGACCCGACCACCAACGGTCAAGCATGAAAAGCCTAATTCATAAACCCAGAAAAAAGAAACTACCCTAAGATCTAAGGAAACATGGCAATCGTAAATTCTGCCCAAAGAAAACTCATCCTTCGGAATCCTGACAATCCTGAAGAACTGATGCAAGAATCAAACGAGTATAGCCAGAGTCGTCTCCCAACCTATCGCGCCATGGCATTCCGAGAATGTGGCTCTTAAGATTAATGTTAAGGTTGGAGGAAGGAATATCTCCTCTTCGACGATCGATCTCCACTCCAATACCCCCATTTTCCTCACGTGCTTAGTGAAGGAAAACATAAACATCTGCATAATTACAAAAGGGACGAATTAGCAAAACGCTCATCGATAGAATAAACATCGGTAAACATAAGTTTCGAAAGGAAAACTTACCAAAGACGCCAGTACGGCCAAACACAGTCTAATCTCTTCGATAGAGATCCCTGGAAAATGCTCCTTGAAATATAAGAGTTGATATTTCCTCAGAAACGGGAGCGACTTCGTCCTGACGAGGACATAGTCAGTCGAGAAGGATGAAGACAACGCAAAGTTGATCTCCATAAAATCCCCATCATTCTCTCCCGTCTTTACACCCTCGCCCCTGCCGGCTAACGAAAGGGTCGACGTGGTAGCAGAAAACATCGTCGCCAGATGCGCAGAATCCACGGACATCGCGTCTATCGCAACCAACATCGTCATCGATTCGGGTATCACAACCCACGGTAGATCATCAGTCACTAAAGATTTGGAAAAAGTCGAGATTCTGGAAAAGATGACTTTTCGAAACATTGAAGAAAACAATCCATTTTGGTCTCTATTCATGTAGGAAATCGTGACAGGTCGAGCCCTTCAAAAGATCGACACGCATCCCCGACTTTCATATGCCCCAGTAAATCACCGACACCTGGCATCGACAGCTGGTAAGCATCATTGTGTGTCAGTATGACGTCACGACCTCGTTCTCCTTTCGACTTCTCGTTCAGTTAAGAGCAGACCAGCCTAGTTCCAAGGTAACCAAGGTACTTTCCATCACTTGTCATATTTCTTCGACTAACAAAATTTAAAACACGGATTTGTTATCCTTCTTTCAAATTTTGGGGGCAAACTGTTTGGGCAAAAAACCACGTCGTACGACCACGACCAGAGCAGGTAAATCGCACGTCATAAGTAACATCTTGTATTAAGATAAGGTCCCGTCAAAGACCATAAAGACCTCTGTCGTCCACTATAAAAGGTAAGTCGAGATATCCTAGCGACGCTCGACAATAATGTCATACGTCCCGCATGATCAACGCATAAAGACTTGCGACCTTAACCAGACTAACGTTCACTTAACCGTTATGTTTAAGTGTTTAATTCAGGAGTCCAGGTCATTAAGGAGAAACGGCTATAACCGACGTATTCATTAAACAGCCGGCTACCGTAACGGACGAAGACCATTACTCCGGCGACCGTTTCCAGCCGTTGATTGAATCATTAATGGAGCTAATTAATGACATGAAGACTATAAAAGACAAGCTAAAGCCTCATTTCAAGGGACACACCGATGAACATCCAATACACTTCAGCAAACATCATCATACAACAGAGAAAATCATCCAAACTCATAGCAAAGAACATTCAAATTCTGGAGATTAAATACTGAAGGCCAGAATCTTACAGCGAACCCAAGAACACTCGAAGGAAAAGCTTAAGTATCAGTCTCGACGTACGACATCAGTCCTCGACCAGAAGTTCACACTTTGTATTCACACACGACAAACACTTGTTTTCACATTTAAACACTTGTACTTTACATTTCGAAGCATTTCCTTCATTTGTATTGTAATCATCGTACGACTGACGCCAGTACCAAGGACGTCGCCCCTGATTGGCGATCATAGTGCAGCGACGACATCCCTTGTCGTCCGCAGTTTTTTTCCTCGATTGAGGTTTTTCCTGCGTCATCAAATCCCTTGTCTCATTTACATTTTCGTCTTTGTCGCACGTCTCGTCGAAAGATCCTTTCTTTAGTTGATTAAGTCCACATCGACTTTAAGTTGTCCCTTTGGTGTGAATTTTGGCATTAACAGACACTGTCGATGGGCATTATAGCCCCAACCGTATCGACCGTTCTCCCGACTGGTCCTCGACCGTTCATTGACCGTTTTCCTGACCATTCTTTTGTCGTTTTTCGACCTTTTCTAGATCATTTTCCCGACTATTTATAGAAAAATTTGTGGTGTTAAAATAGTATACCTGAGTTTGAAGCCATGTGGTTTGTTGCCTCGGCGTCCATATACCAGTTCTCTTCTAGTGGATTCAGCAACAATATGTGTAGAGTCGTCTCGTTGTCTGTAGGTATCGAAATCATAGTACGATGAGCCTGAGAAGGACGGAGACCAAGAATACCTGGACCGAGTGATGAAGTCGGCGGAAGCTGAGATTAGAGACGAGGAGACCAAGGAGAATGCCCCGTAGTTGGATACAGACAAGGCGACATGGTCCACAATGGAGTCGACCATGATCATGGTGGTTGAGAGAAGGCCCAAGGAGGGTGCTGCCACGATTGGTCGACTGATGAATAGTTGTCGTAGCCGCTGCCCCGAGATGAAAATCAGTCTTGACCACGACCTCTACCACGTCCACAATCTCGGGATTAGGATCGATCAGATTGGCATGTGGGTTGGCGATAGTCGTATCGAGGAGAAGGAGACCCGTCGACTTGGGTGTTCGAGTGTCCAGAGTTTGCAACGAAGGCTTTTCGAGACTCCTCTAGTGTAAGCTAGGGGTGTTCAAAAAATCGTTGGACCGCTCAAACCGGTCGAACCAAGTCAAACCGTACCGTTTTTGGCAGTTTGAGCGGTCTGGCGGTCCGACCTGGTTTGAAAAATTGCCAAACCGGGTGGTCCGGTCTTGTCTATGGTTTGGCGGTTTTTAGGCGGTTTGGACCAAACTGACTGCCATATATATATATGGTTGGGTTCACGTGAGATCAACCTGTTTTTGTGAGACTGTGAGACCAAGAAATTAACACTAAACCTTCACAGTGATTCATTGTGAAGGTAAGAAAAACAACAAACCTTCACAGCAAAAACACTGTGAACGTTTACAATCACAGTAGCTTCACAGTCTTTTGCTGTGAAGGTTTAGTGTTAATTTTTTGGTCTCATGGTTTCACGAAAATAGCATGGTCTCACATGATCTCAAGTCTGGGTCCGTTTCCGTTACAAACCAAAGATTCTACAAACCCTGCAAACCAATCTTAGTCGTTCATCAACTCTAATCAATATGTGATTTTATTATGTTTCCTAATCCAAAGTCATGATCATAATTAATGAACATTATCATCTTCCATATATATCACAATCATTATTAATAAATCATAATAATTATCATAAATATATTTATTGTTTCCTAATATAGTGGCTTGCAAAGTTTGTATAAGTTGCTTGGTTTGTAAATGAAACGCACCCTATATATATATATATACTATATGCATTTACTTTTGTATAAAACTCTAGCCCAACTTTTAAAACTCAGGCTCAATTTTCTCTTAAATCGTAATAACCCAAACATAAATCTACTTTATCTTAAATCCTAATATGCATTCACTGTTCGTTGTTCTCATTCACGAGTGACGACTATAAGTTATACATGTTTTTTAAGTTTAAAGTTTAAAACCCATAAAAGGTCCAAACCACCTAAACCGCGGTCCGGTTTGACCGGTCTGATCACTTGATGTCAAATCGCTCGGTTTGAAAATTTAAAATACCGCCATTTGCAGTTTAGTTTGTGGTTTGAGGGTTTAAACCACCTAACCGGACCGCTAACACCCTTAGCGTAAGCATGCTTTGGGATTTGTAGAACGGCAGTAAGGGTCTGACTGTTGGATGATAGTGGCCACACCGTCACAGCCTTCCGAAATTTTGGCCACCAATTGAAGGACCAGTCGCTGATTGGAAATTGAAACCGAACGTTTGCAAGGTGGTTAGATAACATCTCTAGATGTTGGCAATAGGCTGATAATCAGCTGTTGAGTTTTCGAAAACTGGTGCTCGAGATGGACGGTGTGACATTTATTGTTATCTTAGAAGATGTTCTTGAGATGATCCCAAGCAATTAAGGCAGTTGAATCTGGCTCAAGAATGGTGTGTAGGATATCCGTAGAGATGGTTTCGTAAATCTATATAAGGATGACGACATCCAAAGGGTTCCATAGTTTGTCTTCGATGGTGGTGTCCCGTGGGGTATAAGGTGATCAAGTACATGATATTCTCGAGCATGGACTTTGAACAATTCGGCCCAAGATGCGTATTGCACCTGTTCGATCTCTAGGGTGATTGGGATGAACGTGCGTATGTTGGACACGATCAAAGCGGGGTGGAAGGGTGTTTTGGGTTGATCATCGGTAAATGTTTTAGGGTTGGAGGTGGCTTCGCTACAAGCCATGGATGTTGATTACAACGACAATTGTTAGAAGAGGATTAGAAGAATATTATAGGTTTTGAGAATATGGCTCTGATACCATATTAGAATTCTCACAGTGAACTCTTCTCCTCATTCCAATCGTATAAATAGTTACAATGAGAAGATACACATGGAAAACGAAGTTTCATTCCTTTGGGGGTTGCCGACAACTTGTTATTTCGATTTTGCAGTCGATGCAATTGTATTGGATGGCCATTTATCTTTTCCCGTCGGGGGTTGTGCATGAACTTGAAAGCCTTTTCCGAGAATTTTTATGGGCGCAAGGTGATTCTTCGCGGGGTGTTAATGCCAAAAATCGCACCAAAGGGACAACTTAAGGTCGATGTGGACTTTAACAACTAAAGAAAGGAATCGTCCGACAAAGGCGTGCGACAAAGACAAAAATGTAAATGAGATAAAGGATTTGATGATGCAGGAAAAACCTCAACGAGGAAAAAACCTGCGGACAACAGTGGATGTCGTCGCTGCACTATGGTCGCCAATCAGGGGGGATGTCCTTGATGTTCCGGGTGTCGATCGTACAGAGATTACAATACAAATGAAGGAAAGACTTCGAAATGTAAAGTACAAGTGTTTGAAATGTAAAGACAGTGTGCGTCGTGTGTAAAAACAATATATAAACTCTTGGTCGAGAGTGAGAATCGTGCGTCGAGAGCGATTTTCAGTGAATGACTCTTTTGCTTCGAAGGAGTGTTCTTCAGAGTTTGAGTTTGCTTTTGTTGTTCGATGCTCTTGTTCTTTCTCTCTCCCTGTGTTATTCGATGTCGACCAGATGTCTTGAACTGATGATTGACCTGAGATTTTATAGTCTTCGGATGACTTTAATTGAATCATTAAGATCTTTGATGATTGTTGTAACGGTCGTCGTCTTCAATGTGAGTTTAGATGCTCATAACTGATTTCGTCGGTTATAGCCATTGTCCATTAATGATTTTGACTCCTGCATTAATCACTGAACAAATATAACAGTTGTATAATGCGTTAGTCGGTCGAGGTCGCACGGTTTTATGCGACGGTCGTGCGGAACGGGCGACGTCGAGGTCGAGTGTCGTGAGGAACTCTCGACTTACCTTTTAGGAGGGGCGACGGAGGTTCTTTGGGTCTTCGTCGGGACCTTATCTTAATACAAGGTATAGCTCATAACATGTGTCTTACCTTCTCTGGTCGTGGTCGAGACCTGTGAAATTTTGCCCAAACAGTTTGCCCCCAAAATTTGAAAGTAGGATGGCAAATTCAAATTTTAAATTTTGCTTGTCGGGTGTTCAGGGTCTTGTGTTGAAAAATACCATGGTTGTTGTTTGGGCAAAAAATCACGTCGTACGACCACGACCAGAGCAGGTAAGATGCACGTTATAATCCAAATCTTGTATTAAGATACGGTCTCGACAAGAACCCAGAAAACATATGTCGTCTCCCATAAAAGGTAAGTCGTACGTCTCCCATGATGCTCGACCATAGCATCGCCCGTCCCGTACGACCATCGCGTAAGATCATTGCACCTTCGACCAAAGCTAACGTTAACCCTGACTGTTACGTTTGTTAAGTATTTAATGTAGGAGTCAAAGCCAATAACAGCAAGCAGCCGTAACGGATGAAGAGCATTATGGATAATCACTCCGGCGACCGTTTCCAGCCGTTGTAGCCGTTGATCAAATCATTAATGGAGCTAATTAATGACGTGATGACTATAAAAGACAAGCTAAAGCCTCATTTCAAGGGACATCAATTAACATCCAGTATACATCAGCAAACATCACCAAACAGCAGAGAAAATCATCCAAACTCATAGCACAGAACATTCAAACTCTGGAGATCACGTATCGAAAACCAGGACCTTACAGCGAACTCAAGAACACTCAAAGAAAAGCTCAAGTATAGCTCTCGACGCACGACAACAGCCCTCGACCAAAAGTTCATACTTTGTATTCACACACGACAAACACCTGTTTTTTACATTCAAACTCTTGTACTTTGCATTTCGAAGTATTTGCTTCATTTGTATTGTAATCATCGTACGACCGATGCCAGTACCAAGGACGTCGCCCCTGATTGGTGACCATAGTGCAGCGACGACACCCACTGTCGTCCGCAGGTTTTTTCCTCGATTGAGGTTTTTCCTGCGTCATCAAATCCCTTGTCTCGTTTATTTTTTCCCTCGTCGCACGTCTCGTCGAAAGATCCTTTCTTTAGTTGATTAAGTCCACATCGACCTTAAATTGTCCCTTTGGTGCGATTTTTGGCATTAACAGTTGTCTCGGAATCGGATTGATTCGATTCTAACTGAACTAGAATTTGAAGAGAGAAATGGGATTGTGACGTCCTACTGACGCACGATTTTTCTTACCAGCTGTCATTTTAGAAATGTCGACGGAGCCTAGAGGTACTATTAGAAATGAAGACGATCTAGATGACTTCAGAAGTCTATCGAAAATTCCCATGGGGATTACTGTAAGCAAGGCTGGTGGGGTTCGACCGGAGATGTGTCCCGAGGGGAATGTCGCGATATACGAGTACCTGTTTAAGATGGGCTTCCACTGGCCGTATTCGCCTCTGGCCAAGGCATTTCTGTGTGAGTTTGACCTGTCTCCAGGGCAACTGATGCCCCAGTTCTAGCGAGTCATTCTAGTCATCGAGTGACTTACTTCGCACTGGGAGTGGCGTATAAAGTCACGATCGATCAATATCGTCGTTATAATTTACTTTCAAGGCTTAAACGTAATCGTACCTTAGTTTTGAACACTGTTTTCAATGATCGTAAATGGAGGACGAGGTATGTACTTGTGCGGGTGGAGATGCTGGATATGGACAGTGATTGGATTAGATCCGTAGATACTGCACAACTGGTGACGATGTCTCATACTGCGCAACCGGCGACGATGTCTCATATTGCGCAACCGGCGACGATGTCTCATACTGCGCAACCGGCGACGATGTTTTCTATATCCTCGTCGACCCTTTCGTCAGCCGCCAGGGGCAAGGGTGTAAAGACGGGAGAGGATGAGGAGGAAGTCATGATGATCAACTTTACATTGTCGACGATCCTCCTGACTGACTATGTCCTTGACGGGACGAAGTAATTTCCGTATCTGGGGAAATATCAGCTCTTATCTTTCAAGGAGCGTTTTCAAGGGACCTCTATCGAAGGGATGGAATCGCGAGAAGGAGATTGAGGAGGAGTAAGGTCTCCAGGGTGAGGCGTCAAGCAGGGACGCGACCGATGCTCCCCCTTTGCCTTAGGAAATGTCTTTGTCATTTGTTGTTTCTTTTGCTGCTCGACTGTCAGTGGTCGAGTTATTTTGAATGTAAATGACAAACTATTCAGGGAATGAAATTTAAATTTCCGTCGTACTCGTGTTTTGTATATTCAGTAAATAACATGTCAATTATGAAATTTACTGAGTATAATATAATAGAAATCATGCGACTTAGGCATCTATAGCAACGCAATAGCTTAGAATGTAAGACATAGCGCTTGTAAATCGTATAAACAAACATATGCAACCAAAGCATACATTCAGAGTAATAAATTTTTCTAAGTTTAAGAAACTTAGAATGAAAAAGTCGTGTAGACTTTGCGATCATACGACTAAGTCGTGCGACGAGCTTGAATCGTGTGTCCCTGCAGAAGAATGATCAAGTCGTAGATGTGATCGTCTATGTCGGGCGATCTTGCGAATTTAAAGACACATAGTAGACTTAGTGATTATTGTCGTGCGTTTCTGCGATAAAATAATATTAGAGGTTGGTCGTTGACTAGCCAACAACCATCCGATGCTTAAGTCAGTAATCGTTCGTGATGAGAAATCATATGAAGGAAGAGAGAAGAAATTAGGATACGTACCTTCTCAGATTTTTTTCTTTTATTTGATGGGGTATTTGCCCCCTGTCATTTATTATCCTATTTCTTTCAGGAGGAAAATAGGTTTTAAATGACAAATCGACACAGGGATCTTGGAAAATACCATCTATGTCTGCGTCGACTGTGTTTTCGTGCGACAAGGCAAGATACTCGGCATACTCCTGTAGAAAAGGCATGAGTTTGTCTTTAGGGATAGGAGGATGAACCTGTCAAGACCTTTTGGTCGTGTTGTGTCTGCTAGACGATTTACTTTTGCGGCTTCAGAGTGGATTTATAGCAATCACGAGCAACTTTCGGCTCACTCTTGATTTCTTGGATTCCCCATGGCGTGGGGAACTTCAGAGTCTGATGATACGTCGAGAGAACGGCCTTCATCTCATGGATCCATGGTCGACCTAAGATGATGTTATAGGCCAATGCACAGTCGATGACATTAAACTTGGTCTGCTTGTTGATTCCTCCGGCATAGACGGGCAAGATGATATCTCCATAGGTGCTCGTCGCTTCTCCATTGAAACCGACCAAAGTCGTCGAACGTCGAGTGATTTCCGAACGATCGATTCCCATGCCCTTGATGGTGTCAAGGAAGATGACATTCGCTGAGCTGCCCCCATCGACCAAGACTCGTCGAGTTAAACAATTACCAACCGTGAGTTGAATGATCAACCCGTCATGGTGCTTCTTGTACGAATCGCCGAGGTTGTCTTGGTCGAATACGATCTTCATATCTTCCAACTCCAGATCTACTTTAGGCCTTGATGAACGCGGGATAGGCCGATCGTCAGGCGCTTGACTGGCGTGACGCTTGGCTGCGGAATACGTTAGACCACATACGTCGGAACCACCGGTGATATAATTGACGACTTTCGCATGCTCGGGGGTTGACGGTCGAACGTCGTTAGCTGGGGTAACGACGTCGTCGATGATGTCTTTGAGATTGCCCTTCGGGACATGATACACCAGCTCCTTTTTGAGAGCTATACAATCATATGTCGCGTGACCATGGTCGACGTGAAAGTCGCACCACTTAGATTTATCTTTCTTAGCGTCGTCCTGACCGGACTTCGTTGGCCATCGAATAGTCGCCTGGGTGGTCTTCAGAGCTTCGACCAAATCTTAAGTGGACCCTTTGAATCCGTAAGAGGATATCTTGGGGTATTGAGGAAATTTGGTCGCGGTCTTAGCCTCTGCTTTTGGCTTGAATCGGACGTTCGAGATTTGGCACGCGGGCTCTGTTTTGGAAATCGCTTTCGTCTTGAACTCTGGTTTCTTTACGCCTAACGACCTCTTGTCATCGGTATGCTTGCGATGAAAGGAGGCGTCGTCCTCTATCCTCATATACGCTAGGGTTCGAGCTGGACGTCTTCGAAATTCTCCGGAGGATACTTAGTCAGGTCAGTGTATAAACCTGAACTGTCGTCCATACCACGCTTATAAGCTTCAATTGCGGTCTTGACGTCACAATTGCGAATGCTGATCATCTCCGCATTGAATCGATTGAAATAACTGCGGATAGACTCGCTGGTCTTCTGCACGATGTAATATAGGTCACTGGTCTGCTTCTCCGTCTTGCGACTGCTGGCGAATTGCTGAGAGAATTGATTGACCAATTCAGCGAACGACCCGATGGACTTGGGTTTGAGATTGATCAACCATTGGAGAGCAGGACCAGTGAGTGTTGCACCGAAGCTTTTGAACATACAGACTTCCTGATACATGTGTGGGATTGAGATCGTCCACATGAGTTGCTTATATTGCGCGACGTGCTCTATCGGATCGGTCACTCCTGAATACTTGGGCGTGAAGGCGGGGACATTGTACTTTTTCAGGACCTCGACAGTCGCGATCTCATCGACGGAGGGCGACGCCTGAAATCCTGATCGGGGCTCTGTTTGGGCAAAAAATCACGTCGTACGACAACGATCAGAGCAGGTAAGACGCACGTTATAATCCAAATCTTGTATTAAGATAAGGTCTCGACAAGAACCCAGAAAACATCCGTCGTCTCCCGTAAAAGGTAAGTCGTACGTCTCCCATGACGCTCGACCATAGCATCGCCCGTCTCGTACGACCATCGCGTAAGATCATTCCACCTTCGACCAAAGCTAACGTTAACCTTAACTGTTACGTTTGTTAAGTATTTAATGCAGGAGTCAAAGCCATTAACAGCAAGCAGCCGTAACGGACAAGAGCATTATGGATAATCACTCCGGCGACCGTTTCCAGCCGTTGTAGCCGTTGATCAAAGCATTAATGGAGCTAATTAATGACACGAAGACTATAAATACCAAGCTAAGTCTTCACATCAAGGGACATCAGTTAACACCCAGCATACATCGACTAACATCATCGAACAATAGAGAAAACACACCCGAACTCACAAAGAAGAACACTCAAATCAAGTACTGAAAGCCAGAATCCTACAGCGAACTCAAGAACACTCGAAGAATAGCTCTCGACGCACGTCATCAGCTTTCGACCAGAAGTTCACACTTTGTATTCACACACGACAAACACCTGTTTTTACATTTAAACACTTGTACTTTACATTTCGAAGTATTTATTTCATTTGTATTGTAATCTCTGTACGATCGACACCAGTACCGAAGGACATCGCCCCTGATTGGCGACCATAGTGCAGCGACGACACCTCTTGTCGTCCACAGGTTTTTTCCTCGATTGACGTTTTTTCCTGCGTCATCAAATCGTTTATTTTTTCCCTCGTCGCACGTCTCGTCGAAAGATCCTTTCTTAAGTTGATTAAGTCCACATCGACCTTAAGTTGTCCCTTTGGTGCGATTTTTGGCATTAGCAGTTTGGCGCCATCCGTGGGACTACATCTAGAGAAAATCCTCGACGAACGTGCATTCTACTAACAGTTTCTTGGAGTTTTTTCTGCTCTCTATTGCAGGAACAATGGCAGCCCCTGGAAATCCGCAGGAAGCTGTTGCTCAGATGTATCAGGAGCTCGAAGTCGCCAGGAATCAGCTCAATGCAATGGCAGAGCAGAATCGCAGAGCAGCTGAGGAGATCGTGCGATTAAGAAATCCTCTTGGGCCTCAAAATGGTCCTAGGCCGTTCGTGCAGAACCCAATTCCAAGATCGCTCGACCAGAATGGCCCTAGACCATTTGTTCCAAATCCAGGTTCATCCGCGCAGAATCAACAGCCAGGGCCGTTCAACCCAAATCCTCAGTTTGGGACAGTACCTCCTTAGCACATAAGGCCACCACCCGTGAATAATGGGTCTCAGCCATTACAAGGGTCGCAGCCTTTCCAGCAGGGGTCGCAACCATTTCAGCAGCCATTTCAGAATGGACCTCAAGGTGGATCTCAGCCACTCCACGGTGGATCGCAGCCTTTCCAGCAAGGATCGCAGCCGTTTCAGAATGGACCGCAGCAATTCCAACATGGGTCACAGCCATATCGTGTTCCATTCAACGGGGACACCAATGGTTCGTCGCATGGTAATGGCACTAGCCCAGGGACCAATCCCTCGACAGGGGCAAATCATGATCTTAACGATCCCGTCGCCCAGCGTTTGAAGATCTTAGAACACCAAAATGAGCGTGTCCTGTCCTTGCTCGCCAAATTGCCTGGGGCAGCCGTGCCTGTCGACGTCGAGCCTCGCTCGGGGTATCAGGCGTCGCCCTTCATCGACAAGATCGCCACCGTCGAGGTCCCAAATAAGTATAACATTCCTGCCTTCACTCCCAAGTATTCGGGTGTGACCGATCCAACCGAGCATGTCGCGCAGTATAAGCAGCTCATGTGGACAATCTCGATTCCACACATGTACTAGGAAGTATGCATGTGCAAGAGTTTCGGGGTGACTCTCACTGGTCCAGCTCTCCAGTGGTTGATCAATCTCAAACCCAAATCTATTGGGTCGTTCGCCGAATTGGTCAACCAATTCTCCCGGCAATTCGCCAGCAGTCGTAAGATGGAAAAGCAGACTAGTGATCTGTACTATGTCGTGCAGAAGACCAATGAGTCTATTCGAAGTTATTTCAATAGATTCAATGCCGAAATGATCAGTATCCGCAATTGTGACATCAAAACTGCGATCGAAGCTTATAAGCGTGGTCTAGACGATAGTTCAGGTCTATATGTCGATATGACCAAGTATCCCCCAGAGACATTCGAAGACGTCCGAGCTCGAACCTTGGCATATATGAGGGTCGAGGATGATGCCGCCTTTCGTCGCAAGCACACTGACGACAAGAAGTCGTTAGGCGTCAGAAAGCCAGAGTTCAAGACAAAGGCTGTTTCCAGAGTAGAGCCAGCGCGCCAAATTTCAAATGTTCGTTTCAAGACGAAAGCAGAGGCCAAGACCGCGACTAAGTTCACTCTGTACCCCAAGATATCCTCTTACGGATTCAAAGGATCTACAAAGGACCTACTCGAAGCTCTGAAAAGTTCCCAAGCGACCATTCGATGGCCAAAGAAGTCCGATCTGGACGATGCTAAGAAAGACAAATTAAAGTGGTGCGACTTCCATGCCGATCATGGTCATGCGACAGACGACTATATCGCATTGAAGAAGGAACTAGCATATCATTTCCCGAGAGGAAATCTTAAAGATATCATCGACGATGTCGCTGTTCCAGCTAATGGCCATCGACCGTCGACTCCCGAGCATGCAAAAGTTGTCAATTAAAATTCCCTACGCCATGGGGAATCCAGGAGATCAAAAGCGAGCCAAAAGTCGCTCGTTAGTGCTACAAGTCTACCTTGAAGCCGCGAAAATAAACTAAAGTCACAAGATCAGTCTCTCGACAGGTTCGTTTCTTCTATCCCTAAATTAATATCTTTTTCACAGAGATAAGTCTACTATGGTGCTCGGTCGCACGCCAACATAGTCAACACAGGACAATATTCCTCCGTGTCATTCTGTCATTTAAAACCTATCTTTTCCTCCCAAAAAGAATTACGTAATAAATGACAAGGGGCAAATAGGGAGAGAAGTCGAAATGGTACATTCTCTAACTCTTTTTCATACGATTTTTTCTCACAAAACGACTACTGACTTAAGCATTCGGAGGGTCGTTGGCCAGCCAACGACCAACCCCCGACATCGTTTTATCGCAGAATCGCACGACAGATTATCGCAGAATCGCACGACAGTAATCATTAAGTCTACTATATGACTTTAATATCGCAAGGTCGAACGACATAAACGATCAGGTCTCCAACTTGATCATTTCTCCACAGGGGCATACGATACAAACTCATTGTACGATCTCGTCGTACAATCGCAAAGCCTAAATAACTTACATCTAAGTTTCTTAGCTTTTATACCCTGAATGGATGCTTTAATCGCGTGTTTTTTTTGTTTTACGTTCTTATTATCGTATTACAATGAGCCTCTTAGTCGCATGATTTCATATGTATCTTATGTTCGACTTTATAATCAAACGTGAATCGAATAAAGCATAAGCAAAAGATATATTCATTAAGCAAACTATTATATACATACTCGATCCTTGATTGGTCGAATGGCAAAATAAACAAGAAAAGGAAAATTCTAGACGGCAGGGGCAACATCGGTCGTATCCCCGCTCGAAGTCCCGACCTGAGGGCCTCCATCTGCCACTCCTACCGCACGAATCTCTTGCAATTCATATTGAGCATCGAAAAGTTGGATGGCCAGCTCATCGACACGCGCCATGGCCAACTTCTCCCTATCTAAAGCTGCTCTCTCCCTCTCCAACGCTGCAGCTTCCCTCTCAAGAGCAGACGCCACCAGATCTTCAACTCTTAACGTCTCAGCATGTAACGCCAAGGAAGACTGAAATGTCTGTGAAAAATAAAAGGTGCATTCAAGAACATTCGACAAAGATTACACAAGTCATGAAAGATTGACACTCACCGTGAACGCCAGACTGGCAACCCGAGATCTCATCTCTCCGGCCAGAACTCCGTGAAAACGCTCCCCGAAAGACGGGAGCAAATACTTCCCCAGATGAGGGAACGACGTCGTCCCGTCTAGGACACCATCCGCCATAAAGTCAGACGACGATGTAAAATTAACCGTCATACCTTCGGCCGATGATCCCTCGCCCCTGTCGGCAGACATTGGGATCGACACTTGAGACACCGGTTTCATCACCGTCGCCAGAGGCGCAGAACTTGCTGGTGTCGCGTCCATCACGCCAAGACGGCTAGAAGACGCCCTCGCCTTCTTAGGCAAAACAACTCTCGGTGAGTTATCAACCCTCGACGACGGTTCCCTCAGGACTGTCCTCCGGGTTCTCTTTTTGCTCGACCCAGTTGTCGAAACATTTTCACCCCGAAGGGCACGCATAACCTGCTTCCCTCTCGCCCTAGAAACCGATTTCCTCTCGGTCGGCACTGATCAAGAAATGAAATACATGAAGCGTCAGACAGATAGAGTAAACAAAATAAAATAAAAACTATGGTACACTTACCAGTCGCCTCTTCCTGTACGTCTTCATCTCCTTCTTCTATCACGTCATCATCCTCGTCCTCGACCGCCGATTGCCACGAAACGAAAGATCGGTCATCAACGCTAAGACTCAAGAACTTGTTGATCATAGCCTGGGAATCCACAGTCGGTCTCACTTCGTCAAACCGAATCTCTGAAGGCGACAAGAGGAGAATGATAAATAGAAGTCATAAAAATAAATAAAACTCTGAAACAAACGAAGCATACCTGTCTCATTCCAGTCTGACCGCATCCAATCGCTGCTGGAATCCAATGACTCGGTAAGAACAAATACATACCTCGACTTCCACCCACGATCATTGATGCCAGTTCCCAAAACCAGGGCACGATCACCCCTGAACTTAGAATAAGGACTATAACGCCAGTTCTTATCCTTTTTAACTTGGTACGCCGCCAAGAAATCATTCATGATCATAGGAGACTCCCATTTCGCGGACGCTCGCTCAATGACCAGCAAAACTCGCCAAAGTTGGGGCATCAATTGTCCCGGCGACACATCGAAATCCTGCATGAATGACTTGGCTAAACCAGAAAACGGCCATTAAAACCCTATCTTAAAAGGATACTCGTACAAAACGAGATATCCCTCAGGGCAATCCTTAGAACGAATAATCCCCGGACACCGCAACTCTACATTTGCAGGAATTTTTTTTAAACTACTAAAAGCATCTAAGTCTACGTGATTCATGATAAGACTAGCAGGCTCCGTCGACATTGTGAATCAGAGGACAGAACAAGGTCTTATATAAATGCTCTCAACTGCGGTTTGAAGATTTGCAACGATTCGAGTAAGTTCGGACGAAGAATGGAAAGGAATCAAGTCGAAATCTCTTCCCAAATAAACACTTCGAAGAATAGCAAGAAAAGATCCGTCGTGATCTTTATTGATACCAACAATCGTATCAAATCGAATCCCTGGATGATCGCCGCGCATCCCCGTCCTTTCGCATGCCCGCCCGGATCTTCGACACCTGTCCTCGGCTACTGGAAAGCATCATCGTACGTCAGCATGACGTCACAACCTCGTTCCTCTTTCGACTTCTCGTTCAATTAGAAATGGACTAGTCTAGTTCCACGACAACCAGGTAAGTCCCTCAACCCAGGTCACAAGTCTAAGCGTTCGACAAGCAAAATTTAAAACTTAAATTTGACATTCAATTTTCAAATTTTGGGGACAAACTGTTTGGGCAAAAAATCACGTCGTACGACCACGATCAGAGCAGGTAAGACGCACGTTATAATCCAAATCTTGTATTAAGATAAGGTCTCGACAAGAACCCAGAAAACATCCGTCGTCTCCCGTAAAAGGTAAGTCGTACGTCTCCCATGACGCTCGACCATAGCATCGCCCGTCTCGTACGACCATCGCGTAAGATCATTGCACCTTCGACCAAAGCTAACGTTAACCTTGACTGTTACGTTTGTTAAGTATTTAATGCAGGAGTCAAAGCCATTAACAGCAAGCAGCCGTAACGGACAAAGAGCATTATGGATAATCACTCCGGCGACCGTTTCCAGCCGTTGTAGCTGTTGATCAAAGCATTAATGGAGCTAATTAATGACGCAAAGACTATAAATACCAAGCTAAGTCTTCACATCAAGGGACATCACTTAACACCCAGCATACATCGACTAACATCATCGAACAACAGAGAAAACACACCCGAACTCACAAAGAAGAACACTCAAATCAAGTACTGAAACCCAGAATCCTACAGCGAACTCAAGAACACTCAAAGAATAACTCTCGACGCACGTCATCATCTTTCAACCAGAAGTTCACACTTTGTATTCACACATGACAAACACCTATTTTTACATTTAAACACTTGTACTTTACATTTTGAAGTATTTCCTTCATTTGTATTGTAATCTCTGTACGATCGACACCAGTACCGAAGGACATCGTCACTGATTGGCGACCATAGTGCAGCGACGACAACTCTTGTCGTCCGCAGGTTTTTTCCTCGATTGAGGTTTTTTCCTGCGTCATCAAATCCCTTGTCTCGTTTATTTTTCCCTCGTCGCACGTCTCGTCGAAAGATCCTTTCTTTAGTTGATTAAGTCCACATTGACCTTAAGTTGTCCCTTTGGTGCGATTTTTGGCATTAACAGGCTCGACGTCGACGAGCACGGCTGCCCCAGGCAGCTTGGCGAGCAAAGATAGGATGCGCTCGTTCTGATCTTCTAGCATTTTCAATCGCTGGGCGACGGGGTCATTGGGGTTGAGATTTGGCCCTACTTGCGGATTGACTCCAGAACTGGTGCCATTGACATGCGACGAGCCATTATCATCTCCGTTGAAAGGAACAAAATACGGTTGCGACCCATTCTGAAATGGCTGCGACCCATTCTGAAATGGCTGCGATCCATTTTGCATGGGTGGTGGCCTTATATGCTGAGGAGGAACCGTCCCGAACTGGGGATTTGGATTGAACGGTCCCGGCTGTTGGTTCTGCATGAACGGACCTGGATGCTGATTCTGAGCGAACGGACCTGATCCTGGACCTGGATTATGCACGAATGGTCGAGGACCATTCTGACCGAACGATCCTTCGTCTGGATTCTGAACGAATGGCCTAGGACTATTATGAGGTCCAAAGGGATTCCTTAACCGTGCGATCTCCTCATCTGCTCTGCGACTTTGCTCTGCCATGGCGTTGATTTGATTTCGAGCGACTTCAAGCTCTTGGTACATCTGGGCAATGACATGCTGCTGATCTCCAGGGGCTGCCATTTTCCTGCAACAGAGGACAAAGAAAACTCCAAGAAACCGTTAGCAAGACGCACGTTTGTCGAAGATTTTCTCTAGATGGGGTCCCACAGATGGCGCCAAACTGTTAATGCCAAAAATCGCACCAAAGGGACAACTTAAGGTCGATGTGGACTTTAACAACTAAAGAAAGGAATCGTTCGACAAAGGCGTGCGACAAAGACAAAAATATAAATGAGACAAAGGATTTGATGACGCAGGAAAAACCTCAACGAGGAAAAAACCTGCGGACGACAGTGGATGTCGTCGCTGCACTATGGTCGCCAATCAGGGTTGATGTCCTTGATGTTCTGGGTGTCGATCGTACAGAGATTACAATACAAATGAAGGAAAGACTTCGAAATGTAAAGTGAAAGTGTTTGAAATGTAAAGACAATGTGCGTCGTGTGTAAAAACAATATATAAACTGTTGGTCGAGAGTGAGAATCGTGCGTCGAGAGCGATTTTCCGTGAATGACTCTTTTGCTTCGAAGGAGTGTTCTTCAGAGTTTGAGTTTGCTTCTGTTGTTCGATGCTCTTGTTCTTTCTCTCTCCCTGTGTTATTTGATGTTGATCAGATGTCGATCAGATGTCTTGAACTGATGATTGAGCTGAGATTTTATAGTCTTCGGATGACTTTAATTGAATCATTAAGATCTTTGATGATTGTTGTAACGGTCGTCGTCTTCAATGTGAGTTTAGATGCTCATAACCGATTTCGTCGGTTATAGCCGTTGTCCATTAATGATTTTGACTCCTGCATTAATCACTGAACAAATATAACAGTTGTATAATGCGTTAGTCGGTCGAGGTCGCACGGTTTTATGCGACGGTCATGCGGAACGGGCGACGTTGAGGTTGAGTGTCGTGAGGAACTCTCGACTTACCTTTTAGGAGGGGCGACGAAGGTTCTTTGGGTCTTCGTCGGGGCCTTATCTTAATACAAGGTATAGCTCATAACATGTGTCTTACCTTCTCTGGTCGTGGTCGAGACCTGTGAAATTTTGCCCAAACACGGGGTAGGTGCCGAATAGCGTGGGTGGAGGTTTGTAAACCCCGCAAATGTGGTGGTCTTGGAGTTAAACGTCTTTTCACTTGGAATAGAGCTCTTCTTGCCAAGAGCATATGGGATGTGGCACCTCGGAGAGATTATTTTGGGTTCAATGGGTGTGGACATATTGCATACGATCGGCTCCGTTTTGGTATGTTCGAAAGTCCACCACATTGTCTTGGGTGTTGCGCAAGATGATGGACTTGTGACCGATCTTTAGAAGATTTATTACCATTCGTGTGGGTGATGGAGCTCTAACGAATGGATGGGAAGATTCGTGGCTTCCATGCGGCCCGTTAGCTTCGTTTGTTACTTATCGGTTCATTCATGCAAATGGGTTTACAATTTTCAGCACGGTTAAAGATCTCGACGATGCTTTCCATGGTAGTTGGCCCGATGAATGGCTGCAATGTTTTGATCGCATGAACACTTCTCCACTTCCGACGATCGACCCTTTGGCTACGGATACTATAATGTGGGATGTTGGGGCGGGCCTTATGGATTTTTCTGTGAGGAATGCGTATATTTCTCTTACGGGCGATGTTTAGGCAAAATTTCACAGGTCTTGACCACGACCAGAAAAGGTAAGACACATGTTATGAGCTACATCTTGTATTAAGATAAGGTCCCGACAAAGACCCAAAAACCCTCCGTCGTCCCTCCAAACAGGTAAGTCGAGAGTTCCTCACGACACTCGGCCTCGACGTCGCCCGTTCCGCACGACAGTCGCACAAAACCGTACGACCTTGACTAACGCGTTATACGACTGTTATATTTGTTCAGTGATTAATGCAGGAGTCAAAGTCATTAATGGGCAACGGTCATAACCGACGAAGAGCAATTATGAAGAGTTACAACTGACGACCGTTACAACAATCATTAAAGATCTTAATGATTCAATTAAAATCATCCGAAGACTATAAATCCCAAGTTCAATCCTCAGTTTCAGGACATCGAATAACACAGTGAGAGAGATAGAACAAGAGCATCGAACAACAGAAGCAAACGCAAACACTCAGAGAATATTCATTCGAAGCAAAGAGATCATTCATAGAAGATCGCTCTCGATGCACGACATTCACTCTCGACCAACAGTTCACATGTTGTTTTCACACACAACGCACATTGTTTTTACATTTCAAACACTTGTACTTTACATTTCGAAGTCTTTCCCTTCATTTGTATTGTAATCTCTGTACGATAGACACTCGAAACACCAAGGATATCGCCCCTGATTGGCGACCATAGTGCAGCGACGACTTCCACAGTCGTCCGCAGGTTTTTTCCTCGTTGAGGTTTTTCCTGCGTCATCAAATCTTCTGTCTCATTTACATTTTCGTCTTTGTCGCACGCCTTTGTCGAATGATTCCTTTCTTTAGTTGTTAAAGTCCACATCGACCTTAAGTTGTCCCTTTGGTTCTATTTTTGGCATTAACAGTTTGGCGCCATCCGTGGGACCCCATCTAGAGAAAATCTTCGACAAACGTGCGACCTACTTACGTTTTCTTGAAGTTTCTTCTGTTCTCTGTTTCAGGAAAATGGCGAATAACGAACAATCCGCTAACCCAGCACATGAAGGACTCGAAAATGCACAAGATGCACTTAAAGAAGTCAACGATTATCGCCTGGAGGAAGTCATTCTAGATTCAAGCAAGCCTGACCAAAAAGTTTTAATCGGGTCGTCTCTCAATCCTTGCCTCAGGGAAAAGTTAATATCTTTTTTGCAGGAACATGCTGATTATTTTGCCTGGTCACATGAAGATATGGTCGCATATATCCTGACGTCATCTCTCACAAGCTCAACGTCGACCCATCGTTCAAACCTATCAAGCAGAAGCGACAGAAATTTGCTCCTGAAAGGAATAAGGTGATAAATGACGAAGTCGACAACCTTCTCAAGACAGGGAAGATTCGAGAGGTAAAATACCCCGATTGGCTTGCTAACGGCGTGGTTGTAGCAAAGAAGAATGGAAAGTGGAGGGTCTGTATCGACTTCACAGGCCTCAATAAAGCCTGTCCAAAAGATCCTTTTCCATTACCTCATATTGACGCCATGGTCGACGCGACAGCGGGGCACGAACTACTAACGTTCATGGATGCCTATTCCGAATATAATCAAGTCTTCTATCTCATTTACATTTTCGTCTCTGTCGCACGCCTTTGTCGAATGATTCCTTTCTTTAGTTGTTAAAGTCCACATCGACCTTGAGTTGTCCCTTTGGTGCGATATTTGGCATTAACAGACGACATGAATACGGTTCCTTGGTATGATCTTGTTTGGATTATGGGGCACATCCAAAACATGCTTTCTGCATGTAGGTGGCTTGTTGGTTACGTCATCCTACTCAGGATCGTATGCTTGCATGAAGCAACAACCATGATGTTTCTTGCAGTTTATGTCAGTCTTGCATGGATTCGCACACGCATTTGTTCCTCCAATGTGCCTTTGCTAATGAAGTATGGACGAGAGTTCGTGATTTCATGGATTGGGGAGATGCCCCGGATGAGTGGGGTATGATTTTGGCGACTATTTTGGATGTTGACTTGAGACCGAAGAAATTGATCCACGGGCTTGCTTTATCAGCTGCGGTTTATGGAATATGGCGGGAGCGGAATCATAGACTTTTTACGGAGGAGCGTCGGAATTCTCATCTTATTTTCAAGGAGATTGTCACGACTGTTATGCTTAGAGTGACGTGGAAGACTCGAAAGAAGAACACGAAAATTCAAGATGTGGGATCGTGATCTTTATGCTTTGATATTTTGTTGCTGGTGCTTGTTTTGGCATCGTTGGTCTGGTATTTTCTTTGTTTTTGGTTTCGGCATGTTAACATGTGTCTGTTTTGGCTGTTAGTGGTGTGGTGCGGTTTGGTTTGTTGTTTTTCCTTTTCGCTGTTTGGCGTTGAACTTGGTGTTTTGCCTCTTGCTTTTTCTTTTGCCTTTATAAAATTGCCTGGATTATTACTTTCAAAAAAAAGATACACATGGAAACAATATACACTACTCTAATTATCGCTAATTACAAAACTTTATCGGGTTACCAAACTTATCTGCTATTAATATCACTTTACATAGAATTGTTAATTCATTACACCGTCAAACACATTCTATGATATATCTTTAATATATAGATTGACATCATTTTGGGTCACAATGTTGACTATTCAGAATAACACTCTATTTAAATCATTATAAATATTATAAACTTGTTGGGTTTTTCATGTCCCCTCATGTTAATGTTTTCATCACCATTTTAAGCATTTAGGGTCAATACAAACTTTAATGAACCATTGTTCTTAGAATCAAAAGTTCATGCATGTTGGTTATATACTGCGATCTTGTTCTTGTTTTAGAGATATGAGAGTATTTTAAATTCATGCATTCTATATTAGGTAATAGGAAGTCAATAATATAAGAAAAAAACAAGGGTATTTTTGAAATCATATATATATATATATATACACACACACACACACACACATCGAGAGTGGAAGAATCATGTGAGAAGTTAAACATTTTACGAGAATGCGATAAATTTCAATATCATATATGGTTACAATCCTTTTAGTGTTTTAATAATATATGATTACGTGTCTCGGTGTCTATGTGTTATCAACGCAACATGTGTTTAATCCTATGTGATTAAGCGTGTGTATCATGCGTGTATTCATATATGATATTGAGATTTCTCGTTTTCTCGCAAAATGTTTAGTTTCTCGTTTGAACCTGCCCCTATATATATATATATACTAGCAGTTTACCCGCGCGATGCAGCGCGGGTGAATCACAACTCTAAAGCAATAACTTAGGGGTCGTTTACAAAACGCTTACTCGGGTAAGTGCTTACCAAGTCACATTAGTTTACCGGATGAATATGGCAAAGACCAAGCATCTTACCCGATAAGAGTGAAAGCAAGGACCGAGAGACTTACCCGTTAAGTGAGTGCGACGACTCTTACCACGGTTAGCGCTTACGGGTAAATTGTTGCATATGATGCCATTTTGGTGGAGTAAATCTTATCCGGGAAGTAGGTGATAGTGTTGAATTTTACCTGTAAAGCCCGTATCCCAATATGTATTTTCTTTTTATTAATTCTTTTCTCTTAAGTTTTATTTAACGTGGTTACCGTTAGCGGGATTAGACGTTTTGGACCTAACTGTTAAATATGTCAGTTATTTTGTGGTTTGCGAGAAGAGTTTAGTTGAGGGGCCTAGAGTGGCAAGGAAGCCAAAGTTTGAGCATGGGGTCGGCCCATGCAGTGGAACCGAGCCCCATATTGTTTTTGTTTTTGGTCTCGTGATTAGCTAAGAAAAGAAAAAAAAAAGAGAGAAAACCCTACATCTTTTTCCTTCTTCTTCCTTGTTGCTCACGGCTGCAACCCCTTCCCCCTTCCTTCTCGTCTTTTCTTCGTCACCGTCGGGAAACACCGCCACCACCGATGTGATCGCCGACGAGAGAGAGTGCAGCGAGAGAGGGAGAAGACGCGAGAGAGAGAGAGAGGAGCCGAACGTCGAGGTTCTTGCTGCTGCGTTTTCGATCGAAAGGTAAGTCCCCGTTCCGTTGTCGTTGTTTCGTTTCGTTGTCGTTTAACCACCGCAAAAACCACCACCGCTGCCGTCGCGTGGGCCATGGCTGCCGCCAGCTGCCGCCGTCATGCGCCTCCAGCCCGGTGACTGTGATGGCGGGTCCACAGCCGTGGGTCGTGTGTGTGGGGTGGTCGAGTTCGGTTTGTAGGTCGCCTCGCCGTTTTACTTGTCGAACCACCGTTAAACCGCTACCGGCACCACAACCGTGGCTGCCGCCGCTGCCATCGACCACCACTATCGGAAGTGGCAGTGGGTGGTGCGTGGGTTGTCCAGCCTTCATAAGCTAAACCGTAACCCGAATCGCTTAAATCTTAAACCGTTTTTATAAAATCGTCATTTTATGTGGAAGTATGAATCTGTCACTATTTTGCGACGGTCATAACTTTTCCTTCGTAGCTCGGATTGAGGCGAATCCGGTGTCCACGGTTCACATTCTGTTCCAGGCACACTTTTCATGTTTTAGCGGAAGTCCGGTTCGGCCTCTAGCTAGGCGTAATTTGGCTGTTTTTACAGCAGGTCCGGTTTCGTCAATTCGCGTTCCGTTTTAAAAGTCACAGTTTCTGCCACTGTTTTGGGAAAGCCATAACATTTTATAGGAACGTCGTATTGGGGTGAAACTAGTGCCAAAAGTTCCCATTCTGAGTCTAGTAAGTTTCGTATGTTTTGAGGAAAAACCAGTTCGGACCGTAGCTAGTGTCAAACTGCTATTTTATAACGAAATGTGCTGTTTTTCGCTGTGCAGTTAATCAGTTTTGTAAAATCCATAATAAATTGTAGAAAAATCGTTAGGAGGTGTATAATATGTCCTTGGAACCCTAACTCTGAGCACTTTCTGGTTATTTAATTTAATTGAGGATTTTCTGGGTTTATGGAGGTCGGAACAGGTCCCGAACAGACCTGTTTGGTTAGACCGAAAAGTCGTTTTAGTGACGATTTAAGGGTGCGTCGTGTTTTAGGGTCCGAATCTCGTGTTAATACTTTTTAACGTTCATCTAGGTGTCGGGAAGTGATCTTGGAATTGTGAAGCTTGAATTATTGTTTGTGAGCTAGGCGCGCTTACGGGGTGAGTTCTCTCACTATATTTAATATCAGTTGTTTTACATTACTGTAGCTCGTGGGTGGTAGCCTTAATTATTTGTGATGCGGGGCTAGATAGTGGGGTGGCTAGTTAGACCTTTGTTGACATGTATACGCGGGTGGCGTTGTCATGTATACGCGGGTGGCGTAGGGACTCGGGGGCCGGTGTTTGTATACGCGGGTGGCGTAGGGACTCGGGGGCCGGTGTTTGTATACGCTGGTGGCGTAGGAACTCGGCGGGGCCGAAGATTGTATACGCGGGTGACGTAGAATCTCGGTGGGGCCCAAGATGTTATACGCGGGTGGCGTAGGGGTAGGTATGCATGTTTATGATTTGTTCGTAGACTTGTATGCTTGTTTATGTGCAACTATCTGTTATAGGGGTAGTGTGGAATAACTGTGTTATCTATGGTGGTTGAATTCACTAAGCTTCGTGCTTACCCTTTCCCAATAAATCATTGTTTCAGGTACGAGTGGCTCCAAGGGGTGACGTGTACACACTGGCGCGCGTGAAGAGCTGATTATTATATCGTTTTATAATTATCATTTTTAAACTATTTATTCCGATGTTTACTGTTTTTAGAGAATAATTATTCTTGGGTTGCAAACGAAACGTTTTGGGTTATTTAACGAGTTTAATTAATGAAATGTCATTTTTAACAATTTAAATTTTCTTGTAATTTTTGGGATGTTACAACTTGGTATCAGAGCACAGCTTGAGTGAATCAAACGCATCTCGGTGTGTTTGATCTCAAGTTTGCGGCTATAAAATTTTCTTTAAAGTTTTTGGAAAATAAAAGGAAGGAAAAATCCGTTTGAGAAACGGTGATCAAAGGCGCAGTGTGTACAGTCAGCCGGAGCCAAAGGGAAAGGTACAGTACTTAGTGTTTTATTGCTTTCTAGGCATAGGGTATGCATGCTAGATTGCCTGTGTTGTTTACACTGTATTGTATGATGACTGCTTGCTAGTAGGAATCAATGCTAGTTATAGTAGGTTGTTAAGTGAAGGCCCTATAGGTTGTATGCAGTAAGAATCATATAGCCTTAGAATATTTGATTTAGTCCTATTGCGCAGCTCTTGTTTGAGTCCAACCGTTCTAGGATAGAATCTTGTATTCGAATGTCTATTTGTTTCGCGCTGCATGCGACTGGGTATTCGCAAGGCAACTCGTTATGGCTAACAGGGATTCCGATGTAGCAAGGGTAGTGGGATGAGATGAAATTCCTAGTGAGCTGGGAATAGTGTTTACATATGAGTACGTATGCAAAATTGCTTTCTAGATCATAGGGTATGCATGCTAGATTGCCTGTTGTTAATACTATGTTGTAGTTGTACTGCTTGCTATTAGGGATTTATACTAGTTATAATCGGTTACTAAGTGAATGCCCTCTAGGTTGTATGCAGTAAGAAATTTATAGGCTTAGAATATTCGATTTAGTTCTTTTGCGCAGCTCTTGTTTGAGTCCAACCGTTCTAGGATAGAATCTCGTATTCGAATGTCTATTTGTTTCGCGCTGCATGCGACTGGGTATTCGCGAGGCAACTCGTTATGGCTAGTAGGGATTCCGTAGTAGCAAGGGTAGCGGGACGAGATGAAATTCCTAGGGAGCTGGGAAGAGTGTTTACATATGAGTAGGTATGCTAGATTGCTTGGTGCTTATTACACTGTACGGCATGTTTGTTGCTTGCTAATAGAAGTTTATGCTAGCCTTGATAGGTTGTTAAGTGAATGCACCATAGGTTGTATGCGGTAGGAACCGAATAGCCCTAGAATGTCGGATTTAGTTCTATTGCGCAGCTCTTGTTTGAGTCCAACCGTTGTAGGATAGAATCTTATATTCGAATGTCTATCTGGTTTTACACTGTGTGCGACTGTGCATTCGCGAGGCGACTCGTCATGACTAGTGGGAATTTCGTTGTAGCTAGGGTAGTGTTTGGGGTGGAATTCCTAGGTAGCTAGGAAGAGTGTGTACATATGCCGGTGCGGCCATATGTGTGTAGTTATCGGCGAGAAACTACTTGGACCCGTCGGATGGAACTCGGAACGAGTGATGATAGGTGTGGAAGGTAGTAGTAGAGCTCCTACTATCGGAAACACAGGATCAATGCTCGAGTCGGGGAAAGTCACGAGGAATCCAAGGAGTTGAGCGTGAGCGTTGTTAGTGTGAATTATTATGTGCTAATAACTCGTTGTAATATCTACCCAGAATAGCCATCACAAGGAGGAACGACTATAGTAAACCTACTAGTACAGGTGTGTACTTGTTTGCTTTGATGGGATGATCGTTGGGGTAGTGTCGAAGGTTATAATTTAGTAGTCGTTGGTAATGGTCGGTTGGGTATCTCGGGGTGAGACCCCGGTATTCATGTGTTATGACCTTGACTTTCCAGTAGGCACTAGGACGATATAGTCTTGGGCACTTACCTGGGAGGTAGCATATCATTTCCCGAGAGGAAATCTTAAAGATATCATCGACGATGTCGCTGTTCCAGCTAATGGCCATCGACCGTCGACTCCCGAGCATGCAAAAGTTGTCAATTAAAATTCCCTACGCCATGGGGAATCCAGGAGATCAAAAGCGAGCCAAAAGTCGCTCGTTAGTGCTACAAGTCTACCTTGAAGCCGCGAAAATAAACTAAAGTCACAAGATCAGTCTCTCGACAGGTTCGTTTCTTCTATCCCTAAATTAATATCTTTTTCACAGAGATAAGTCTACTATGGTGCTCGGTCGCACGCCAACATAGTCAACACAGGACAATATTCCTCCGTGTCATTCTGTCATTTAAAACCTATCTTTTCCTCCCAAAAAGAATTACGTAATAAATGACAAGGGGCAAATAGAGAGAGAAGTCGAAATGGTACATTCTCTAACTCTTTTTCATACGATTTTTTCTCACAAAACGACTACTGACTTAAGCATTCGGAGGGTCGTTGGCCAGCCAACGACCAACCCCCGACATCGTTTTATCGCAGAATCGCACGACAGATTATCGCAGAATCGCACGACAGTAATCATTAAGTCTACTATATGACTTTAATATCGCAAGGTCGAACGACATAAACGATCAGGTCTCCAACTTGATCATTTCTCCACAGGGGCATACGATACAAACTCATTGTACGATCTCGTCGTACAATCGCAAAGCCTAAATAACTTACATCTAAGTTTCTTAGCTTTTATACCCTGAATGGATGCTTTAATCGCGTGTTTTTTTTGTTTTACGTTCTTATTATCGTATTACAATGAGCCTCTTAGTCGCATGATTTCATATGTATCTTATGTTCGACTTTATAATCAAACGTGAATCGAATAAAGCATAAGCAAAAGATATATTCATTAAGCAAACTATTATATACATACTCGATCCTTGATTGGTCGAATGGCAAAATAAACAAGAAAAGGAAAATTCTAGACGGCAGGGGCAACATCGGTCGTATCCCCGCTCGAAGTCCCGACCTGAGGGCCTCCATCTGCCACTCCTACCGCACGAATCTCTTGCAATTCATATTGAGCATCGAAAAGTTGGATGGCCAGCTCATCGACACGCGCCATGGCCAACTTCTCCCTATCTAAAGCTGCTCTCTCCCTCTCCAACGCTGCAGCTTCCCTCTCAAGAGCAGACGCCACCAGATCTTCAACTCTTAACGTCTCATCATGTAACGCCAAGGAAGACTGAAATGTCTGTGAAAAATAAAAGGTGCATTCAAGAACATTCGACAAAGATTACACAAGTCATGAAAGATTGACACTCACCGTGAACGCCAGACTGGCAACCCGAGATCTCATCTCTCCGGCCAGAACTCCGTGAAAACGCTCCCCGAAAGACGGGAGCAAATACTTCCCCAGATGAGGGAACGACGTCGTCCCGTCTAGGACACCATCCGCCATAAAGTCAGACGACGATGTAAAATTAACCGTCATACCTTCGGCCGATGATCCCTCGCCCCTGTCGGCAGACATTGGGATCGACACTTGAGACACCGGTTTCATCACCGTCGCCAGAGGCGCAGAACTTGCTGGTGTCGCGTCCATCACGCCAAGACGGCTAGAAGACGCCCTCGCCTTCTTAGGCAAAACAACTCTCGGTGAGTTATCAACCCTCGACGACGGTTCCCTCAGGACTGTCCTCCGGGTTCTCTTTTTGCTCGACCCAGTTGTCGAAACATTTTCACCCCGAAGGGCACGCATAACCTGCTTCCCTCTCGCCCTAGAAACCGATTTCCTCTCGGTCGGCACTGATCAAGAAATGAAATACATGAAGCGTCAGACAGATAGAGTAAACAAAATAAAATAAAAAATATGGTACACTTACCAGTCGCCTCTTCCTGTACGTCTTCATCTCCTTCTTCTATCACGTCATCATCCTTGTCCTCGACCGCCGATTGCCACGAAACGAAAGATCGGTCATCAACGCTAAGACTCAAGAACTTGTTGATCATAGCCTGGGAATCCACAGTCGGTCTCACTTCGTCAAACCGAATCTCTGAAGGCGACAAGAGGAGAATGATAAATAGAAGTCATAAAAATAAATAAAACTCTGAAACAAACGAAGCATACCTGTCTCATTCCAGTCTGACCGCATCCAATCGCTGCTGGAATCCAATGACTCGGTAAGAACAAATACATACCTCGACTTCCACCCACGATCATTGATGCCAGTTCCCAAAACCAGGGCACGATCACCCCTGAACTTAGAATAAGGACTATAACGCCAGTTCTTATCCTTTTTAACTTGGTACGCCGCCAAGAAATCATTCATGATCATAGGAGACTCCCATTTCGCGGACGCTCGCTCAATGACCAGCAAAACTCGCCAAAGTTGGGGCATCAATTGTCCCGGCGACACATCGAAATCCTGCATGAATGACTTGGCTAAACCAGAAAACGGCCATTAAAACCCTATCTTAAAAGGATACTCGTACAAAACGAGATATCCCTCAGGGCAATCCTTAGAACGAATAATCCCCGGACACCGCAACTCTACATTTGCAGGAATTTTTTTTAAACTACTAAAAGCATCTAAGTCTACGTGATTCATGATAAGACTAGCAGGCTCCGTCGACATTGTGAATCAGAGGACAGAACAAGGTCTTATATAAATGCTCTCAACTGCGATTTGAAGATTTGCAACGATTCGAGTAAGTTCGGACGAAGAATGGAAAGGAATCAAGTCGAAATCTCTTCCCAAATAAACACTTCGAAGAATAGCAAGAAAAGATCCGTCGTGATCTTTATTGATACCAACAATCGTATCAAATCGAATCCCTGGATGATCGCCGCGCATCCCCGTCCTTTCGCATGCCCGCCCGGATCTTCGACACCTGTCCTCGGCTGCTGGAAAGCATCATCGTACGTCAGCATGACGTCACAACCTCGTTCCTCTTTCGACTTCTCTTTCAATTAGAAATGGACTAGTCTAGTTCCACGACAACCAGGTAAGTCCCTCAACCCAGGTCACAAGTCTAAGCGTTCGACAAGCAAAATTTAAAACTTAAATTTGACATTCAATTTTCAAATTTTGGGGACAAACTGTTTGGGCAAAAAATCACGTCGTACGACCACGATCAGAGCAGGTAAGACGCACGTTATAATCCAAATCTTGTATTAAGATAAGGTCTCGACAAGAACCCAGAAAACATCCGTCGTCTCCCGTAAAAGGTAAGTCGTACGTCTCCCATGACGCTCGACCATAGCATCGCCCGTCTCGTACGACCATCGCTTAAGATCATTGCACCTTCGACCAAAGCTAACGTTAACCTTGACTGTTACGTTTGTTAAGTATTTAATGCAGGAGTCAAAGCCATTAACAGCAAGCAGCCGTAACGGACAAAGAGCATTATGGATAATCACTCCGGCGACCGTTTCCAGCCGTTGTAGCTGTTGATCAAAGCATTAATGGAGCTAATTAATGACGCAAAGACTATAAATACCAAGCTAAGTCTTCACATAAAGGGACATCACTTAACACCCAGCATACATCGACTAACATCATCGAACAACAGAGAAAACACACCCGAACTCACAAAGAAGAACACTCAAATCAAGTACTGAAACCCAGAATCCTACAGCGAACTCAAGAACACTCAAAGAATAACTCTCGACGCACGTCATCATCTTTCAACCAAAAGTTCACACTTTGTATTCACACATGACAAACACCTATTTTTACATTTAAACACTTGTACTTTACATTTTGAAGTATTTCCTTCATTTGTATTGTAATCTCTGTACGATCGACACCAGTACCGAAGGACATCGTCACTGATTGGCGACCATAGTGCAGCGACGACAACTCTTGTCGTCCGCAGGTTTTTTCCTCGATTGAGGTTTTTTCCTGCGTCATCAAATCCCTTGTCTCGTTTATTTTTCCCTCGTCGCACGTCTCGTCGAAAGATCCTTTCTTTAGTTGATTAAGTCCACATTGACCTTAAGTTGTCCCTTTGGTGCGATTTTTGGCATTAACAGGCTCGACGTCGACGAGCACGGCTGCCCCAGGCAGCTTGGCGAGCAAAGATAGGATGCGCTCGTTCTGATCTTCTAGCATTTTCAATCGCTGGGCGACGGGGTCATTGGGGTTGAGATTTGGCCCTACTTGCGGATTGACTCCTGAACTGGTGCCATTGACATGCGACGAGCCATTATCATCTCCGTTGAAAGGAACAAAATACGGTTGCGACCCATTCTGAAATGGCTGCGACCCATTCTGAAATGGCTGCGATCCATTTTGCATGGGTGGTGGCCTTATATGCTGAGGAGGAACCGTCCCGAACTGGGGATTTGGATTGAACGGTCCCGGCTGTTGGTTCTGCATGAACGGACCTGGATGCTGATTCTGAGCGAACGGACCTGATCCTGGACCTGGATTATGCACGAATGGTCGAGGACCATTCTGACCGAACGATCCTTCGTCTGGATTCTGAACGAATGGCCTAGGACTATTATGAGGTCCAAAGGGATTCCTTAACCGTGCGATCTCCTCATCTGCTCTGCGACTTTGCTCTGCCATGGCGTTGATTTGATTTCGAGCGACTTCAAGCTCTTGGTACATCTGGGCAATGACATGCTGCTGATCTCCAGGGGCTGCCATTTTCCTGCAACAGAGGACAAAGAAAACTCCAAGAAACCGTTAGCAAGACGCACGTTTGTCGAAGATTTTCTCTAGATGGGGTCCCACAGATGGCGCCAAACTGTTAATGCCAAAAATCGCACCAAAGGGACAACTTAAGGTCGATGTGGACTTTAACAACTAAAGAAAGGAATCGTTCGACAAAGGCGTGCGACAAAGACAAAAATATAAATGAGACAAAGGATTTGATGACGCAGGAAAAACCTCAACGAGGAAAAAACCTGCGGACGACAGTGGATGTCGTCGCTGCACTATGGTCGCCAATCAGGGTTGATGTCCTTGATGTTCTGGGTGTCGATCGTACAGAGATTACAATACAAATGAAGGAAAGACTTCGAAATGTAAAGTGAAAGTGTTTGAAATGTAAAGACAATGTGCGTCGTGTGTAAAAACAATATATAAACTGTTGGTCGAGAGTGAGAATCGTGCGTCGAGAGCGATTTTCCGTGAATGACTCTTTTGCTTCGAAGGAGTGTTCTTCAGAGTTTGAGTTTGCTTCTGTTGTTCGATGCTCTTGTTCTTTCTCTCTCCCTGTGTTATTTGATGTTGATCAGATGTCGATCAGATGTCTTGAACTGATGATTGAGCTGAGATTTTATAGTCTTCGGATGACTTTAATTGAATCATTAAGATCTTTGATGATTGTTGTAACGGTCGTCGTCTTCAATGTGAGTTTAGATGCTCATAACCGATTTCGTCGGTTATAGCCGTTGTCCATTAATGATTTTGACTCCTGCATTAATCACTGAACAAATATAACAGTTGTATAATGCGTTAGTCGGTCGAGGTCGCACGGTTTTATGCGACGGTCATGCGGAACGGGCGACGTTGAGGTTGAGTGTCGTGAGGAACTCTCGACTTACCTTTTAGGAGGGGCGACGAAGGTTCTTTGGGTCTTCGTCGGGGCCTTATCTTAATACAAGGTATAGCTCATAACATGTGTCTTACCTTCTCTGGTCGTGGTCGAGACCTGTGAAATTTTGCCCAAACACGGGGTAGGTGCCGAATAGCGTGGGTGGAGGTTTGTAAACCCCGCAAATGTGGTGGTCTTGGAGTTAAACGTCTTTTCACTTGGAATAGAGCTCTTCTTGCCAAGAGCATATGGGATGTGGCACCTCGGAGAGATTATTTTGGGTTCGATGGGTGTGGACATATTGCATACGATCGGCTCCGTTTTGGTATGTTCGAAAGTCCACCACATTGTCTTGGGTGTTGCGCAAGATGATGGACTTGTGACCGATCTTTAGAAGATTTATTACCATTCGTGTGGGTGATGGAGCTCTAACGAATGGATGGGAAGATTCGTGGCTTCCATGCGGCCCGTTAGCTTCGTTTGTTACTTATCGGTTCATTCATGCAAATGGGTTTACAATTTTCAGCACGGTTAAAGATCTCGACGATGCTTTCCATGGTAGTTGGCCCGATGAATGGCTGCAATGTTTTGATCGCATGAACACTTCTCCACTTCCGACGATCGACCCTTTGGCTACGGATACTATAATGTGGGATGTTGGGGCGGGCCTTATGGATTTTTCTGTGAGGAATGCGTATATTTCTCTTACGGGCGATGTTTAGGCAAAATTTCACAGGTCTTGACCACGACCAGAAAAGGTAAGACACATGTTATGAGCTACATCTTGTATTAAGATAAGGTCCCGACAAAGACCCAAAAACCCTCCGTCGTCCCTCCAAACAGGTAAGTCGAGAGTTCCTCACGACACTCGGCCTCGACGTCGCCCGTTCCGCACGACAGTCGCACAAAACCGTACGACCTTGACTAACGCGTTATACGACTGTTATATTTGTTCAGTGATTAATGCAGGAGTCAAAGTCATTAATGGGCAACGGTCATAACCGACGAAGAGCAATTATGAAGAGTTACAACTGACGACCGTTACAACAATCATTAAAGATCTTAATGATTCAATTAAAATCATCCGAAGACTATAAATCCCAAGTTCAATCCTCAGTTTCAGGACATCGAATAACACAGTGAGAGAGATAGAACAAGAGCATCGAACAACAGAAGCAAACGCAAACACTCAGAGAATATTCATTCGAAGCAAAGAGATCATTCATAGAAGATCGCTCTCGATGCACGACATTCACTCTCGACCAACAGTTCACATGTTGTTTTCACACACAACGCACATTGTTTTTACATTTCAAACACTTGTACTTTACATTTCGAAGTCTTTCCCTTCATTTGTATTGTAATCTCTGTACGATAGACACTCGAAACACCAAGGATATCGCCCCTGATTGGCGACCATAGTGCAGCGACGACTTCCACAGTCGTCCGCAGGTTTTTTCCTCGTTGAGGTTTTTCCTGCGTCATCAAATCTTCTGTCTCATTTACATTTTCGTCTTTGTCGCACGCCTTTGTCGAATGATTCCTTTCTTTAGTTGTTAAAGTCCACATCGACCTTAAGTTGTCCCTTTGGTTCTATTTTTGGCATTAACAGTTTGGCGCCATCCGTGGGACCCCATCTAGAGAAAATCTTCGACAAACGTGCGACCTACTTACGTTTTCTTGAAGTTTCTTCTGTTCTCTGTTTCAGGAAAATGGCGAATAACGAACAATCCGCTAACCCAGCACATGAAGGACTCGAAAATGCACAAGATGCACTTAAAGAAGTCAACGATTATCGCCTGGAGGAAGTCATTCTAGATTCAAGCAAGCCTGACCAAAAAGTTTTAATCGGGCCGTCTCTCAATCCTTGCCTCAGGGAAAAGTTAATATCTTTTTTGCAGGAACATGCTGATTATTTTGCCTGGTCACATGAAGATATGGTCGCATATATCCTGACGTCATCTCTCACAAGCTCAACGTCGACCCATCGTTCAAACCTATCAAGCAGAAGCGACGGAAATTTGCTCCTGAAAGGAATAAGGTGATAAATGACGAAGTCGACAACCTTCTCAAGACAGGGAAGATTCGAGAGGTAAAATACCCCGATTGGCTTGCTAACGGCGTGGTTGTAGCAAAGAAGAATGGAAAGTGGAGGGTCTGTATCGACTTCACAGGCCTCAATAAAGCCTGTCCAAAAGATCCTTTTCCATTACCTCATATTGACGCCATGGTCGACGCGACAGCGGGGCACGAACTACTAACGTTCATGGATGCCTATTCCGAATATAATCAAGTCTTCTATCTCATTTACATTTTCGTCTCTGTCGCACGCCTTTGTCGAATGATTCCTTTCTTTAGTTGTTAAAGTCCACATCGACCTTGAGTTGTCCCTTTGGTGCGATATTTGGCATTAACAGACGACATGAATACGGTTCCTTGGTATGATCTTGTTTGGATTATGGGGCACATCCAAAACATGCTTTCTGCATGTAGGTGGCTTGTTGGTTACGTCATCCTACTCAGGATCGTATGCTTGCATGAAGCAACAACCATGATGTTTCTTGCAGTTTATGTCAGTCTTGCATGGATTCGCACACGCATTTGTTCCTCCAATGTGCCTTTGCTAATGAAGTCTGGACGAGAGTTCGTGATTTCATGGATTGGGGAGATGCCCCGGATGAGTGGGGTATGATTTTGGCGACTATTTTGGATGTTGACTTGAGACCGAAGAAATTGATCCACGGGCTTGCTTTATCAGCTGCGGTTTATGGAATATGGCGGGAGCGGAATCATAGACTTTTTACGGAGGAGCGTCGGAATTCTCATCTTATTTTCAAGGAGATTGTCACGACTGTTATGCTTAGAGTGACGTGGAAGACTCGAAAGAAGAACACGAAAATTCAAGATGTGGGATCGTGATCTTTATGCTTTGATATTTTGTTGCTGGTGCTTGTTTTGGCATCGTTGGTCTGGTATTTTCTTTGTTTTTGGTTTCGGCATGTTAACATGTGTCTGTTTTGGCTGTTAGTGGTGTGGTGCGGTTTGGTTTGTTGTTTTTCTGTTTCGCTGTTTGGCGTTGAACTTGGTGTTTTGCCTCTTGCTTTTTCTTTTGCCTTTATAAAATTGCCTGGATTATTACTTTCAAAAAAAAAGATACACATGGAAACAATATACACTACTCTAATTATCGCTAATTACAAAACTTTATCGGGTTACCAAACTTATCTGCTATTAATATCACTTTACATAGAATTGTGAATTCATTACACCGTCAAACACATCCTATGATATATCTTTAATATATAGATTGACATCATTTTGGGTCACAATGTTGACTATTCAGAATAACACTCTATTTAAATCATTATAAATATTATAAACTTGTTGGGTTTTTCATGTCCCCTCATGTTAATGTTTTCATCACCATTTTAAGCATTTAGGGTCAATACAAACTTTAATGAACCATTGTTCTTAGAATCAAAAGTTCATGCATGTTGGTTATATACTGCGATCTTGTTCTTGTTTTAGAGATATGAGAGTATTTTAAATTCATGCATTCTATATTAGGTAATAGGAAGTCAATAATATAAGAAAAAACAAGGGTATTTTTGAAATCATATATATATATATACACACACACACACACACATCGAGAGTGGAAGAATCATGTGAGAAGTTAAACATTTTACGAGAATGCGATAAATTTCAATATCATATATGGTTACAATCCTTTTAGTGTTTTAATCATATATGATTATGTGTCTCGGTGTCTATGTGTTATCAACGCAACATGTGTTTAATCCTATGTGATTAAGCGTGTGTATCATGCGTGTATTCATATATGATATTGAGATTTCTCGTTTTCTCGCAAAATGTTTAGTTTCTCGTTTGAACCTGCCCCTATATATATATATATATATATATATATACTAGCAGTTTACCCGCGCGATGCAGCGCGGGTGAATCACAACTCTAAAGCAATAACTTAGGGGTCGTTTACAAAACGCTTACTCGGGTAAGTGCTTACCAAGTCACATTAGTTTACCGGATGAATATGGCAAAGACCAAGCATCTTACCCGATAAGAGTGAAAGCAAGGACCGAGAGACTTACCCGTTAAGTGAGTGCGACGACTCTTACCACGGTTAGCGCTTACGGGTAAATTGTTGCATATGATGCCATTTTGGTGGAGTAAATCTTATCCGGGAAGTAGGTGATAGTGTTGAATTTTACCTGTAAAGCCCGTATCCCAATATGTATTTTCTTTTTATTAATTCTTTTCTCTTAAGTTTTATTTAACGTGGTTACCGTTAGCGGGATTAGACGTTTTGGACCTAACTGTTAAATATGTCAGTTATTTTGTGGTTTGCGAGAAGAGTTTAGTTGAGGGGCCTAGAGTGGCAAGGAAGCCAAAGTTTGAGCATGGGGTCGGCCCATGCAGTGGAACCGAGCCCCATATTGTTTTTGTTTTTGGTCTCGTGATTAGCTAAGAAAAGAAAAAAAAAAGAGAGAAAACCCTACATCTTTTTCCTTCTTCTTCCTTGTTGCTCACGGCTGCAACCCCTTCCCCCTTCCTTCTCGTCTTTTCTTCGTCACCGTCGGGAAACACCGCCACCACCGCTGTGATCGCCGACGAGAGAGAGTGCAGCGAGAGAGGGAGAAGACGCGAGAGAGAGAGAGAGAGAGAGGAGCCGAACGTCGAGGTTCTTGCTGCTGCGTTTTCGATCGAAAGGTAAGTCCCCGTTCCGTTGTCGTTGTTTCGTTTCGTTGTCGTTTAACCACCGCAAAAACCACCACCGCTGCCGTCGCGTGGGCCATGGCTGCCGCCAGCTGCCGCCGTCATGCGCCTCCAGCCCGGTGACTGTGATGGCGGGTCCACAGCCGTTGGTCGTGTGTGTGGGGTGGTCGAGTTCGGTTTGTAGGTCGCCTCGCCGTTTTACTTGTCGAACCACCGTTAAACCGCTACCGGCACCACAACCGTGGCTGCCGCCGCTGCCATCGACCACCACTATCGGAAGTGGCAGTGGGTGGTGCGTGGGTTGTCCAGCCTTCATAAGCTAAACCGTAACCCGAATCGCTTAAATCTTAAACCGTTTTTATAAAATCGTCATTTTATGTGGAAGTATGAATCTGTCACTATTTTGCGACGGTCATAACTTTTCCTTCGTAGCTCGGATTGAGGCGAATCCGGTGTCCACGGTTCACATTCTGTTCCAGGCACACTTTTCATGTTTTAGCGGAAGTCCGGTTCGGCCTCTAGCTAGGCGTAATTTGGCTGTTTATACAGCAGGTCCGGTTTCGTCAATTCGCGTTCCGTTTTAAAAGTCACAGTTTCTGCCACTGTTTTGGGAAAGCCATAACATTTTATAGGAACGTCGTATTGGGGTGAAACTAGTGCCAAAAGTTCTCATTCTGAGTCTAGTAAGTTTCTTATGTTTTGAGGAAAAACCAGTTCGGACCGTAGCTAGTGTCAAACTGCTATTTTATAACGAAATGTGCTGTTTTTCGCTGTGCAGTTAATCAGTTTTGTAAAATCCATAATAAATTGTAGAAAAATCGTTAGGAGGTGTATAATATGTCCTTGGAACCCTAACTCTGAGCACTTTCTGGTTATTTAATTTAATTGAGGATTTTCTGGGTTTATGGAGGTCGGAACAGGTCCCGAACAGACCTGTTTGGTTAGACCGAAAAGTCGTTTTAGTGACGATTTAAGGGTGCGTCGTGTTTTAGGGTCCGAATCTCGTGTTAATACTTTTTAACGTTCATCTAGGTGTCGGGAAGTGATCTTGGAATTGTGAAGCTTGAATTATTGTTTGTGAGCTAGGCGCGCTTACGGGGTGAGTTCTCTCACTATATTTAATATCAGTTGTTTTACATTACTGTAGCCCGTGGGTGGTAGCCTTAATTATTTGTGATGCGGGGCTAGATAGTGGGGTGGCTAGTTAGACCTTTGTTGACATGTATACGCGGGTGGCGTTGTCATGTATACGCGGGTGGCGTAGGGACTCGGGGGCCGGTGTTTGTATACGCGGGTGGCGTAGGGACTCGGGGGCCGGTGTTTGTATACGCTGGTGGCGTAGGAACTCGGCGGGGCCGAAGATTGTATACGCGGGTGACGTAGAATCTCGGTGGGGCCCAAGATGTTATACGCGGGTGGCGTAGGGGTAGGTATGCATGTTTATGATTTGTTCGTAGACTTGTATGCTTGTTTATGTGCAACTATCTGTTATAGGGGTAGTGTGGAATAACTGTGTTATCTATGGTGGTTGAATTCACTAAGCTTCGTGCTTACCCTTTCCCAATAAATCATTGTTTCAGGTACGAGTGGCTCCAAGGGGTGACGTGTACACACTGGCGCGCGTGAAGAGCTGATTATTATATCGTTTTATAATTATCATTTTTAAACTATTTATTCCGATGTTTACTGTTTTTAGAGAATAATTATTCTTGGGTTGCAAACGAAACGTTTTGGGTTATTTAACGAGTTTAATTAATGAAATGTCATTTTTAACAATTTAAATTTTCTTGTAATTTTTGGGATGTTACAACTTGGTATCAGAGCACAGCTTGAGTGAATCAAACGCATCTCGGTGTGTTTGATCTCAAGTTTGCGGCTATAAAATTTTCTTTAAAGTTTTTGGAAAATAAAAGGAAGGAAAAATCCGTTTGAGAAACGGTGATCAAAGGCGCAGTGTGTACAGTCAGCCGGAGCCAAAGGGAAAGGTACAGTACTTAGTGTTTTATTGCTTTCTAGGCATAGGGTATGCATGCTAGATTGCCTGTGTTGTTTACACTGTATTGTATGATGACTGCTTGCTAGTAGGAATCAATGCTAGTTATAGTAGGTTGTTAAGTGAAGGCCCTATAGGTTGTATGCAGTAAGAATCATATAGCCTTAGAATATTTGATTTAGTCCTATTGCGCAGCTCTTGTTTGAGTCCAACCGTTCTAGGATAGAATCTTGTATTCGAATGTCTATTTGTTTCGCGCTGCATGCGACTGGGTATTCGCAAGGCAACTCGTTATGGCTAACAGGGATTCCGATGTAGCAAGGGTAGTGGGATGAGATGAAATTCCTAGTGAGCTGGGAATAGTGTTTACATATGAGTACGTATGCAAAATTGCTTTCTAGATCATAGGGTATGCATGCTAGATTGCCTGTTGTTAATACTATGTTGTAGTTGTACTGCTTGCTATTAGGGATTTATACTAGTTATAATCGGTTACTAAGTGAATGCCCTCTAGGTTGTATGCAGTAAGAAATTTATAGGCTTAGAATATTCGATTTAGTTCTTTTGCGCAGCTCTTGTTTGAGTCCAACCGTTCTAGGATAGAATCTCGTATTCGAATGTCTATTTGTTTCGCGCTGCATGCGACTGGGTATTCGCGAGGCAACTCGTTATGGCTAGTAGGGATTCCGTAGTAGCAAGGGTAGCGGGACGAGATGAAATTCCTAGGGAGCTGGGAAGAGTGTTTACATATGAGTAGGTATGCTAGATTGCTTGGTGCTTATTACACTGTACGGCATGTTTGTTGCTTGCTAATAGAAGTTTATGCTAGCCTTGATAGGTTGTTAAGTGAATGCACCATAGGTTGTATGCGGTAGGAACCGAATAGCCCTAGAATGTCGGATTTAGTTCTATTGCGCAGCTCTTGTTTGAGTCCAACCGTTGTAGGATAGAATCTTATATTCGAATGTCTATCTGGTTTTACACTGTGTGCGACTGTGCATTCGCGAGGCGACTCGTCATGACTAGTGGGAATTTCGTTGTAGCTAGGGTAGTGTTTGGGGTGGAATTCCTAGGTAGCTAGGAAGAGTGTGTACATATGCCGGTGCGGCCATATGTGTGTAGTTATCGGCGAGAAACTACTTGGACCCGTCGGATGGAACTCGGAACGAGTGATGATAGGTGTGGAAGGTAGTAGTAGAGCTCCTACTATCGGAAACACAGGATCAATGCTCGAGTCGGGGAAAGTCACGAGGAATCCAAGGAGTTGAGCGTGAGCGTTGTTAGTGTGAATTATTATGTGCTAATAACTCGTTGTAATATCTACCCAGAATAGCCATCACAAGGAGGAACGACTATAGTAAACCTACTAGTACAGGTGTGTACTTGTTTGCTTTGATGGGATGATCGTTGGGGTAGTGTCGAAGGTTATAATTTAGTAGTCGTTGGTAATGGTCGGTTGGGTATCTCGGGGTGAGACCCCGGTATTCATGTGTTATGACCTTGACTTTCCAGTAGGCACTAGGACGATATAGTCTTGGGCACTTACCTGGGAGGTAGTTCCGATGTGTCGGGCCTTGAGACGTACCTGGGAGGTAGACATTAAGGTGTATCTTGATACAGTGTAACTAGGCTTCGTAGAGCGAGTGTGGAGGATAAGTAGACGGTGGAAGGTTGGGTATTCCACGAGTGTTGGTACTGTAGGCCGAATAGTGTCGGTTAAGGGAATGATGCCCTTTGTAATTAAGAGCATAAATGCGCAGTAACCTTTTTGAGGTAAGCAGTATATTTAGGTGTCGACTTTTGGGCTTGAGGCCAAACACCTTTAGTGTAAACGGAGAATTGTAGCCAATTTTAAGGTGATTTTGGTGATGGTAGTAGTAACCCTAAGATGCTTACTTGTGATGAATGGTTATGGTGGAATGACCTTCGTGGGTGATTATAAATTTACTGGTTTGATGATTCGTGTGGAATAAATTTTGGGAGTCTAGTAGAACTCGTGGAAGATAATCGACAGTTAATGATAGGAATGATCGAATTCGAGTATCCTGTAGGGTATATTGGTGAGCAACTTTAGAATGGTTAGAGCTTGAAATTTGTATCGGGATGTATGGAATATCTAAGGTTGGGAGACAACCGAAGTCGTTTAACTAGGAATGATTCCAGTTGTTGGAGTGTTCTTCCGATCATAATTTCAGTGTCCTTGAAGGAGTTTTGGTAGTAAGAAAAGTATTCGAGAAATTCTAGACGGGGTGAGAAATTTAGATTCTAGTTGAGGAAAGTCCAGTGGCAGCACCAAAGGGGTTCGAGTGGACGTGGGAACCCGGAGCGAAGATGCGCAAGAACTATTCCGAGTTATTCGCTAGCCTAGACTTCGAGGACGAAGTCTAATCCAAGTGGGGGAGAGTTGTAAAGCCCGTATCCCAATATGTATTTTTTTTTTTATTAATTCTTTTCTCTTAAGTTTTATTTAACGTGGTTACCGTTAGCGGGATTAGACGTTTTGGACCTAACTGTTAAATATGTCAGTTATTTTGTGGTTTGCGAGAAGAGTTTAGTTGAGGGGCCTAGAGTGGCAAGGAGGCCAAAGTTTGAGCATGGGGTCGGCCCATGCAGTGGAACCGAGCCCCATATTGTTTTTGTTTTTGGTCTCGTGATTAGCTAAGAAAAGAAAAAAAAAGAGAAAACCCTACATCTTTTTCCTTCTTCTTCCTGGTTGCTCACGGCTGCAACCCCTTCCCCCTTCCTTCTCGTCTTTTCTTCGTCACCGCCGGGAAACACCGCCACCACCGCTGTGATCGCCGACGAGAGAGAGAGTGCAGCGAGATAGGGAGAAGACGCGAGAGAGAGAGAGGAGCCGAACGTCGAGGTTCTTGCTGCTGCGTTTTCGATCGAGAGGTAAGTCCCCGTTCCGTTGACGTTGTTTCGTTTCGTTGTCGTTTAACCACCGCAAAAACCACCACCGCTGCCGTCGCGTGTGGCCATGGCTGCCGCCAGCTGCCGCCGTCATGCGCCTCCAGCCCGGTGACTGTGATGGCGGGTCCACAGCCGTGGGTCGTGTGTGTGGGGTGGTCGAGTTCGGTTTGTAGGTCGCCTCGCCGTTTTACTTGTCGAACCACCGTTAAACCGCTACCGGCACCACAACCGTGGCTGCCGCCGCTGCCATCGACCACCACTGTCGGAAGTGGCAGTGGGTGGTACGTGGGTTGTCCAGCCTTCATAAGCTAAACCGTAACCCGAATCGCTTAAATCTTAAACCGTTTATATAAAATCGTCATTTTATGTGGAAGTATGAATCTGTCACTATTTTGCGACGGTCATAACTTTTCCTTCGTAGCTCGGATTGAGGCGAATCCGGTGTCACGGTTCACATTCTGTTCCGGGCACACTTTTTATGTTTTAGCGGAAGTCCGGTTCGGCTTCTAGCTAGGTGTAATTTGGCTGTTTATACAGCAGGTCCGGTTTCGTCAATTCGCGTTCCGTTTTAAAAGTCACAGTTTCTGCCACTGTTTTGGGAAAGCCATAACCTTTTATAGGAAAGTCGTATTGGGTGAAACCAGTGCCAAAAGTTCCCATTCTGAGTCTAGTAAGTTTCTTATGTTTTGAGGAAAAACCAGTTCGAACCGTAGCTAGTGTCAAACTGCTGTTTTATAACGAAAGGTGCTGTTTTTCGCTGTGCAGTTAATCAGTTTTGTAAAATCCATAATAAATTGTAGAAAAATCGTTATGAGGTGTATAATATGTCCTTGGAACCCTAACTCTGAGCACTTTCTGGTTATGTAATTTAATTGAGGATTTTCTGGTTTTATGGAGGTCGGAACAGGTCCCGAACAGACCTGTTTGGTTAGACCGAAAAGTCGTTTTAGTGACGATTTAAGGGTGCGTCGTGTTTTAGGGTCCGGGTCTCGTGTTAATACTTTTTAACGTTCATCTAGGTGTCGGGAAGTGATCTTGGATTTGTGAAGCTTGAATTATTGTTTGTGAGCTAGGCGCGCTTACGAGGTGAGTTCTCTCACTATATTTAATATCAGTTGTTTTACATTACTGTAGCTCGTGTGTGGTAGCCTTAATTATTTGTGATGCGGGGCTAGATAGTGGGGTGGCTAGTTAGACCTTTGTTGACATGTATACGCGGGTGGCGTTGTCATGTATACGCGGGTGGCGTAGGGACTCGGGGGCCGGTGTTTGTATACGCGGGTGGCGTAGGAACTCGTCGGGGCCGAAGATTGTATACGCGGGTGGCGTAGAATCTCGGTGGGGCCCAAGATGTTATACGCGGGTGGCGTAGGGGTAGGTATGCATGTTTATGATTTGTTCGTAGACTTGTATGCTTGTTTATGTGCAACTATCTGTTATAGGGGTAGTGTGGAATAACTGTGTTATCTATGGTGGTTGAATTCACTAAGCTTCGTGCTTACCCTTTCCCAATAAATCATTGTTTCAGGTACGAGTGGCTCCAAGGCGTGACGTGTACACACTGGCGCGCGTGAAGAGCTGATTATTATATCGTTTTATAATTATCATTTTAAAACTATTTATTCCGCTGTTTACTGTTTTTAGAGAATAATTATTCTTGTGTTGCAAACGAAACGTTTTGGGTTATTTAACGAGTTTAATTAATGAAATGTCATTTTTAACAATTTAAATTTTCTTGTAATTTTTGGGATGTTACATTACCGGTAAGCACTTACCTTGGTAAATGATTAGGTAAACGGCACTTTAGCCTTTGATTATGTTTCTCCGTTCATTCTAAAAAAAACTTGAGTTTGTATGGTTTATTTGCAGGTCAACAAATAAATAAAGGTGAAGGTTAATATTGTTTATTAACAGGATATTTTGGAAGAATAATTGCATGAGCATTGAGTTTCCAAACCCATACGTTTAGAATCATTACCAAATTTGAAATTCATGGCACAACAAAATATAAATACAATGTTTGTGCATATTTCAAATCCGCTATTGAGAATTTGACAAAACCGCTACTGTATATAGCCATGTATTATAACCATCTTTCAAAAGCATTACCCATTTGATAAATTGAAAGAAAAGATGATAAATCTGTTTGCCGCTATGTAAAGGAAAGAGACGGAAGAAAACGAAAAGAAAGAAAATAATTGTTCACATTCTTGAATAAGAGAAAAACAAAATGAAAGATGTATTTTTTTTACAATGTACCCTTTAAAAACGTGTCATTTAAAATGAAATGTTAGGTAGTTTTGTAATTTTAACAATTTCTAAGGTTTTTAATTTCATTCATTTCTTTTCCTTCGGTTTCCTCCCACATTTGGGAGGAAACTTATCAATACTTTCCTTCTATTCCTTTTCTTTTCTCTCCTAAAAGAGTTTCTAGAACATGAGACTTTTTTACTTTCCTCCCCTTTCTCTCCCTTTCCTTTCTTTCGTAAAAAAAGGTTTCAAGAACACAACGTTATTAAGGTTGCAATCTATGAATCAAAGAAAGACGAACTTGATGGCAAAAATGTAAAATTTAAACTTATCACCTAATGGCAAATAATGTAAAATTTAAACTTTAACACCTAGAAGCCAAAGTTGATCTTTTTCTCTTTGAAAACTTCTGTCAAACGTTCTGTCTTCATGAAAAACAAAAGAATTTTATCATTAGAAATTGAAAGTGGAACCTAATAAATAGAGCCAAAAAATGTGTTTTAGAGTTTGTGGCATGTGGGCAACGGATGATTTCAGATTTTGAGGCATACTGCCATATATTGTAATACATTAGATAGCAATTGGTAAAAAAAAAGAGGTCCCTATGTTATGGGGAGCATATCCAACATAGTTTCTTAAACTACCTTACCTTTGTCAACACCAACATTGGTCTCTGCAACTTTTTTTCTGATCTACTGTTTTACCTCCATCAACATTAAAAGAACCATCGACTCGCCATAGCACACTGATATTTTACAAATATAGTAACAAAATCAAGACCAACATTAATCAGTTCGGTTAGCAAAAATCTTTCATATGTTGCTGCTCATTTATGTGAATGCAAAAACAACATACACTACCAATCAATGCTAAAACAATGAAAGGAAAACAACTTACATATATGCATTGGATCATAACTCTAAGGACAAAAAATACACCTACACCTACACCTACACCTACACCTACACCACACTCCAGCCTTTTAGTTTAATCCTTTATTTTCTTTAATTTAATATGCATCAGATCATAACTACTTCATTAAAAATCCAACATCTTGAGATCCAACAAATGCATTAAAAATCAAGCTTCTTGAACCATACATATCAAACCGTATTAAATGGTAGCCTCTCATTTTGATAAAAAAAAAGAGCGATTCCTTATTAGAAGCAGTATAAAATTAAACTTTTCCATCTCCTTGAGTTTGTCCCACTTAACTGTTCTTCAATGGCTAGACACGGGTTTAGAGTAAATCATCGAGAGAGGTCCACAAACAAATTAGCCAAGGTTAGGTGTCAAATAATGTAATACACTTAGAATGCAAGTCTCAGAACATACCTTAAAATGAGTTTGTCCCATTTGTGGTATCCAGCATTTAAGATTTGTAACGATAACGTTCCTTTTGTCCTCCATGCGTCCTATCAACAAGATGATCTTGATCTTGAGCCTTAAAACTTCTTCATATACCTTCAAATTGGGATCGATCACTGATGCTACCCCTTCAAGAACTCATTTGACGATTGGGCGTTGAAATCTTCCAACCTATGTAAATCAGGAGAAAAAAGCATATACAAAACAACAAAAGAAAAGAAAGTTCTTGAAAGAATACAGTTCATCCATTTTGTTTCAGTAAATATTCAAATCAAAGGGGAAATGGGGGGGTAAAATTGGAAGCCAAGGTCTTGATGTTGGCAAATCAAGATTTCTTGAATCAACTTCTTGATGGTGAAAAATCAAGATTTATTGAATCATTCTAGAGATTTCGCCAATATTTCTTGAATCAAAACCACAATGGCATATCAAGATATCTTTAACGACTTGGCATCATACATAGTTATCAGTCAAACAAACTATTTTTGTCATCTATTTATATTTGTCCATATTAAGATTTTTTGCTCAATTTCACGTGTGGTCGTTAATAATCATTTTAGAGAGAATAGGAAGCTACAGAATACCTCACATCATTAGCAACCAATATAGGTTCAAGGTCACAGTGAACATCCTTCAGATATGGAGACCATTTAGTTGTCAAAACACATGTTATAAGCACATAATATGTAGATAGTTTTACAAAGGAAAGAGGCTTTCAGATAAATGTAGAATATAAAAGAAGGGTTACAAAACAAATTCTTACTGAGTAATCGGGACAGTGTATGCCGTTGTGTTCTGGCTCACTCGTTCGCCATGGTGGTCGGTGAGGTCTGGTTTACCGATTTAACCTGAAGGGGGAACCGGGTTTTTGTATATTGGGCCGAGTCTTAAAGCTATGTTTTTGGGTTTATTTCAAAAAAACCTGTAGATGGAGATCAAGAAGCAAAGTTTAAAAAAACCCTATAAACAGAAGACGTATAAGTGTAGAAGAGGATGAAGCGATATCATAATACAGAGAGATTGACAGAAAATTTGAATTTGGTCAAGAAGATGTAGGAGAGAGAGAAGTAGGTCTTTAAAGCGTAAACCGAAAAAAGTAGTCATGAAAGCATAATGATTCTGCACCCTTCAATATGGCTTCATACCGCAGAGTAGATGAGCTGAGTTAACCGCAGACGACGACTTCTTCTTCAAATCCTGATCCAACGACTTCTCTTTTGTTGTCTTCGACTTGCAGCTCCCCAAGCTGGAAACCAAGCTGTTGGAGCCGCGTAATAAACACAAAGTCACATAATGTTTAAAAATTGTTGGTCCCGAAGGCCTATACAAGTTTGTAGAAGGGGGGGGGTTGAATACAAACACACAGATTTTACTTTTCTAAATTGTTTATTGATAAATCATTAACAATTTACAGCTTGTTGCGGAAACAAGATTAAGGATAAACCTAAATCTAAACAAGTTGGAACACTAAGGTTTCTTGCACTACGAGAGATAAGGAAATTACTAATAATAACCTATCTTGAGATAAGAGATTGAACTTGTCCAGAGTTAGCAAGTTACTTCAAATGAAGTGGGTTCATCTCTTTATATACTGCATGCATTTAATGCAAGTCAGTATACACTTTACACGTGTCATCAGCTGGTTGGTTGCATGTCATTGACCTTGGTTGACAACCTTAGTAGCCGCATGGATGAACAGTGTAGTATCAGAGTGGTTGTACGATTTCAGACAGTCAGAGGTTCTTTTCTGACATTTCGTACGGAGTCGTGCAAGGGGGGTTAAGACAAAAGTACTTTGTACGGAGGACTTCATGATCAGCTTTCGTTGATTCAGAGCATTATCATTTTCTATTCAGCGAATGATAAAGTTCAGCGATAGCTGAAGTCTTGTACTTGATACTTCACGTTGAGTGGACAACTCTGAGTCTTCGCTGATCCGCATCAGTTCATTAGGAGACTTGTCGCTGGTTCTTGAGCTTGATCTTCGACTTCAGCGTAGAACCTTTGTTGACGTGAAACTTGTCTTTAGGGATCATAAGTAAACAACTAATTTATCAGCGATCATCATAATGACTGAACAGACTCAGAGCATTTATGGTGAACAGAGTTCGCTGAATGTTTATTTTAAAGAGCGAGAGTTCCTATCAGCGGTACTGTAAGATCTTAGTACTTATCAGCTATAGTGAAACTTTGATACATATTGTTTACTTACAATTTTCACTAAGTATAAGAGAGGGTCATTATCAAATCACTGAGGGTTTGGATCAACAATCTCCCCCTATTTGATTATGACATAGCAACAAAGAAAATTGCTATTTAATGAAAACATAAGGATAAAAAGAACTCATAAAATATTTGTCCCTTTTACTGTTTTCTGGGATCTTTTCAGTACTGATGGAGTAAAGTACATTCGCTAAAATCTTTCTTTCAAACTTTGAATCAGGTTACAAAGAGAAATGGAAAGATTATAAGTACAAGCGAAATAAATTACAAGTACAGAAGAATAACTGATACAATAGAGAAAAGGGCGATCATATCAGCTTGTAAAGGGTTCTTCCTTGATCAGAAGTTCATCAAGGGTCTTTGATGTGGGAATCATCCCGTCAGGGACGGTTACACCTTGTTTTCTTTTGATCAGAGATGCTTCAAAAATCAAGGGCTTCAAGTGTCTAGCTTTGATGTCGCGTCTGACTTCACACCAGTATACGAGATCTCTGAGTTGTTCGATGGGAGCGATGTGGAGCTCAGAGATACGTTGAAAGTGATGATTTCCATAGTAGTCTAAAAATAATATACCATAGGGATCACTTACAACTGTGCCAGGAATGAATGTTTCTCCAGGTGGTAGGGAGGTGTCAAGCATTGAGAGCTCGGCATCAGGGCCAAGAACTTCAGCACGAGAGAAACCAATGCCCGTTTCATTCCGAATAGGAGGACCTGAACTAGAGACTTTCTTTCTTATCTGAGACTTTTCTTGGTTGAGGAAGAGTAGGAGAAATATCCACAGCAGATGAAAGCAGGTCGATCTATTTGTTTAAGATCTTCTCGACATGGCTTTTGAACTTTGAGCGCGATCCCTGAATGGCTAATTTTGTTTCTAACCATTCAGAGAGACCAAACTTTTCTAAGGTAGCAGCATAGAAGGTTTGCTTGGTGGAATTTTCTTGGTTCTTATTTGTTTCTAATGATGATCTATAAATATAGGAGTTCTTCTTAGTTTCAGAATGAATATATTTATATGATAAAAGATCATATCTATAGTTTTTTTTTAAATTCTCCTCATTATTTGAAAATAAATATACTTTCGAATTTTGTTTTTTGTTGTAATCAACTAATTGGTCTTTTTCATAGGAATACCATTTGTTTAAATCTTTATTTTCAGACGTATGGGATTGATGGATTCCATTTCTCCATTTTTGTGGGACTAATCTAGACCATGTAATCTGAGATAAATCGTATTGATAATCACCTCTTAACCAGTTTTTCCATGGATTCATTCCATAATTTGGAAGTTTCTTATGTCTTAATTCGGAATGAAATATTCCTTGTCTTCCAAAAAAATCCTTTATTTCAGTCTTAAGAAAAAAAGACGGTCGATTATATTGAAGAATAGATCTTAACTTATTGAAGTTAATAACTTGGCTTTGTGATAATTTAAAAAATACATAGTTTTGTGACAAGTAAGATAAGTCAATATGGGGCTTCCCCTTACTATTTCTAAGATTATCAAAAGCCCTTTTTATAATCATAGGCAAAATAAAATTGACTTTATTTTGTTTTGTTTTATTAATGCTTTCTTGATTTGTTTCGTTATTGTAAATGTATTTATCAAGAATTTTTTTTGTTGATGCGATAAAAAGTTGTAGAGCGATTATGCGCATATTAATGATACATAGAAAGATATCTATGTATATTTTTTCAATGAAAAATTTAACTATTAATTGAATATTTTTTCTTTTAAATATTTTCCCAATTTTTGTCGGTGATTCTCCATTATTATTTTTATTTTTTTTTATTCCTGGCCTTTCTTTTTTTTTCTCTTTTTTCATTATTTCTATTTGATTTCTGATTGTGCTTCTTCTATCAATCCTATTTTGCATTTCTTCTTCCGCCTCTGAATAATTTGTCCAACCTGTAGATCGAATTTGACTAACTGATTCATTAATTATCTGATTGCTGATTATAGAATCCTTTTCTTTTTTAGTTTCACTTGATTCATATATTTCTCTCGGTATAAAAAATGGAATTGTCTTTCCTTTGAAAGTTGTTTTATTATTCGTTTTACAAATAAAAATGCTTTTGTTTCTTTCTTTTTTATTTTTTTAAAAAATCTTCGAACTCTAAAATTCAATTTTCTGAGTTCGACTTTAAAGTCTATATCTTTAAAAATGGGTTCAAAAAAAGAAGGTGTTTTTCGAGGAGGACCAAAAGGATATTCCATTTCCATTCCTGAAACTGTTAAAAAACAAGAATCAAAATCATCTTGTTTCTTTAGATATCTTTTAGAGAGTCGTCGCTTAGAGCTGTGCCAAGGTTTCAAATGAAAAGGATATAGGATTTTTATCTGAAAACCTTCTTTTAACCAATTTTTAGGAATTTTTTTTTTGTAGAATTGAATACCATTCAAGCTGCATCTTAACAACAGGAACTTCAGCGTACAGTCTTCCTCTGATGTTTGCCTTGATGATTTTGGATGGTCTAGATATATAGGTCAGCATTTGTTTAGCCCATTCCAAAGTCATATCAGAGACCTTAGTCTTTTCTCTAACGATCTCTTGAGCATCATCCCATAGCTGACGTTGAACATCAATGGGAACTCTTTTCAGCTTGGGGTCTTTTATTGATCGTTTAGAAAGCTGGATGGCGTATTCTCTGTCCTTTTCTTCAGCTTCCTTTCTTTCAGCGATTAATCTTTTAGCTCTGAGGTGATCCTTGTATTCCTTTTTGGAAATTCTGAACTTTGGAGGAACTGAAGGAAGTTGATCACGCCTCAGAATGATTCGCTGATCCTCGAATCGCTTTATTATCTCCTCTCTTCTTTTCTGATCCTCTTCACTTAGCTTTTGAGGAGCTAAGGAAGGTCTGCCTCTGTGCGAGAGTAGCTGTTCTTCTGGTTCATCAGTCTCAGAGATTAAATCTAAGACTGGGATTATTTCTTCAGTAGCAGCTGGTATTATTGGTGAAGTCGCAGTTGTGGAGCCTTAAGCGATATCCTCAAACAGGGGAGAGGACTAGCTGAAACACAGCGATCTTACGAGTAAGAACTTGGGTAGAATCAGATAGAGAGAATTGGTTCAAGTGTATAGGCTTGGGTAGTAGAACTGATAGTGTATGATAGAGGAGGGATGGAGTGAGAGATGTTTAGTGTACCTGACAAACCGGCTTTTCAAGCAAGATCGTCAGATTGTCATCTTCAGCGACGCTTTTGCCTTTGCCTTTCTCAGCTCCAGAGGCTGAGGGCTTTGTCTTTGTCCGCTCCCCTGAAGGTTCATTTATCGAGATTTCCTTAAGAACTTTGATCTTCGGAGCAGATTTGACGATAAAGAAGTCATCGTCATCTTCGTCATCATCATCATCATTCTTTGGAGAAGAGGATGGTTCATTATCAGGGATGTCGACGGCTTCATCATCTTCTGCTTCGGATTCGGTTTTATCAGCTTCTTCTTCGAGTTGCTCCCCCTCAGATACAAAGGCGAGCTTCTTGGTTTCCTCAGGGTTTTCATCTCCCTGAGGTCCAGCGGTGGTTTCTTCAGCATCCTTCTCTCCCCTGATAGATTCATCATGGGAAAGGTCTTCAGCGCTTTTGGAGAGATCTTCAGCGCTCTTCTCCCCCTCTTTTTCATGATGACTGGGGGAGGAATGGGTTGATTCAGCAGCTTTGGTAGGTTCTCTGTCTTCTTGGCCAGAGATACCTATACAACCTTCAATCTTTGCTTTTCTGTCTTGAAGGCCAGAAATAGCAGAATTGATCTTCTCCAGCTCAGTGCGATCCGCCGCTGTGAAATTGTCAGATGCAGGGACAGGGGCAGGAGCAGGAGTATTCGCTTTGTGTAGGAGCTGCTCGATCATCGTTTTCATCGAACCAACGTCGCTCTTTACAGAGCCTAAGTCAGTCTTTACAGTATACATATCTCCCTCTAGTTGTCCAACCGATGTCTTCAGCGTTGTGACCTCGCTGGACATGGATGAAACTGTATTTTTGAGAGAGGTGTAGTCTGTGTAGATGTCAGCGAGCACCTTGGCGAAGTCGCTGAGAGTTTTATCAACCTGCTTCATGTCATCTGTGGAAGCCTTCTTCTCCACCACCGTTGTCACCTTGTTCAGATTCTCTCCAGTGTTTGTTACAGCTGTAGAGTTATTAGAAAGAGTAGTGGTGAGATCTGTCAGCGTTGTCTCCACATCTTTCAGAGAGGCGTTGATGTCTCCCAAATTAGGACCTGTAACATATAAGAACTTGTGAACATAGGAAAGCTCAGAAGTTTGGGGTTTAGTGACAGTGTTTATGGGTTGGTGTGTACCTGCAGGAGGATTGATGAACTCGTCAAAATTACGGGTTCCTGAAAAGTGTTCCATGTCATCTTCAAAAGTGCCCATGGATTGTCCTGCAGGTCCTGTCTTCATCATTCCTGGAGAATCAGCTTTAGGTTCCGTAGAAATGATGGCAGCTCCAACGAGATCTGGAGGAGAGACCAAATGAATGGAGGGAGGAGTGAAGGATGAGAATGGAGGTTGGGTTCTGAGTTCAGCGTTGGATTCGCTGATAAACACTTCATCAGTCTTTTAAGAGACTGAAGGAGGTTGGGTAGGTTCCAAGTTTGTAACCTCAGCGTTTAGAGACGCTGAAGATGGGATGGAATGGATGGGTTGTTCAGGTGTGGCAGAGCGTACCACTGAACGTTCCTTCAGCTCTGCAGAAAGAGCTGAGGAGTCTTCAGCATGAGATTGCTGGGGTTGCTCCTTTGTTTTCTTGATCCTTTTAGAACCAAGTGGGGTAGATGATTGTTTCCTTTTCTTAGAAGGAGAGGATTTTGTGGCCAGGGTATCAGCGATGGGTATTGTCGCTGAAGGAGCCACAGAATTAGAAGAAGAAGGGTTGAGAAGAGTCAAGAGTGTAGAAAGACGTACCTCATTCACCATTGGTTTGAAGTCGAGTATCTTTGGGCCGACCTGAGAGAGTTTCAGGTCACCATCAGTTGGGTAGCTCTCCTTCAGGCCATATTGGAAGATGGCGCTGATGAATCGGGGGTAAGGAACCCATGGAGGTCTGTCAGCGACGGTGTCCACTCTTAGAACTAGGTCATCATAGATAATCGATGCCCAGACTATGTTGAGACCTTTCAGCAGTGCATATCCCATTGCTTGCTGAGGTTTAGCGGCTTGGTCAGAGGAGCCGCTCTTTGCAGTCATGCAGCTGATTATATGAGCGAAGATGAAATTCATCTCGCTGGGCATTTTCTATTTCTTGATAATCGTCAGCTTCTTCTCGGCCTTCATGTCTCTGCCGATTTCCCATACATATCCCATTGCATCGAAAAATGCAATGATGGCTTCCCTGTCTGAGTTTTTCTTGGGGTCAGGGAGAGGAACGAATGGTTTTTCCTTAGTAGCGATGGGAAGGCTGAGAGCTTTGCGAATAATGGCAGGGGTGATCTTCATGGTGCCATATTCGATATCGCAGAGGATGCAATCGATTGTTTTGGAGGGGTCTTTGGTTGAAGGTAGTTGAGAGTGTCTGGCTGAGTACCAGAATTGTGAGAGAAAAAGCTGATGTGCAGGAGGTGTTATGGTCAGGGCTGTGGAGATGCAGCAATTCTTTAGGAATTTCACAGCATCATCTAGATGTGTGACTTGCTTTCGAGGAGGAAACTCGAGAAGCGCATAGAGGTTGTTCACCTTAGTCCAATCCAGTTTGTCAAGGGCAAACTTGACTTGAGGAGCCTTGAGGATGTCCACTTCCTCAGAATCAGCGGAGATGTTCTCAGCGGTAGCAGGAATGTCAGACGATGCCATTTCTCTGTATTATCAGTTTAACCAAAGATGTTAACAAATTATAATTATCTTAATGTGGAAAGATTTTCCATTAAGATGGTTCAAATTTTATCCATTTCATTTAGACACAAATGTCTTAATGAAGAATAGGGTTTTTCTTGATTTTAAGAAACGAAATGTAAAACCCATTTATTCTTGTTATCCAGTTTTCTATGAAGAAATAGATTCTGGAAACGAATGAAAACAAGTTTAAGATTTTTGCATTTAAACTTGAAGAACAACCATGAAATGGTTGTGTTCATAAAACCATGAAAGAAAATGATTTCATTTTAAGAAGTTCTTTTGTTTGATCTTGTTAAAACAAGGAAAAGATCAGAAACAAGTTATACGCATTTGGTAATAAATAAGAACATATTAACCTTGATGTTTGATGAAGAAGATGATGAACTGTTCTTTGAAGTTTTAGAAAGCACAAATGCAACAGTGAATTCTTTCTTGCGGAGGAAGATTGATCGCGTAAAAGAAAAATATAAACAAAGAATTTGTTTATATAGAGATTTTAGAAAGAGAAAATCTTTGAGCGGGAAAAGATTTTCATCATGACACGGACACGTGTTTGCATTTGATTGGAAGTTTGAACGAGACGTGCAAACGTGTGTCAGAAAGAGAAAACGTGTCGGGGTTTATCCGTTGCAATGACGTCACAACTGTCCTTTCATGTTCTTTTAGGATGTCTCTGAGGTTTTGAAAAACTCAGGGACTCTTTTATAAACATGAAGCACTGAATGAAAATATCAGTGATGGTTTTTAAGAATTTTCAAAATATCGCTGTTAAGGAAGAGATATCCAGCGATGCATTTTGTTTTGAAATCTTGCATTTTCATGCGATTGTCAGAGAGAGAAAACATACCTTGATATCAGCTTTAACCAAGTTTTATTCAGAGAGAAGATGATTGAATAGGTTATACGAGTTGATTTTATCCTATCGCTGATCAATGTGAACCGTTGAGGATTTTACCCTTCAAAGTTCAGCATTCCAAGCTCGTTGATGAGAAAGTTGAATCTTGTCTCATCAAGAGGTTTGGTAAATAAATCAGCTAACTGATAATCAGTTGGGATAAAATGAAGTTCTATATCACTATTCATCACATGATCTCTGATAAAATGATATCTGATTTCTATGTGTTTGGTCTTTGAATGTAGTACTGGATTGTTTGCTATAGCGATGGCACTTGTGCTTTCGCAATAGATTGGAATTTTGGAGAGCTGAAGATCATAGTCTAGTAGCTGATTTCTCATCCACAAGACTTGAGAACAACAGCTTCCAGCAGCTACATATTCAGCTTCAGCTGTGGAAGTGGACACTGAATTTTGGTTTTTACTAGTCCAACTTACCAGCTTTCCACCCAGGAGCTGACATCCTCCTGTGGTGCTTTTCCTATCCATTTTGCAACCTGCAAAATCACTATCTGAATAGGCGGTTAGATCGAATCCTGAATCTTTGGGATACCAAAGACCTAGATTCGCTGTACCCTTAAGGTATCGAAAGATTCGCTTTACAGCTTTCATATGAGATATCTTAGGTTCAGCTTGATATCGTGCACACAAGCATGTTGCAAACATGATATCGAGTCGGCTAGCTGTAAGATACAATAGAGAGCCGATCATCCCACGGTACAGCGTGACATTAACAGATATTCCCTTTGAATCCTTGTCAAGTGTCAGCGGTGGTGCCATAGGGGTTTTCATAGCTGAACTTTCAGTTAAATCAAATTTCTTCAGCATATCTTTAACATACTTTCCCTGATTAATAAAAGTTCCTTTTTCAGTTTGCTTAATCTGAAGACCAAGGAAATATGTTAGTTCACCCATCATGCTCATTTTATATTCATCTTTCATTCTATCAGCGAAACGAGTACAAAGCTCAGGGTTAGTAGAACCAAATATAATGTCATCAACATATATTTGAACTAGAATGATATGACCTTTCACTTTTCTAAAAAATAGAGTTTTGTCAATCTTACCTCGCTCAAATTTTTCAATATGGAGATAAGTAGAAAGAGTGTCATACCATGCACGAGGAGCTTGCTTCAAGCCATAAAGTGCCTTATCCAGTTTATAAACATAACCTGGACGCTTAGAATCTGAGAATCCTGGAGGTTGTTCCACATACACTTCTTCATTCAGCTTTCCATTCAGAAACGCTGACTTAACATCCATCTGATGTACTTTGAAGTTTTTGTGTACATCATATGCTAAGAATAGACGAATAGATTCAAGTCTTGCTACTGGAGCAAATGTTTCGTCATAATCTATACCTTCCTCTTGTCTGTATCCCTGAGCAACAAGACGAGCTTTGTTGCGGGTTACAGTACCATGTTCGTCCAAGTTGTTTCGATAGACCCATTTAGTGCCTATTACTGTTTTATCAGTTGGTCTCCGAACAAGTTTCCAAACTTTGTTTCTTTCGAATTCAGTCAGCTCTTCTTGCATTGCGCTGACCCAGTTTGGATCTTTGAGGGCATCATCTATTTTCTTTGGTTCAGTTAGAGAAATAAAGTTAACAACTAAACAAATATTACCTGCACTTCGTCGAGTCTGAACACCAGCGTTTGGATCACCAAGAATTTGATCAATTGGGTGATTTATGGTCCATCGTTGAGCCGGAGCATAAGTCGTTAACTCATCTTGAACTGGAGGAGATGAAGATGAGGCTTCAGCTACTTCTGGAGTTTCAGTTAAGAGAGGAATACTTGCATTTGTCATTTCATTTACTGATTGCTGAGAGATAGATGGAATATCTGAGGCATTTGGTTCAGCGGTAGGTATAGTGTTTATAGGAACAGCTGAGACCCATGATGTTTCAGCTTCACTATTCTGCATGTTTGGAATGATAGGACTATCATCTTCTACTGGATGAGAATGAGGAGTGGGAATATCTTCTGAATCACTAAGATGAGAAAACATCCATTGATTCAGTTCTTCAGTATCAGCGGACGGTTTAGAGTTCGCTGAACGGGATTCGTCAAACGTGACGTGAATAGTTTCTTCTACAGTTTGTCTTCTACGATTGAAGACTCTGAAGGCTTTGGAAACTGAGGAGTATCCAAGAAAGATTCCATCATCAGCCTTAGAATCAAACTTTCCAAGAGCATCTCTGTTGTTCAGTATGAAACACTGACATCCAAAGATGTGAAGAAAGCTGATTGAAGGCTTTCTCCCATGAAAGAGTTCATAGGCTGTCTTTTTGAATCTTTTTACTATCAGCGACCTGTTTTGCATAAAACAAGCAGTGTTGATAGCTTCTGCCCAAAACTGAGTAGGCAGGTGAGAATCGCTGAGCATTGAACGTGCAGCTTCAATAATTGTTCTATTTCTTCTTTCAGCGACTCCATTTTGTTGCGGTGTTCTCACTGAAGAGAAGTTGTGAGAAATACCCTATTACCTATTACCTAAGATTGTTTTTGAATTCAGTCCCATGATCACTCCTTATTGAGCGAACGGTCAGATTGTTCAGGGTTTCCATCTTCCGAACAAAGGTGATGAGTTCTTCAGGGGTGTCACTCTTAGAAAGGAGAAACATTACCCAAGTGAAGCGAGAGAATTCATCAACTATGACCAGCGTATATTTCTTTCCAGCGATGGATTGTTTGTTAACAGGGCCAAACAAATCCATATGGAGTAGTTGTAGAGGAGATGACACTGAGGAAACTTGCTTAGATTTAAAGCTTGCTTTGGTCTGTTTCCCTTTTTCACACGCTGAACATAAAGACTCTTTGGCGTATGAATGCTGAGGTAGACCAGTGACTAACTCTTTTGAAGAAAGAGTGTTCAGTGTCTTGAAATTTAGATGAGATAGCCTCTTATGCCATAGCCAGTTGACATCAGATGAGGCCGTTGAGAAGAAACAGGAGTTCTCAGTGGTTGTTGAGTCCATGTTTATTACATAAACATTTTCCAAACGATAACCGCTGAGAGCTATCTTCTCCTTTTTGTCAGCGACAAAGCAGGATTCCTTAGTAAAGATTACTTTGTTATCCATGTCGCAAAGCTGACTGATGCTTAGAAGATTATGCTTCAGCCCTTCAACATATGCGACTCTTCTGAAGGAGGTTGTACCATTTGAATGTACACCATACCCTCGAGTATGTCCTTTTCCATTTCCACCGAAAGTTACAGAGGGACCCTTCTCCTCCTTGTATTCAGCGAGCAGACTTTTCTTTCCAGTCATGTGTCTAGAGCATCCGCTATCAAGATACCAGATACCCTTCTTAACCTGAAATACATAGGAAGATTAGTTTTTCTTGGGTACCCACTTAACCATGTATACACATTTGTCAGTGGAAGTAGTTGGAATGGAAGATTCAACAGTCTTCGCAGCATTTGAAGATTCAGCTTTGTCTTTCTTCACTTTGGTTAATTTCTTAACCTCAGTGGTAGGATTCACCTTGACCTGATTTGCACCAGGGTTGGTCTTCTTTGCCTTGGGGCAATCTTCACCTTAGCTATCTTTTCAGCTTTGGTGGCTGTGGGGCACTTACTAGCAATATGATCGGTAAGTCCACAGTGATAACATTTCCTATAACTAAAAATAGTTCTAGGACCATTTGAATGCTGAGCTTTTAATTTTTAATTAGAAGTGCCAGCACCAAGTAAACTATTGGCTTTAGAAATGGGACGAACATTCAGTTCTTCAGATTTCTTACCAAGGACATCCACTCTGAGTCTAGGAGTAGATCGCTGAATAGATCCAGAGATCTGCTTCCTTGATCCAGAGGGATGAGTCACTGAAGCTTTAGAAGCATTCAGCTTTGGTACTAAGGTACCCTTCTGAGGATTCTGGTAAATAACAATTCCTTTACCTTTGTCTTTAGAGACAGAGGTAGGTTTTGAATAAACCATTTTCTCCTTGCCTTTTGAGGAGGTAGGAGTTTCCTCAGGGATTGGTGTAATGGACGAGGAGCAATGAGAAGATGAAGTATCAGCGACTGAGGATACGAACGTTCCAAATTTAAGCATCGAACGCTCAGTGGTTGGTTTTGGAGTATCATATTTGTAACGCAAACCACGTTTATCACTTAGGGGAATTTGAGACTTTATTATCTCAGTGATCTTTGTTGAAGAATTACACCATCCTTCAACAGTAGCTTTTTCAGCTTTTAATGCAGCGATAGCTTCTGCTCGTTCGATTTTGACTAGCTGATTTAAATATACTTGATCTTTAAAATCTTCTTCAATTTTAGAAAGCTTTTCTATTTGAAGGTGGCAGTTTTTAAGCTTTTCAGCGAGATCAAGGTTTTGGTTTTCAACCACAGTTTTGCCGTTCATGGCTTCGTATAAACTTCTAGTCAAGAGATCGATCTTACGGAGACTATCAGCTTCATCAATATTTGCAATATTGGTAAAGAAGGAAGGTGATACCTGAATAGCAGAGGTTGAAGTGGAGGGAATGTCTGAACTTTCTTCCTCTTCTTCAATCTTGGCCATAAGACATAGATTTGCTTCATCATCTTCAGAGTCAGATGATGATGCTTCTTCATCAGAAGCAGCCCAATCATAGTTAGCCATCAGGCCTTTACTCTTCTTTTTAAAGCTTTTCAGCTTAGCATATTTTTCTTTCATCTTTGAATATTTGTCATCTTTATTCTTTGGAACAAAGGATTTCTTTGTAAAAGCTGAGGGTCTGGAAACTTTCTTAGACCTGCACTCGTTAGCGAAATGTCCTGTCTTTTCGCAGTTAAAACAAGTAGCAGTAGCCTTATCAACAAAAGCTGATGATCTAGGCTTGTCAGTTATGGAAAGAGGTTTGTTCTTTCTAAACATTTTCTTTTTGGCAAATCTCCTGAACTTCTTAGTTAGGAGAGCCAAAGATTCATCATTATCTGAATAATCAGAATCTGATGACCTTTCAGAGTTACTTTCTAACTCAGTGATAGTGACCGAGGGTCGCTGAGTAGAAGGTTCCTCTGAGATTAAAGCAACAGGGGTGCTTTTGGAATCTTTTACAAGATTCTTCTTAAGATGGCTCGATTGCTCATGATTCAGCAACGTGCCATATAAGGTTGAAAGGGTCATTGATTTTAGATCCTTTGACAGCTTGAGACACATAGAATAATTGTCCCAGCTTTCAGGTAAACATTCTAGAAACTTTGTCAGTACTTCAAAGTTAGAATATTCCTTACCAACAGTTTTTAGATCTATAATTAAACAATTAAAACGTTGGTGAACTTCAGAGAGAGATTCATTCTTACCAGAAATGAATCTTTCGTATTGTCTTACCAGGTTGATATTTCTTGAGTCCTGGACTTCAGACGTTCCTTCATACTGAACACATATTGTGTCCCACATGGATTTTGATGTTTTCAGATTCATGACGGAATGGTAGACTTCGTCAGGAAGAGCCATGGATAGTATGGATCTGGCTTTTGTATCTATAGCCACTTTCTTTTTATCTTCGTCAGTCCATTGAAAGATTTCCTTAGGTACCAGCCTTTCTGGAATAGCAGGTCTATTCTCAGCGGCTGGAACAGCAGCATCAATTCTTACAGGGATGAATGAACCATTCTCGAGATAGTAAGGCATAGTAGGGTCTACACCTTCTAAGAAGAGTGTCATCCTATTTTTCCATAAGTTGAAGTTATCTTTGGAAAATCTAGGGGGTTTAGCAAGAGAACCATTGTCTATATAATTTGTGTTTGTGTTGGTGGCCATTTTCAGATAATAGCAAGGAAGAGAAATATCTTAGATTAGATCTTGTTTATGAGATTAAACAAATCTGCTCTGATACCACTTGTTGGTCCCGAAGGCCTATACAAGTTTGTAGAAGGGGGGGGGGGGGGGGGGGGGGTTGAATACAAACACACAGATTTTACTTTTCTAAATTGTTTATTGATAAATCATTAACAATTTACAGCTTGTTGCGGAAACAAGATTAAGGATAAACCTAAATCTAAACAAGTTGGAACACTAAGGTTTCTTGCACTAAGAGAGATAAGGAAATTACTAATAATAACCTATCTTGAGATAAGAGATTGAACTTGTCCAGAGTTACCAAGTTACTTCAAATGAAGTGGGTTCATCTCTTTATATACTGCATGCATTTAATGCATGTCAGTATACACTTTACACGTGTCATCAGCTAGTTGGTTGCATGTCATTGACCTTGGTTGACAACCTTAGTAGCCGCATGGATGAACAATGTAGTATCAGAGTGGTTGTACGATTTCAGACAGTCGGAGGTTCTTTTCTGACATTTCGTACGGAGTCGTGCAAGAGGGGTTAAGACAAAAGTACTTTGTACGGAGGACTTCATGATCAGCTTTCGTTGATTCAGAGCATTATCATTTTCTATTCAGCGAATGATAAAGTTCAGCGATAGCTGAAGTCTTGTACTTGATACTTCACGTTGAGTGGACAAATATGAGTCTTCGCTGATCTGCATCAGTTCATTAGGATACTTGTCGCTGGTTCTTGAGCTTGATCTTCGACTTCAGCGTAGAACCTTTGTTGACGTGAAACTTGTCTTCAGGGATCATAAGTAAACAACTAACTTATCAGCGATCATCATAATGACTGAACAGACTCAGAGCATTTATGGTGAACAGAGTTCGCTGAATGTTTATTTTAAAGAGCGAGAGTTCCTATCAGCGGTACTGTAAGATCTTAGTACTTATCAGCGATAGTGAAACTCTGATACATATTGTTTACTTACAATTTTCACTAAGTATAAGAGAGGGTCATTATCAAATCACTGAGGGTTTGGATCAACACTTTTTCTTCTCCATTCTCATTTATTCTTTTCACACCATAACTGAAACCTCTACCCTACCATGGAAATATCCAAAAGACCCGTCTCCAGCCTGTGTTTTCACTAAAAGAATATGAAAGGACAGTTGTTACGTCATTGCAACGGATAAACCCCGGCACGTTTTCTCTTTCTGACACACGTCACCCGTCACCATAACAATTTTCACTAAGTATAAGAGAGTGTCATTATCAAATCAAGGAGATTGTCACGACTGTTATGCTTAGAGTGACGTGGAAGACTCGAAAGAAGAACACGAAAATTCAAGATGTGGGATCGTGATCTTTATGCTTTGATATTTTGTTGATGGTACTTGTTTTGGCATCGTTGGTCTTGTATTTTCTTTGTTTTTGGTTTCGGCATGTTAACATGTGTATGTTTTGGCTGTTAGTGGTGTGGTACGGTTTGGTTTGTTGTTTTTCTGTTTCGCTGTTTGGCGTTGAACTTGGTGTTTTGCCTCTTGCTTTTTCTTTTGCCTTTATAAAATTGCCTGGATTATTCCTTTCAAAAAAAAGATACACATGGAAACAATATACACTACTCTAATTATCGCTAATTACAAAACTTTATCGGGTTACCAAACTTATCTGCTATTAATATCGCTTTACATAGAATTGTGAATTCATTACACCGTCAAACACATCCTATGATATATCTTTAATATATAGATTGACATCATTTTGGGTCACAATGCTGACTATTCAGAATAACACTCTATTTAAATCATTATAAATATTATAAACTTGTTGGGTTTTTCATGTACCCTCATGTTAATGTTTTCATCACCATTTTAAGCATTTAGGGTCAATACAAACTTTAATGAACCATCGTTCTTAGAATCAAAAGTTCATGCATGTTGGTTATATACTGCGATCTTGTTCTTGTTTTAGAGATATGAGAGTATTTTAAATTCATGCATTCTATATTAGGTAATAGGAAGTCAATAATATAAGAAAAAACAAGGGTATTTTTGAAATCATATATATATATATATATACACACACACACACATCGAGAGTGGAAGAATCATGTGAGAAGTTAAACATTTTACGAGAATGCGAGAAATTTCAATATCATATATGGTTACAATCCTTTTAGTGTTTTAATCATATATGATTACGTGTCTCGGTGTCTATGTGTTATCAACGCAACATGTGTTTAATCCTATGTGATTAAGCGTGTGTATCATGCGTGTAATCATATATGATATTGAGATTTCTCGTTTTCTCGCAAAATGTTTAGTTTCTCGTTTGAACCTGCCCCTATATATATATATATATATATACTAGCGGTTTACCCGCGCGATGCAGCGCGGGTGAATCACAACTCTAAAGCAATAACTTAGGGGTCGTTTACAAAACGCTTACTCGGGTAAGTGCTTACCAAGTCACATTAGCTTACCGGATGAATATGGCAAAGACCAAGCATCTTACCCGATAAGAGTGAAAGCAAGGACCGAGAGTCTTACCCGGTAAGTGAGTGCGACGACTCTTACCACGGTTAGCGCTTACGGGTAAATTGTTGCATATGATGCCATTTTGGTGGAGTAAATCTTATCCGGGAAGTAGGTGATAGTGTTGAATTTTACCGGTAAGCACTTACCTTGGTAAATGATTAGGTAAACGGCACTTTAGCCTTTGATTATGTTTCTCCGTTCATTCTAAAAAAAAACTTGAGTTTGTATGGTTTATTTGCAGGTCAACAAATAAATAAAGGTGAAGGTTAATATTGTTTATTAACAGGATATTTTGGAAGAATAATTGCATGAGCATTGAGTTTCCAAACCCATACGTTTAGAATCATTACCAAATTTGAAATTCATGGCACAACAAAATATAAATACAATGTTTGTGCATATTTCAAATCCGCTATTGAGAATTTGACAAAACCGCTACTGTATATAGCCATGTATTATAACCATCTTTCAAAAGCATTACCCATTTGATAAATTGAAAGAAAAGATGATAAATCTGTTTGCCGCTATGTAAAGGAAAGAGACGGAAGAAAACGAAAAGAAAGAAAATAATTGTTCACATTCTTGAATAAGAGAAAAACAAAATGAAAGATGTATTTTTTTTACAATGTACCCTTTAAAAACGTGTCATTTAAAATGAAATGTTAGGTAGTTTTGTAATTTTAACAATTTCTAAGGTTTTTAATTTCATTCATTTCTTTTCCTTCGGTTTCCTCCCACATTTGGGAGGAAACTTATCAATACTTTCCTTCTATTCCTTTTCTTTTCTCTCCTAAAAGAGTTTCTAGAACATGAGACTTTTTTACTTTCCTCCCCTTTCTCTCCCTTTCCTTTCTTTCGTAAAAAAAAGGTTTCAAGAACACAACGTTATTAAGGTTGCAATCTATGAATCAAAGAAAGACGAACTTGATGGCAAAAATGTAAAATTTAAACTTATCACCTAATGGCAAATAATGTAAAATTTAAACTTTAACACCTAGAAGCCAAAGTTGATCTTTTTCTCAATGAAAACTTTTGTCAAACGTTCTGTCTTCATGAAAAACAAAAGAATTTTATCATTAGAAATTGAAAGTGGAACCTAAGAAATAGAGCAAAAAATGTGTTTTAGAGTTTGTGGCATGTGGGCAACAGATGATTTCACATTTTGAGGCATACTGCCATATATTGTAATACATTAGATAGCAATTGGTAAAAAAAAGAGGTCCCTATGTTATGGGGAGCATATCCAACATAGTTTCTTAAACTACCTTTCCTTTGTCAACATCAACATTGGTCTCTGCAACTTTTTTTCTGATCTACTGTTTTACCTCCATCAACATTAAAAGAACCATCGACTCGCCATAGCACACTGATATTTTACAAATATAGTAACAAAATCAAGACCAACATTAATCAGTTCGGTTAGCAAAAATCTTTCATATGTTGCTGCTCATTTATGTGAATGCAAAAACAACATAAACTACCAATCAATGCTAAAACAATGAAAGGAAAACAACTTACATATATGCATTGGATCATAACTCTAAGGACAAAAAATACACCTACACCTACACCTACACCTACACCTACACCACACTCCAGCCTTTTAGTTTAATCCTTTATTTTCTTTAATTTAATATGCATCAGATCATAACTACTTCATTAAAAATCCAACATCTTGAGATCCAACAAATGCATTAAAAATCAAGCTTCTTGAACCATACATATCAAACCGTATTAAATGGTAGCCTCTCATTTTGATAAAAAAAAAAGAGCGATTCCTTATTAGAAGCAGTATAAAATTAAACTTTTCCATCTCCTTGAGTTTGTCCCACTTAACTGTTCTTCAATGGCTAGACACGGGTTTAGAGTAAATCACCGAGAGAGGTCCACAAACAAATTAGCCAAGGTTAGGTGTCAAATAATGTAATACACTTAGAATGCAAGTCTCAGAATATACCTTAAAATGAGTTTGTCCCATTTGTGGTATCCATCATTTAAGATTTGTAACGATAACGTTCCTTTTGTCCTCTATGCGTCCTATCAACAAGATGATCTTGATCTTGAGCCTTAAAACTTCTTCATATACCTTAAAATTGGGATCGATCACTGATGCTACCCCTTCAAGAACTCATTTGACGATTGGGCGTTGAAATCTTCCAACCTATGTAAATCAGGAGAAAAAAGCATATAAAAAACAACAAAAGAAAAGAAAGTTCTTGAAAGAATACAGTTCATCCATTTTGTTTCAGTAAATATTCAAATCAAAGGGGAAATGGGGGGTAAAATTGGAAGCCAAGGTCTTGATGTTGGCAAATCAAGATTTCTTGAATCAACTTCTTGATGGTGAAAAATCAAGATTTATTGAATCATTCTAGAGATTTCGCCAATATTTCTTGAATCAAAACCACAATGGCATATCAAGATATCTTTAACGACTTGGCATCACACATAGTTATCAGTCAAACAAACTATTTTTGTCATCTATTTATATTTGTCCATATTAAGATTTTTTGCTCAATTTCACGTGTGGTCGTTAATAATCATTTTAGAGAGAATAGGAAGCTACAGAATACCTCACATCATTAGCAACCAATACAGGTTCAAGGTCACAGCGAACATCCTTCAGATATGGAGATCATTTAGTTGTCAAAACACCTGTTATAAGCACATAATATGTAGATAGTTTTACAAAGGAAGGAGGCTTTCAGATAAATGTAGAATATAAAAGAAGGGTTACAAAACAAATTCTTACTGAGTAATCGGGATAGTGTATGCCGTTGTGTTCTGGCTCACTCGTTCGCCATGGTGGTCGGTGAGGTCTGGTTTGCCGATTTAACCTGAAGGGGGAACCGGGTTTTTGTATATTGGGCCGAGTCTTAAAGCTATGTTTTTGGGTTTATTTCAAAAAACCTGTAGATGGAGATCAAGAAGCAAAGTTTAAAAAAAAAACCTATAAACAGAAGACGTATAAGTGTAGAAGAGGATGAAGCGATATCATAATACAGAGAGATTGACAGAAATTTTGAATTTGGTCAAGAAGATGTAGGAGAGAGAGAAGTGGGTCTTTAAAGCGTAAACCGAAAAAAGTAGTCTTGAAAGCATAATGATTCTGCACCCTTCAATATGGCTTCATACCGCAGAGTAGATGAGCTGAGTTTACCGCAGACGACGACTTCTTCTTCAAATCCTGAGCCAACGACTTCTCTTTTGTTGTCTTCGACTTGCAGCTCCCCAAGCTGGAAACCAAGCTGTTGGAGCCGCGTAATAAACACAAAGTCACATAAAGTTTAAAAATAAACTAAAACATTATAAAGAACCAATAGTTATCAGTCTAAACTACTGAGTCTCTTGTCAATCTCCATTGTTCTACCTACTCTTCTAAATATCGTGTGTTTTCCTGTCAATAATGATAACATATTTTCAAAGTAATCAAACAATGATATGTTGTCCAGTGTTGTATATTGCATAGGCAAAAACAAGCAAACAAAGGCAGAGTTCATGAAGTGGTTGGCATTATCAATCAACAAACAAATTGCTTCTAACCCAATTTATTAAAAAACACAAAACCTTATCTAAACCACATATCAAGAACAATTAACTGACAAAAAAGATAGTTGTCAATTGTGTAGTCCAAATTCTTGGTGTTGACATCCAAGATAGAGCATCACAGAGATAACATAGCTAAAAGAGAACAATCCTTTAAGTGTGGAAATATAATTAAATTTTCGTTGCATGAGTTATAGAATACATTAACGAAGTACAATTATAACTACACCATAAAATGATTTATGGTCCTAATTTACTATGTCAGCGACAAATGAAGCTTTGGTCGATTAATTTCTCAAATATTTTACAAACTCTGAAATTAAGGGTTCAAACTCTTAATTAAGGGCACCACAACAAAAAAATCAATAATACCAAAGGGCAACTCACGCAACCATGTCTGGTGACCCGACCTTCTTGAAATTAAGGGTTCAAACTCTGTGTTAGTTTTTGCAGAACACAAAAATCGATAATGATCGTATTGCAAAATGAGAACTTACTTTGTAGTTGCTTGCCCGGGTACCTGTATTCCGATTGGGGAAAAATGTAAAAAACATGAGTTCAATCAGATGAATAGAAGGTATTAACAAACTTGATATGAAGTTGTTGAAAAGATGACCTTACTTCTTCAGATGATTTCGAGAGCTCGGTTAGAGCGGTAAACAAATGATTTCTCTGGATCCATCATGGAAATTCTTACCCAGACCTCTTACTAAGACAACAAATCATCAATTAGTTAGAAACAAATATATATTAGCACATTCTGCATTTTGAGAAACTGGAATTGATTAAGGAGTCTTCGAGAGCTCAGTTAGAGATGCAAATGAGAGATATATATATATATATATATATATATATATATATATATATATATAGAGAGAGAGAGAGAAAGGTTCAAACGAGGAGCGTAACAATTTACGAGAAACGCGAGGAGCACCGCCCATGTACTGAATCACATGTGATTCACTATTGCCGAATCACATGTGATTCACAACTGATCGGGGGGCTTCCGCCCATGTAGTGGATCACATGTGATTTACAACTAAAATCATATGTGATTAAAATTCGGACACGCGCGGTTTGTCCCGCGGTTTGCAAAAGCGCGCGGTTTGTCCCGCAGTTTGTGTAGTGAATCACATGTGATTCAGTACATGGGCGGTGCTCCTCGCGTTTTCTTAAATTGGTACGCTCCTCGTGTGAACCCGCCTATATATATATCTATATATATATATATGAGCTCATTCTGCATTTCGAGAGCTCGGTTAGAGACGCAAATCAACAATCTAGTCCGAGAGAGAACAATAGTGCTAAGGCTCCATCAAAACAACAATAAATCAATCTCTATCAAACAAAAATGAAAACGACAAAAAGGAAAAATATGTATGTTAGACTCAAATATTAATGTATCTTAGTTAGAAGAAGCGATGGAGAAGATGAAATAAAGCGATGGATAAGATGAGATAAAAACTTACTTGAGATGAACCCTAACCTCACGCCTGGAACTTATTTTTCTGCAAAACAAAACAAGAAATATGAATACGATGGTGGAAAGAGGCGGAGGAAAGAAGCTTGAGAATTTAATAGTCAACCAAATTATTCTGAAATAAAGTGATTTCATCTCATTTGAAAATTTGAATTTGAATAAATTGGGAGTGATTTGAGGAGAGCAGGGGAGCGGGAACCTTTTTTGTAGCTCTGAAATGATAAATTTTGGGGAGGGTTTAAAAGCAAATCAGTTGTACATTGTGCATTGAGAGAGGTAATTCATAGTTTTTAAGTTTCCTGCATAAAATAGCAGTACCCCATGCATTAAAACTTGTCTTTAAGAGTTTAGTTGTACATGCTTATATAGGTAGTAATAGATAAGTTGGATAGTCTCGTATGGTTGATAATTTCTTTTCAAAAGGTAGATTCTTAGTTAATAACAAGAAATCTATATTAATAGAATTCATACGGATCAAAAGAGTCGATGGGAATGATGGACAATATATCAATTTTTTTCTAGGCAAAGTAGTTTTAGATTTTGGTACCAGATAAAAAAAATAGAGAAACAATAAGAGATATTATAAAATGAACTACCAATTAATTATTTTACATATTTTCTCCTCTAATGCAATTAATTAAAACATGTTTGACCCTTACTTATTAGTATTTTTTACATATTTTCTCCTCTAACTAAAATAATTTGTGTCTCATTTATTTACTAATATTTTTAAACTACTACTACTACGTAGTATCTACTAAAAATATCGGACCCCTATTTATTGCGACCTTCCCTGGGGCAGGGATGGTCCTGTGTTCATTCTTTTTCAAGTGTAGAGTAGATGAACCAACCTCTTTGCATATGTTTTTTCTTCCTCCAACTCGTATAGTATTTTCCAAGACCATGTTCACCAACCAATTAACTTGAATGGTTAGTATAAGTGATATGTCACATGTTTGTTCATCCATTTTAGGTGTATTATAATTAGCAACTGAAAGTTTTTGTAGAACATTCAATGACGAGTTTTCAACCAATATAATTAAGTCCTTAAGCTTATTGATGTTTGATTGCCACTCAAGTAAAAACAACTCTAAAGATAGATTTTTGTTGTTAATATCAATGATGAAAATAAGGGTCACAGTTAAAATTTTAAATATTTCGTTAAAATCGCTCGTTTTTTTTAATAATGTACATGGTTTTCCTGAGAATTTGTTCTATACTCACTAACAGTATAAGATATAAATTATATTCTATACATGCTTCTTCACAATTATTTAACAACCATCGTTACTATTTAATTTATCTTTAGTGTGTTAATGTTCAATTGAAAACAACAACATATGTTGATGTTAAAAACGCTAAACTATGTGTTAAAATGAATGCTTGTGAAGTTGAATTTGCAAATTTGAGTTGACTGATCAACCCAATAGAGGAGTCTTGTCATTTTTAAGCATTAGGTTTTACAATTTACATAATTACCCTTATAGATACACTATTATACTCCATCAATATGAGCAAGATAACCACGTACAGATTGGATGGAACGCAAAAACTCAAAGCGCTGATATGGCAAGCTTTTTGGTAAATATCTCAGCCCAAGTAGGAAAATACTAAACAATCGAATCACCATGAGCAACGTGTTCGCAAACAAAGTGATCATCAATTGTTATATATGTTTTTGCTACAACCATGTTGTACGTGGTCGGGCGTTAGGTAGGGTGCAAACGTATTGTCACAGAAAAGGCAAACCGGTTGTCGGATAATTAATACCCAACTCAACGAGAACAAAATATATTCAAACTGTATCCTAAACTGCATAAGCAATGTGATTATATTATGCTTCCGCGAAAGATTTAGACGTTGTAGGTTGTTTTGTAAATCACCAAGATGTGAATTTATCGTCTAGAAAAATAACAAACCTACTGGTAGTATTGTTAATGCCAAAAATCGCACCAAAGTACAACTTAAGGTCGATGTGGACTTTAACAACTAAAGAAAAGAATCTTTTGACAAAGCGTGCGACAAAGACGAAAATGTAAATGAGACAGAGAATTTGGTGACGCGGGAAAAACCTCAACGAGGAAAAAACCCGCGGACGACTGTGGAAGTCGTCGCTGCACTATGGTCGCCAAACAGGGGCGATATCCTTGTGTTTCGGGTGTCGATCGTATAGAGATTACAATACAAATGAAAAAAGGATTTCGAAATGTAAAGTAACAAGTGTTTTGAATGTAAAAACAGCGTGCGTCGTGTGTGAAAACTGCGTGTCGTGCGCTGATGTCGTGCGTTGAGAGCGATTCTACTTAGAGCGATTTCTGTGCTTCAAGTGTTCTTTTTAGTTCGAGTGTTTGTGTATGTTGTTCGATGTCCTCTGAACTGAGGATTGAGCTTGGAATTTATAGTCTTCGGGCGCTTTAATTGGCTTATTAAATACTTCAATAACTGTTGTAATGGACGTCATCTTTAGTGCTGTTAATGGCTTCCATCAGTTATAGTCGTTGTCCATTAATGACGTTGACTCCTGCAATAAACACTAAACAAACGTAACAGTTGTATCACGCGTTAGCTAGTCGAGGTCGCATGGTTCTATGCGACGATCGTGCGAAACGTACGTCATCGTGGTCGAGTGTCGTGAAGTAAATAACTTTTGATCTTAACTTTAGTCGGGGGATAAAGTGCTATGATTTTACCTTATCAGAAGTAACAGAAGTGAGTGCTTTTACTTACCTTGGTCGTGGTCGAAACTGGTGAAATTTTGCCCAAATAGTTTGCCCCCAAAATTTGAAAGTAGAATGCTAAATTCAAATTTTAAATTTTGTCAGTCGGACGCATAAAACTATGACACGTGTCGAAAGTTATTTTAGTTGCTTTGGGACTAGACTGGTTCAATTCAAACTAGAGAAGGAAGTCGAAGAGGGGATGAGATCGTGACATCATGCTGACGTATCATGGTGCTTAGCAGCTGTCATGGCCAGGTGTCAACGATCCGTGTGGTTATACGAAAAGACAGGACGCGTGTCGATCATCGAAGGACTCGACCTGACACGATCGATCGCTTAAATAGAGACCTTGATGGGTCTATTTTGGTTTACGATTTCGAAAAGTTTTACACAGAGATTTCCCTTTGATTTCCTAGCTGTTTTCCCAATCCTGCAAGAATCTTCGACAAAGTTAGGATTTTCCGAGGTTTAGAGCACCTATAAATATAAGGTACGATTTCTTGCCCTTCCATTCATTCTTGACTAACGCATTCGTGTTTTGAGTTCATCACTTTTAAGTTTATTATGTGATGCTCTTCTTTTGTATGTTCTCAGGAAGATCGTTGACAAAGGTGCCAACCATCTCTGCTAGGAGAATGGCACGACCTGATCGTATCTGCAAAGGAAAGATGCAAAGGGACCCTGATCGTTGCGTCGGGGTTTTACTGAAGACGGGGACGACGACTCTGAAAGGGATGCTTTCAAAGGTTGATGACTTATCGAGAGTCACTATGCCTGAGAAGGTGAAGGCATTGATCGTGATTGACGCGATGTCCGTGGAATCTGCGCATCTGGCGACGATGTCCTCTGCAACCATGTCCCCCTTCGTCAGCCGACAAGGGCAAGGGTGCAAAGATTGGAGAGGGTGAGAAGAAAGTCACGACGGTCAACTTTATGTTGCCGTTGGACCTCTTAACTATCCATGTCCTTGACGGGATGGAGTCGTTTCCGCATCTGGGGAAATATCAGCCCCTATCTTTCGAGGAGCGTTTTCGAGGGATCTCTGTCGTGAAAATGGGATCACGTATAGCCATACAGGCGTTCGTTGTAAGTTTTTCTTTCAAAACTCGTGTTTTCAATGTTTTTCTCAGTTTTCATCGGACGTTTGCTAACATATTTCTTTTGTTTTTACAGATGTTTCGATTTCTCCTCGTTCGGTATGCGAGGACAGAGAAGGCGTTGGACCGGAAGTTGATCGTTGAGAGTGTCATATTCCTTCCTCCAGCCTTAACCTTAATCTTAAGAGCCGTATTCTCAAGATATTGCGGACTTACCTTCACGACGTGTCGTGGCGTAGGATGTCTTTTACAAGGAGGTCGGGGCTGAGAGGGACCTTGACTCAGACGATGAGAAAGAAGTTGAGGAGGAGGAAGGTCCCCAGGTCGAGGCATTATGCAAGGATGTGGCCGACACTCCTCCTCTGCCTTAGAAGATGTGTCTCTGCTTATTTCGTTTCCTTGCTACTCGATCGTTGGTGGTCGAGCTTTTTTGTAACTGATAGTTTATTCAATGAATGAAACTTAGACTTCTTTTGAACTTTCGCTTTGTATATTTCATGAACAAATATAATGTTAATCGTAAGATTCAGTAAGTAGAGAATAATCGAGAAATCATGCGACTTAGGCATCCATTTCAACACAACACTTAGAACATAAGCCGTAAGACTTCTAAATCATGTATACAAACATAAACACATGCGATCAAAGCATACATTCAGAGGGTGAAAATCTTTCAAAGTTAAGAAACTTAGAGTGCAAAATCGTTAGACTTTGCGATCGTACGACTAAGTCGTGCGAAGAACTGCGAATCGTGTGTCCCTGTGGAAGGATGATCAAGTCGTAGACCTGATCGTTTACGTCGTGCAACTTTGCGAAACTAAAGTCGTTTTAGACTTAGTGATTATCGGCGTGCGATTCGGCTGTCGAGAAAATAATGTCAGAGGTTGGTCGTTGGCTAACCAACGACCCTCCGATGCTTAAATCAGTAATCGTTTGTGATAAAAAATCGTATGGAAGAAGAAAAAGGGAATTTTGAAAGCATACCCTTTCGGATGGGGTACTTGCCCCCTGTCATTTATCATCCTATTCTTTTCAGGAGAGAGTAGGTTTTAAATGACGTATCGACACTGAGATCTCGGGGAACAACGTCTACGCCTATGTCGACCATGTTTTCGTGCGACAGGGCAAAAATAGTCGGCATATCCTGTAGGAGAGGCATAAGTTTTAAGATTAAGGATAGAAGGACGAACCTGTCGAGACCCTACGGTCATGCTTAACCTTCGACATGCGACCGCCGGACAGCTTACTTTCGCGGCTTCAGGGTTGCCTTATAGCAGTCACGAGCGACTTTTGGCTCACTTTTGATTTCCTGAACTCCCCACGGCGTAGGGAACTTCAGAGTCTGATGATACGTCGAGGGAACGACTTTCATTTCATGGATCCATGGTCGACCTAAAATGATGTTATAGGCCGACGCACAATCGATGACGCTGAACTTGGTCTGCTTGTTGATTCCTCCGGCATAGACCGGCAAGATGATCTCTCCATAGGTGCTCGTCGCTTCTCCATTGAAACCAACTAAGGTCGTCGAACGTCGGGTGATTTCCGAGCGATCGATTCCCATAGCTTTGATGGTGACAAGGAAAATGACGTTCGCTGAACTGCCCCCATCGACCAAGACTCGTCGAGTTAAACAATTACCAATCGTGAGTTGAATGATCAACCCATCATGGTGCTTTTGATACGAGTCTCCGAGGTCGTCTTGGTCGAATATGATCTTCATAGCTTCCAACTCCAAATCTCCTTTTGGTCTTGATGAACGCGGAATAGGCCGATTGTCAGGTGCTTGACTGGCGTGACGTTTGGCCACGGAATACGTCAGACCACACACGTCGGAACCACCAGTGATGCAATTGACGACCTTTGCGTGCTCTGGGGTCGGCGGTTGATGATCGCTAGCTGAAGTAACGACATCATCGATGATATCTTTGAGGTTTCCTTTCGGGACATGATATGCTAGTTCCTTTTTTAGAGCTATGCAATCGTCTGTCGCGTGACCATTGTCGACATGAAAGTCGCACCATTTTGTCTTATCTTTCTTAGCATCGTCCTGATCGGATTTCTTTGGCCATCGGATGGTCGCTCGAGTGGTCTTCAAAGCTTCGGCCAAATCTTTAGTGGACCCTTTGAATCCGTAAAAGGATATCTTGGGGTACTGAGGAAATTTGATCGCGGTCTTGGCCTCTGCTTTCGTCTTGAATCGGACATTTGAAATCTGGCGCACGGGCTCTACCTTAGAAATTGCATTTGTTTTGAACTCTGGCTTCTTTACACCCAACGACCTCTTGTCGTCGGTATGCTTGCGACGAAAGGCAGCGTCGTCTTTAACCCTCATATACGCTAGGGTTCGAGCTCGGATGTCTTCGAAATTTTCTGGGGGATACTAGGTCAGATCAGTGTAAAAGCCCGAACTGTCGTCCAGACCACGCTTATAAGCTTCGATTGCGGTCTTGACGTCACAATTGCGAACACTGATCATCTCCGCATTGAATCTATTGAAATAACTTCGAATAGACTCATTGGTCTTCTGCACGACATAATACAGATCACTGGTCTGCTTCTCCATCTTGCGACTGTTGGCGAATTACTGAGAGAATTGGTTGACCAACTCGGCGAACGACCCGATGGACTTGGGTTTGAGATTGATCAACCATTGGAGGGCAGGACCAGTGAGAGTCGCACCGAAGCTCTTGCACATACAGACCTCCTAATACATATGCGGGATTGAGATCGTCCACATGAGCTGCTTATATTGTGCGACGTGCTCTGTTGGATCGGTCACTCCCGAATATTTGGGCGTGAAGGTAGGGACGTTGTATTTCTTCGGGACCTCGACAGTCGCGATCTCGTCGATGAAAGGTGACGCCTAAAATCCTGATCAAGTCTCGGCGTCGACGGGCACAGCTGCCCCAGGCAGCTTGGCGAGTAAAGATAGGACACGCTCGTTCTGTTCTTCTAGTATCTTCAGTCGCTGGGCGACGGGATCATTAGGATCAGGATGCACATCTGTCTGTGGATTGACTCCTGAACTAGTTCCATTGCCATGTGATGAGCCATTGGCGTCCCCGTTGAAAGGGACAAAATATGGCTGCGATCCATTCTGAAACGGATGCGATCCATTCTGAAACGGCTGCGACCCATTCTGAAACGGCTGCGACCCATTCTGCATGGGTGGTGGCCTTATATGCTGAGGAGGAACTGTCCCGAACTGGGGATTTGGGTTGAACGGCCCCGGCTGTTGGTTCTGCATGAACGGACCTGGATGTTGATTCTGAGCGAACGGACCTGGATGCTGATTCTGAGCGAACGGACCTGGTCCTGGATCTGAATTATGCGGAAATGGTCTAGGACCATTTTGACCGAACGATCCTTGGCCAGGATTCTGAACGAACGGCCTAGGACCATGCAGAGGACCAAAGGGATTTCTCAGCTGTGCGATCTCCTCTGCTGCTCTGCGACTCTGCTCGGCCATGACATTGATTTGATTCCGCACGACCTCTAATTCCTGATACATCTGGGCAATGACATGCTCTTGATTTCCAGGGGCTGCCATTTTCCTGAAACAGGGAATAGAGAAGACTACAAGACACCGTTAGTAGGACGCACGTTTGTCGAATATTTTCTCTAGATGGGGCCCCACGGTGGGCGCCAAACTGTTAATGCCAAAAATCGCACCAAAGTACAACTTAAGGTCGATGTGGACTTTAACAACTAAAGAAAAGAATCTTTTGACAAAGCGTGCGACAAAGACGAAAATGTAAATGAGACAGAGAATTTGGTGACGCGAGAAAAACCTCAACAAGGAAAAAACCCGCGGACGACTGTGGAAGTCGTCGCTGCACTATGGTCGCCAAACAGGGGCGATGTCCTTGTGTTTCGGTTGTCGATCGTACAGAGATTACAATACAAATGAAAAAAGGATTTCGAAATGTAAAGTAACAAGTGTTTTGAATGTAAAAACAGCGTGCGTCGTGTGTGAAAACTGCGTGTCGTGCGCTGATGTCGTGCGTCGAGAGCGAATCTTCTTAGAGCGATTTCTGTGCTTCAAGTGTTCTTTTTAGTTCGAGTGTTTGTGTCTGTTGTTCGATGTCCTCTGAACTGAGGATTGAGCTTGGAATTTATAGTCTTCGGGCAATTTAATTGGCTCATTAATACTTCGATAACTGTCGTAACGGACGTCGTCTTTAGTGCTGTTAATGGCTTCCATCAGTTATAGCCGTTGTCCATTAATGTCGTTGACTCCTGCAATAAACACTAAACAAACATAACAGTTGTATCACGCGTTAGCTAGTCGAGGTCGCATGGTTCTATGCGACGATCGTGTGAAACGTACGACATCGTGGTCGAGTGTCGTGAAGTAAATAACTTTTGATCTTAACTTTAGTCGAGTGATAAAGTGCTATGATTTTACCTTATCAGAAGTAACAGAAGTGAGTGCTTTTACTTACCTTGGTCGTGGTCGAAACTGGTGAAATTTTGTCCAACAAGTATATCGATAGTTATCAGGACTCCTTCTCAGTCGGCATGCATCCGACTATAGACAATAATGATTGAAAAACTTTTTATCAGACTAAACCACATGCCATGATCTGTTGTTCGTTCCCTACAAGCACTTGAATATTTGATTGATATATAATGACAAGATGAGACGTACGAGGAACATATATAAATTAGGATACTAGATGTACATTCTAAGAAATTTATATCAGGTTAAGCCATAGTATGGTCAGGTGATGTAAAGTAGCTACTGTTGTTTTTAGGGTTCTAATCTAACGGTATAAAATGGATAAAGAACATCTACTACTTATTGCTTCAAGGCGAGTTCTCTCTATCCTTAAAGCAATTTCGCCCCCACCGTAAGTGCTTTGGGTTTATGGCGAATTGCTTCCCAAGATACAATGAAGCAACGTTTGTAGGCACGATTATCAACATCGCACCTTGTGTTGATAATCCCGGTAGAACTAGTGAGTAGACAAGGATTTCAGGAACTAGAATTTGTGTTTCTATAGCAACACACAATTCTAGCAATCTGGTATCTATAAAAAGGAAAAACGGATTGATTGATTTTTGGTGTCTAAAAGTTGGTATATATAGGCTAATATGACAGCCCTTTGAACAGTCATGTCTATTTGATTTTCCTAACAACTTTTCTGTATTGGCGACTGTTCAAAGTGTCGCAACTGTTCCAACAGTTGCGTTGTAACAATAACAGCAACGGTCTGGTCACTGCCTGAACCGTTGCATCTGTTCAGAACAGTTCCTTCTCCGAACCGTCGCCTATGTTCACGAACAGGCACCTTTTGCTTCCAACCGTCGCGGCTGTTGGTTACACCCTTTCATGGACCGTCACATCAGATGAGCAAACACAACGGTTTCGTGTTGCAATAAGCAAAAGTGTTAAAGGCGGCTACAAGCGGCTCGCGGTGATGCGTGTGTGCGAAGTGCAAAGTGCGCCATCAAAGCGCCACATTGCGCACACGCCCGCGGTCGCGCGCGCGTAAGGGTGCGTTGCACCCTTGTGGAGCCCCCACCATTTCCAATATAAGACAAATTAATATATGGAAAATAGTTCCACTTATATACCCACTTTTGTTTCACTTTTCCTCCTATGTGGGACAAGGTGAAACCTACCAAAATCAATTTTCCTTTTTCTTCCTAAGACTCAACCCAAAATACTTAAGTTATAATATTTTGAAAATATTCCCAACAAACCCCCACCATTTTCAAAATAGACTCAAATTTGAAAAAGACTAACACGACAAGACCTAACCAGATTCCGAAATCCTTGGGGGTGTTATGCATAAGTAAAGGTGGAGTCTTGCACCTTGAACCTTTACATAGTGAAAGTGCTCAAGTGTAACTAGGGTAAGAATGGTTGAACCAAAGTCATTGAACCATCTTCCTTTATATGTTAAACGGAGACACCTCATGCATATCCTTCCTCTCATTCATTCCACCACTATAAGCCGACCCGTTAACTGGCCATGGGTCTATATCTCGATTTCTCAGAATGTTCTAGAGCCAAGCCCTTTAGCTCATAGGAAGCGGCCTTACTCCCACATTCAGATAGGTGGACCTTGTCAAGAGTGTTCCCGTAACTTAAACACTCTAACACAGATTGTGTTACAAGTCCATTAAGAATTAAATTCAACCTTCCTTCACATTACGGTTCCAAGTTCTACTAACCCTGGGATGGCGATAAAATATTGTAGAACTCTCAGTCACGTTCAAATGATGTACTTTAACTTGATCTTGAATCTTGGTGAAATACCAAGTATCAAGGCAAGGTTCCATCATGGATGACTATTTATAGGTGGGCTTGAGACCCATCCCTTTTGAAGTGCTTTCAATCAATTTCCTTGGTAATCCTTTTGTGAAAGGATCTGCTAAGTTTTTACTTGATCGTAAGAAACTAATGGTGATCACCCCATCATTTATTAATTGATTGACTTGTCTATGTCTAAGTCCAATATGCCTGGACTTACCATTATACACTTGATTGTATGCCCTTGATAGTGTAGCGGCACTATCACAGTGTATAGAGATTGGCGGCATTGGCTTTGGCCACAAGGGTATGTTGATCAACAAGTCCCTTAACCATTCTGCTTCTTTACAACAAGAAGCTAAAGCAACAAATTCCGCCGCCATGGTAGAATCTGTTATACAACTTTGTTTCTTTGATCCCCAAGACACTGCACCCCCACCAAGTGTAAAAATCCATCCACTTGTGGATGCATAGTCTTCTTGATCATTTATCCAACTTGCATCAGTATATCCTTCCAATACTGAAGGATATCCACTATATTCTAAACCATAGTCCATGGTTTTCTTCAAGTACTTGAGTACTCGATTTACAGCATCCCAATGTGCTTTTCCAGGTTTACTAGTATGTCTATTTAATCTTCCTACGGCATAGGCGATATCAGGTCTGGTACAAGTCATAGCATACATTAGACTACCAATAACTTTAGCATATTCATTTTGAGCTAATACCATTCCGGTATTAGTTGTTAATCTAGAACCTACTTCGAACGGAGTGCTGACAGGTAAACAATCAAATTTATTAAAACGTCTTAATATCTTTTCAATATAGTGAGACTGGGATAACATAAGCTTATTGTTATTTCTAAGAATCTTTATTCCTAAAATAACATCAGCTTCTCCCAGATCTTTCATATCAAAATTTTCAGATAAGAGTTTCTTTGTCATTTGCACTTGTTCCAAGTCGGTTCCAAAAATCAACATATCATCCACGTATAAGCAGATGATAACCCCTCGACCATTAACAAATCGACTGTATACACACTTGTCTGATTCGTTAATTTTGAAACCATTAGATAAAATGACTTGATCGAATTTTTGATGCCATTGTTTGGGAGCCTGTTTCAGGCCATACAAGGACTTAATAAGTTTACAAACTTTCTTTTCTTGTCCTTGAACTATGAAACCTTCCGGTTGTTCCATATATACTTCCTCCTCTAATTCACCGTTCAAGAATGCGGTTTTGACATCCATTTGGTGAATTATGAGTTTATTAATGGAAGCTAAGGCAATCAAAATTCTAATGGTCAACGTCCGTGCTACAGGGGCATATGTGTCAAAATAATCTAGTCCTTCCTTTTGTGTAAAGCCCTTAGCTACTAATCGGGCTTTAAACTTTTCAATGCTGCCATCAACTCTTAATTTTCTTTTAAAAATCCATTTATTCTTGATGGCTTTTGAACCGGGGGGTAGGTCCACTAAGACCCAAGTGTTATTACCTATGATGGATTCCATCTCATCGTTGATTGCCTCTTTCCAAAAAGATGCATCATGAGATTTCATTGCTTCCGCAAATGTACGTGGTTCTTCATCCAAGTTGTAAATGATTGGATATTCTTTCATTGAACCATGTCGATCACCTTCAACTAAGTACATTTCAAAGTCGGGTCCAAAGGTTCTTGCTCTTCGTTGACGTTTACTTCTTCTAGGTTTAATTACTTGATGATTCGGGGAATCATCATCTTCCCTTTCGTTATTAACGGGAATCTTTGTCGACACGATTTCCTTAGAAATCTCATGTGCCTTTGGAATGCTTTTGAACCTTCGTTCGTCAAAATGAGCATCTCTATATTCTATGATGGTGTTAATAGAGATTTGATCATTTTGTTCAACCACCATGAACCTATAAGCCTTGCTATTTTGGGCATATCCCAAAAATATACATTCAATACCTTTGTCTCCTAACTTTCTTTTCTTGGATTCGGGAAGTCTGACAATCGCTCGACATCCCCAAATCCGAAGGTAATTTAACTTAGGTGTTCGTTGATTCCATAACTCATAAGGGGTCTTTTGACTTCTCTTGCTTGGTACTCTATTAAGTATGTAGCAAGATGTTAGTAATGCTTCTCCCCAAAATCCAGAACTTAATCCAGAATATGACATCATGGAATTCACCATTTCCATCAAGGTACGGTTCTTTCGTTCCGCAATACCATTTTGTTGTGGTGTATACGGAGCCGTCACTTGGTGAACAATTCCCGTAGATTCAAAATATCTAGGGTTATAATATTCACCACCCCTATCCGTTCTTAAACACTTTATCTTTGTCTCACATTTAAGTTCTACTTCATTTTTGTAGATCTTAAATTTTTCAACGACTCCATCCTTTGAGTGCAAAAGATATACATAGCAATATCGAGAATAATCATCGATAAAAGTGGCAAAATACTTTTTGCCACCAAGAGAAGGAGTAGAATGTAAATCACATATGTCACTATGCACTAAGTCTAAGATTTTAGAAGTTCGTTGGATTTGAGGGAAAGGTTGTCTAGTAATTTTCGTATGCATACATGTAAGACACTTTTGATTTTTATCAGCTAATTTTGGAATTAAATCACTTTTTTCCATATTTTTCAATCGTTTAAAATGTACGTGACCTAATCGACCATGCCATAAAAGTAAGGAAGAATCAAAGTAATCAGAACTAGTAGTAGTGTTATTAGCATCAATCATATGTACATCGGGAGCAACCGCAATATTTGCGTTGCTTATGTCAATCATATTTACATCATTCACACTAGTATTTACAACTTCATTTATGTTTAGTTTAAACATCCCTCCGGTGAGATAGCCTTTGCCGACGAATTTTCCGCCTTTCGAGAGTATGAACTTGTCGGATTCAAAGACGAGTTTGAAGCCATGTTTGTTGAGGATTGATCCGGAAACCAAGTTCTTTCGGACATCGGGAACATGGAGAACATCATTTAGAGTCAAGGTGTTCCCCGATGTGAATTCCAAAATAACTTTCCCTTTTCCTTTGACTTGAGTGGTAGAGTGATTTCCCATGTAAAGTACGAAGGTTGAAGCTTCGTACGTTTTGAACATGTCTATGTTATTGCACACATGTCGGGTTGCCCCCGAATCCACCCACCAACATTTGTCTTCCTCAAGTGAGAATATCTCGGAAATCATAGAAACAAAGTTGTTGTTGTTGTTGATGTTTCTATTGTTGGTGTTGTTACCACCATTTCCTCTCCTTCTTTTAAGAAGCCGACAATTACGTTTGTAATGTCCCGGTTTGTTGCAATTGAAAAAAACCACGTCTTTCATATTCTTTTTCCTATTACAAGTTACCTCGTGTCGTTTCCTTTTCTTTCCACCGGCTTTAGAAGTTTCTCCCTTTTCCTCGACCACATGAACTTTGGAAGCATCTTCATTGGTTTTATTTTCCAATCGATATTGTTCTTCAATGAGAAGATGCTTTCCAAGTTCTTTTAAGGACATATCGTCCTTACGATGTTTAAGATTTTTCTTAACATCTTTCCAAGAGGGAGGGAGTTTATCGATGATTGATGCCACTTGGATTGATTCATCCATATTCATATTGTGTTGTGTGAACATGCTAAGAATGTGTTCAATTTCATACATTTGATCCATAATAGGACGTGAATCTATCATTTTGTATGAATTAAATTTGGAAACGATAAATTTCTTACTTGTTGCATCTTCGGTGAAGTACTTTTGTTCGAGTGCGTTCCAAAGTTCTTTCGCCGTTTCGATGTTTTGATAAACATCGAAGAGAGGATCTTCTTTTGCCATCTCTTGAATCCTCCGCCATCAAATCGCTCTAACTTCACGATGTCGCAAGACATTTGTTGGAGATTCTTTGTCGCCATCTTGATTCGAAAATTGCTTTAAGATTGTTGTTTTTAGGGTTCTAATCTAACGGTATAAAATGGATAAAGAACATCTACTACTTATTGCTTCAAGGCGAGTTCTCTCTATCCTTAAAGCAATTTCGCCCCCACCGTAAGTGCTTTGGGTTTATGGAGAATTGTTTCCCAAGATACAATGAAGCAACGTTTGTAGGCACGATTATCAACACCGCACCTTGTGTTGATAATCCCGGTAGAACTAGTGAGTAGACAAGGATTTCAAGAACTAGAATTTGTGTTTCTATAGCAACACACAATTCTAGCAATCTGGTATCTATAAAAAGGAAAAACGGATTGATTGATTTTTGGTGTCTAAAAGTTGGTATATATAGGCTAATATGACAGCCCTTTGAACAGTCATGTCTATTTGATTTTCCTAACAACTTTTCTGTAAGCAAAAGGGTTAAAGGCGGCTACAAGCGGCTCGCGGTGATGCGTGTGAAGTGCAAAGTGCGCCATCAAAGCGCCACATTGCGCCCACGCCCGCGGTCGCGCGCGCGTAAGGGTGCGTTGCACCCTTGTGGAGCCCCCACCATTTCCAATATAAGACAAATTAATATATGGAAAATAGTTCCACTTTTCCTCCTATGTGGGACAAGGTGAAACCTACCAAAATCAATTTTCCTTTTTCTTCCTAAGACTCAACCCAAAATACTTAAGTTTTAATATTTTGAAAATATTCCCAACAGCTACCATACTGTGATAGTCAAATCTGCTAATACCTCTCCATCAGTGAGAGAGAGAGAGAGAGAGAGAAAGATTTGTTACACCATTTTTGTTGGGACATAAAAAAGACCCCAAGTATTAACAATTAACAAAATTTAACAATGCGGAATCACCTAACAAACCATAAACATAACCCTAACAGTTAACATAAAAAATAAAAATTAGACATCAACAAACAAGCTCTAACCTAACAATTAACAATTGATAAAAATATTGACAATCAGAAGTCAAGTAGCAACCTTAACCTTAACCTTAACAATATATTAACATTTAATAAATAATCAAAAACAAATTAAACAAAATACAGTAAATAAACTAGGCTAAGAAAAATTTGGGGGTTAAATACTATATTTATTGGGGGTCAAAAACATTATATGTTTTTTGAAGTGATAAAATGTAGAATATAATAGTCAACTAATTTGAAATTCTATGGGTGTCATTGGACTCCTCCTACTTAAGTCGTGTGTCCGTCCCAACTCCCAACTCCCAACTCCCAACCAATGGGTTGATGTCCTTAGGCTTGTGCTGTCCTCGGTCATCGCCTGATCCACCGTGCCAGATAACATATTTTATTACAAGTACATACCATCAATATCTTCTACTACAATTACAATGCCCTTGAAGATCCTGAGATGTGTCATGAAACTCTCAGCATCTCTTACATCTTGTCATGATCAAAGTACCTTTACACATCCATTATCAATTACCAAAGTTATGGAACATAGATATTACATTATCAACAAGTAAACCGATAGAAATCAAATTCATTCTTGTATATGGAACATAGGTTACAGTATGCAAAATGGAAATTCCTTTTATTCCTTATTGATTCTCATTTTAACAATACCTTGGCCACTTGAATTAAATACAAAAAAGATTCTTCATGATGTAGCATGACGAGTAGCACCACTATTAATAACCTAACTCGAATCATCAAATGCAAGATAGAAAATCATAAATTAAGAAGCATTTGGCATATCATAAAATGCAAAATTATACCATTCACCAATGGAATATCGACGATTGGTCCCTGTCACTCATGTGTCGTTGATATGTTGGTAATAATGTTCTTTCAGAATATATAGCGATGCGTTTAAAGATTGTTTGGCTAAAATAAAATAAAATTAATTTTGAAAGCGTTGTTCCACATCGGTGGAGGAATGAAAGGTGAGAGGGATTCCAAGCATATAAAAGGTGTCCATGGCCTAGGTTTCAAATCGTCCCAATAAATTACACTTTACGTAATTAATTCTTTTCTTGTTCTCTTGTTTTAGATCTATGGGAAACAGACCCTGAAGTTTGCAGATGTTACTAGCAAATTCCTATCAGAGGAGAAAAGATTGGAAGGTAGCCATATGACTTTATCAGAGGGTGCAGTTTTGGTGACTAGGCAAGGGAAGAAGAACTCCGGGAAGAATCTAATATGATGGAAGTGTGGACAGTCTGGGCATGTCAAAAGCAATTTTTCAGGTGGAGTGGGTTCGGCAAAAGACTCTAATTCATATGCTAACAATGTCTCCATTCTTTGGGAGACGATGAGTTTTGTTGAGATATGGGAGAATACATCCTCTTGGTATGTCCGTTTTACCATGGAAAAAATATGTGTTTAGGTTAGTGGTTCCACGTATTTACACATGTGCATTAGCTTCGCATGGATGCACGGTGTGTGGTGGGGATTATGTCGATGGCCGATGAACTTTCGGGTAAACCAAACGAGGATGTTGCACCATAAAACTTTCAACAAGTTTTTTGACACGTGTCGAGGTAAAAATTCTTAGAATGGATTATTCTAAGCGGTGATACTTTTTTATGGTGGAGTATGATAGTTCTCTTATTTGAGAATTATGAATGTCGGTATAGACAATGGTTGTCGTTGTTGCAACGAAGATTTTGGGGGTGTTTGGGATTGCTTATTTTTTTGACTTATTTGCTTATTGTTTTTCCTCACCACAAATAAGCTATTTTGAGTGTTTGGATTGAAAAAAAAGAAAAGTGCTTATAACTTTTTTCCACCACAAATAAGTTGTTTTTGATAAGTTAATCCATTTTAACTTATTTGAAAGTGCCTATAACTTATTTGTTCAAATTACATATTTACCCCCAAATCCTTTTTATAAATACATAAGTTTTTTTTATAAGGTTCATCTAGGCTTTGCCTAGACTACATCCTTGGCAATTTGGAAACAAACATACAAAGCGGCCGTCTGAGACTAAGTCTGGCCACAGAATGCTGACGCCTGGACTCGAACCCGGGGTGGATGGAATATTCCACCACATCCCCCCAAGCCCTTGCCAACACGCCACCACCCATGTGGGTAAATACATAAGTTAATAAGCACTTTTAAAAATAAGCATAAGTTGTTTTAAATAAGCAATCCCAAACACCCCCTTTGTTTTATTTAGCCAAAGTGAAGTTTGTTGAAGATTGTTTGACTAAAATAAAGTAAAAGATAATTTTGAAAGGGTTGTCAGCAACGAAAGGTGAGAAGGATTCCAAGCCTATAAAATGGGGTCCAAGGCCGTGGTTTCAAATCGTCCCAATAAATTACACTTTAAGTATTTTATTCTTTATTTCTTGTTCTCTTGTTTTAGATAGTAGAAAGGTGTGAGTTAAATCACTGAGAGTGTGGGTGTTATTGGGTGAGGATTGAGAAATTAAAGTTGTCTGATTGTAACAATTTTTCACATAGTGGATTTTCTCTCTGGAGGTCGTGGGTTTTCTCCGGTTTTGGAGTTTTCCATGTAAGTTCTTGTCTTTTTTTCTTCTATAATTGTTCATTGTTGCTTCTTCTTTTCTCTATAATTGTTCATCGCTTGGGTTGTTGGGAAACCCTGAGGCCAATTTCCCGGCCCAACACGATGAAGGTTCTTTATCGCTAATCGTTATCTAATCCTTCAATAATTCATCACTAATTTTTGGTTTACATAGATGTCTACATATCAATCAATAGTTTTTGCTTTTGTGTTTTCTTGTAGTGAGTTCATTGTGAATCCATAAATAATAATCTTTCACATAGAAAAGGTCCTCTAATTATCTTTCCAAATATATTTATGTGGATACTTGTTTCCGTTAATTAAACAGATCTAACCAATTAACAAAAACCAAAACCTCCAATATCATTCCAATCCATAAAAAAACCATAAAAGCAATAGAGAATATCAAATTCAAAATTAATCTATGTTTAGGCTATATTTTTTCTGTAGTGAACATTAAAAAAATAAAATAGATGTATTTTAAATAATTAAAAAAACCCTGAACTAATTTATTAGGCCTTTTATTTTCGTCTGGTGAGCCAAAAATTGAAAAATAACACTTCTTTTTGTTGTAAAACAGTTATATATTGTGGTAAAAATGTTTTATTATAGAATTTTGTAAAATTTAGTTATAAAAGTATGTAATTTATATTGATTTTATAAAACGAGTTTATGCACTAAAACATACCTTGATTTTAGTGCACTAAAACGAGTTTATGCACTAAAACATACCTTGTTTTATTATAGAATTTTGTAAAATTTAGTTATAAAAGTATGTAATTTATATTGATTTTATAAAACGAGTTTATGCACTAAAACATACCTTGACTATTTGGATTCATTTGGGCTCAACCCAATGCCAAATAGAGGTGGCCAAAAAATCGGGTCAGACCGGGCCTTCGGAAGGACCGGGCCGAAACACTATTCCAAGGTCCGGGCTTTGGTCGGGCCCGGCTCGTGCTGGGTTGGGCTTGAGCACAAATATTCGAGTCCGCTTAGGCTTTTTATAAGCCCGGGCTTTCGGGTCGGGCCCTTAACCGGGCCTTCCCAAAAAAATATTTTTTTAAATTTTTAAATGTTATTCTAATTATCTAATTAATTGGGTATTTGGGTCGCTTAAATATATTTAAAAAATACATTTTGTTGTAATTTCGATTAAAAAATACATTTAAAAAAATACATTGAATTATAAAGAACATACTTTAAAAAAATACATTGATTAATAAAGAACATTTAAAAAAAATACATTCAATTATAAAGAACATACTTTAAAAAAAATACATTGAATTATAAAGAACATACATTAAAATTGTGAAAAACGGTCATATGACCGTTACCCAACGGTTGGAAATTTGAATTGAAGACAAACGTGTTAGTAAATAAATTAAAGCATCAACAATATTCAAAGATGACGCATTTTTTTGGATAAGGTTCATCTAGGCTTTGCCTAGACTACATCATTGGCAATTTGGAAACAAACAAACAAAGCTGCCGTCTGAGACTAAGCCTGGCCACAGAATGCTAACGCATGGACTCGAACCCGGGGTGGATGGGATATTCCACCACATCCCCCCAAGCTCTTGCCAACACGCCACCACCCTTGTGGTTTTCAAAGATGACGCATTGGCATGGTGGTAAGTGCATTGAGGCTATGGAGAGGAGGTCAGGAGTTCGAAACTGGGGGTAGGCAATACATCTTGCTTTTTTTAGGAAGTGAGATTCAGGTCGGGCCTTGGTCGGGCTAGGGTCCGGGCCTTGGTCGGGCCGGCCGGGCTGGCGAATCAACCAAATAGCAGGCCCGGTTACGTCTGACGGGCTTGGGCCTGGGCTTTTGACCGGTCGGGCTAGGCCGGGCTTTTGGCGGGCCAGGCTTCGGTTACCCGGCAGGTTGGTCCAGGCCCGGGCTTTGATGGCCATCTCTAATGCCAAATATGTTGGGTCACATATTTATTGAATGGATTGGGCTTTTTGTTGTTTAGATTAAGTTGGTTGACCCTATTTATGATTTGGGTTAGACAAGTTCGTTTGGATCGATAAATTAGCTAACTAAAAGAGATGGTTAAAAATCGATCTCGGGTTAGGTATAAATTGGTCTTGGTCCTAAATAGTAATCTCGTAATCAGTTCCAACCTAATTACGAAGGCTCGATTAAACTTTAGAAGGCCCGGTTCTTTGAACCGGTCCCGGTCCCACTTAACTTTTTTATTTTTTTTAAATCGATTTTTAACTTATAAAAAATATATTTTGAAGAATTTGGTCAATTAAATACACTAACAAATACGTTTTTATTATAATTAGGTCAACCGAATACAATAAAAAATACGTTTTATTATAATTAGGTCAATCAAACACACTAACAAATATGTTTTTTTTTTAAAATATACTTAAAAATACATTTAAAAATAAATTTTAAATAAAAAATCGATCCGGTCCTGGGCCATGCCGGATTGAGCCTTGTTTTTGGATGAAAATCTTAACCGGTTAAGAACCATTGCGCCATAACCGGCCCCTACCGGGCCGGGATGGTCCTGATCCCAAGTCGCTCACGATCCTCTGTCGGTCTCGGGTCGGGCTCATTTGGCTATCTCTACTCACTAGTAATAAGTCTTGCCTTTTTAGGCAGGGTGGACCTAATAGCGGTATACACATATACGGTGGCATGTGTAACCACTACATGGTTCCATCGTAGTGGATCTTTATTTATGTTTCATATACTTAGGAGACTCATATCAAACCCTAATCGAGTAAGCACTTACTGGCAAAGGTTACTATCCTCACTTACATTATTGAGTGACATTCTTGGCCCTCAAATTGGATTGTTGGTATGTATGGTTTTACCTGGTAAGCGCTTACCGGGTAAGTGTCTTTCCCCCCACTTAGTGATAAGATCTTCGGTCAGTGCTATGCTCTTATTGGGTAAGATTCTCGATTCTTGTCATGTATCTCGATAAGGTAAGTAACATCTAGTAAAGGGCCCCTTAATTAAACATTCCCCCACTTACAGGTAAGATCTTCGGTCATTTCTGTGCTCTTATTGGGTAAGATTCTCGATACTTGTCCGGCACTTTTGATAAGCTAAGTAACATCTAGTAAAGGGCCCCTTAATTAAACGTTTTTCTATCGGGGATGAGTTGGGGATTGACCCATATTCAAAGGGTAGGGGATTTGATTCCCCATCCCCAACATGGATGTTGATGGGGACTTGATGATGAATCTATGTTTTTATACCACCTCTATTTGCATACCATCTTGGTTTGAAGGTTAGATCTTGATGTTGTAGAAAGGGGTGGAGTTGATGATTGATGATACGGGGTTTAGTTTCTAGTTGTGTTTTATTTAAATCTGGTTTGAATCAAATTAATATATTGGACTCCACCCAAGGCTCCACCTACTCATCCAAAGCAACAACGGTATTCTTGTCCCATAGCCTCCCCAAGCCTATCGCACGTCTAACACGCCTTCACATACGGACATTGGCGCATCCATGCATGCACTTGACTTACCCCTCCAGATGGGAATTAGTTCATGGATACTGGAGTTACCTCTCATATGACATCTTCCTCATGTACACTCTCGTCTTATTTCAATTTGACCAATAATAGTGGTATTATCGTTGGGAATGGTCATTCCATCCCAATTCGTGGTTATTGGGAAAGGGTAAGCACGAATCTTAGTGAGTTCAAACACCATAAATAACACAGTTATTCCCACACCACCATAAACAGATAATTGCACATAAACAACACACGAGTCTACGAACAAATCATAAACATGCATATCCACACTCACCCACCTAAGAGGCACAAGTCGGTCCCACCGACCACATGATAACATCTCCGGCCCCGCCGAATCCCCGGTCCCACCGAGTCTCTACGCCACCCGCGTATAAAATCTCCGGCCCCGCCGGATCCTCGGTCCCACCGAGTCTCTACGCCATCCGCGTATAAAATCTCCGGCCCCGCCGGATCCTCGGTCCCACCGAGTTAACATGACAACATAGTATCAACTAGACACCCCACTATCTAGTTCCACAACACAATCACATAAAGCTACCACACACGTACTACAGCAATGATAAAACAACCGTTATTAGATATAGTGAGAGAACTCACCTCGAATGCGCGCCTAGCTCAACAATACAAATCAAGCTTCACAATTACGGTCACTTTCCAGCACCTAAACGCATGTTAAAACGTGTCAATACGAGACCCGGACCCTATGACACGACACACGCTTAAACCGTCACTAAAACTATTTTCCGCTCTCGCCAAACAGGTCTGTTCGGGACCTGTTTCGACCCCTTTAAACCCAGGAAATTCCCAATATTATTTCATGACCAGAAAGTACTCTGAGTTAGGGTTCCAAGGACATATTATACACCTCCTAACGATTTTTCTACAATTTACTACGGATTTTACAAAAACAGTTTCCAGAACAGCGAAATTCAGCACCTTTCAGTATAAAACGACAGTTTGACCCATGCTACGTCCCGAACTGGGTTTTGCACAAAACACAGAAAAGTTTCTAGACTCAACAAGGGAATATTTGGCGCTGGTCTCACCCAGATACGAGTTACTAGCAAAAAGTTATGGTTTTCCCAAGACAATGGCAGATTCCAGAATTTTTCACATGAAATGACGAATCTCTGAACTTACGACCACTGTTCCACCTAGCTAGAGGCCGAACCAGTTTTCCGCTAAAACACGGAAAACGTGCCCGACACAACATGTGAAGCGTGGGCACCGGATTCGCCTCAATCCGAGTTACGACGAGAAAGTTATGCCCGACGCAAAACAGGGCAGCAAAGCTGATTTCACACAAAATGACGATTTAAAAGAAACGGTTTGAACGATTCGGCTTAATCGATTAAGTCACGGTTTAAGGGCTCTACTGTGACTATGGTCTGGTCACGACCACGCGCCACCCACTGCCATCTCCGGCAGTGGTGGTCGCCGGTGGCGACCGGCGGCGGCTCTCCGGCGAGGACCCGCACACACACACGCGTCTCACCCCGCCCCTTCTCGCACTTCAGCTCTCTCTCTCGATCGACTTACCGCACGCACACACAGTTCACACAACCACCACCACCCGACATCCAGCCACCACAGTGGCGGCTAGCGGCGGCGGTGGCGTCGCCGTCGATCACTTCACCGGAAAATTAAGAGAAAGAAAAGGGAAGGGATCGAACGAGTACCTTAACACGGCGGTTAACACTCCAGCCTTTCTTCCTCCTCTCGACCTTCTTCCTCGGCTCCGGCGAGTTCCCGGCGGCAGCAGCGACTCCGGCGGCTTCAGCAACTCTGGCGACTTCCCTTTCTCTTCTTCCTCCCGGCTCTTCTCTACTCCTCCCTCTCTCTCTCTAGCTCCCGATTTCTGCTCTATCTCTCTCGCTAAGACTCACGGCCAACTCCAGAAACAAGGGTGGGGCACTAGGGTTTTGTTATTCTTTCTTTTGTTTGCAGCTCACGACCCCAACCCACAAACAATTCACAAAAATGGGTTTTGGTCTTTGGGGTTGCATGGGCCGAAACTATGAAGAGTTTTGGCCCTTTAACACTTTTAGCCCCTCAACTACATCCTTCTCGCAATTAACCAAAATTCCGACATTTTTAACAATTAGGTCCAACTCGACTAATCCCGTTAACGGAAACCACATTAAATCAAACTTTAAAGAAAAGAATTAATAAAAGAAATTACACACCGGGATACGGGCTTTACAACTCTCCCCCACTTGGATTAGACTTCGTCCTCGAAGTCTCTGCCTACGAATAGCTCCGGATAGTTCTCCCTCATCTCGACCTCAGGTTCCTAAGTCCGCTTGAAATTCCTTCTAAAATTTCTCGAATACTTTTCTAACTAACGTACTCCTTCTAGGACACTGAAAATATGATCGGAAGAACACCCCAACAATTGGGATCAATCCTAGCGAAGCGACTTCGGTTGTCCCCCAACCTTAGATATTCCATACATCCCGAGTCAAATCTCAAACTCTAACCATTCTAAAGATGCTCACCCATATACCCTACAGGATACTCGAATCCGATCATTCCTACCATTAACTGCCGATTAACTTCCACGAATTCTAATAGACTCCAAAGATTTTCAATAACTTATATTAACAAAACATCGACCCCTGCCGAACATCGGTCCAACCGATTACAATAACAAACATCGGCCACCCGCCGAACATCGGTCCAACCGATTACAATAACAAACATCGGCCACCCGCCGAACATCGGTCCAACCGATTACAATAACAAACATCGGCCACCCGCCGAACATCGGTCCAACCGATTACAATAACTCACATCGACGTGGTATTATCAACCAAATCAACTAACACACACGTAGGTCATTCCACCATAACCATCCATCACAAGTGATCATTTCAGGGTTACTACTACCGTCACCATGATTATCTTAAAATCGGCTACAACTCTCCGATTATACTAAAGGTGTTTGGCCTCAAGCCCAAAGGTCGACACCTAAATATACCACCTACTTCAAAATGGTTGATGCGCATTTATTCTCTTAATAACAAAGGGCATCAATCCCTTAACCGATACTATTCGGCCTACAGTACTAACGCGCGTGGAATATCTACCTTCCACCGTCGACGTATCATCCACACTTGCTCTACGAAGCCAAGTCACACCGTATCGAGGATACACCTTGACGTCTACCTCCCAGGTAACGCCTCCAGACCCAGTACACCGGAACTACCTCCCAGGTAAGTGCCCACAACTATATCCTCCTAGTACCTACTGGAAAGTCTAGGTTAAAACACATGAATACCGGGGTCCCACCCCGAGATACCCAACCGACCATTACCAACGACTGACTAACGTGTCTAAGGATCCAAAGCAAACAGCCTACCAACCACATGCCTATTCCGGATTGACTCACTCACCCAAACATGTAAACACTCAACGTGCAAAGAATGCCAAACGGTGCGACAAAAACAACTCATCAACTAGACTCCACATCGAGCCATTAAAACCGGGCAATTGGCCCATGACTAACTCCAAGTCAAAACCGAGCAAAATGCTCCACGCTTGCTAGACCCATAGGTCGGAAAATGCGTTTAAACAAGTTTAAGCAAGCAATACTCTGAAATCAACCTTAGTCTCAGACTCAACACGGGTTAAACAAAAGAGTTTTCCAAAAGGACTCACACCCTAAAAATTCTCGAAATGACACATGACACTTAAAAGCACATTTCCCCAAATGGTTTACAAAATCATTTACAAAATATTTCCAACATCAGGATTTTCATCTCAAAAGATCGTATGTAATAAAACTACTATTGCCTGATCGATAGTTACGCAAAACTGGACACGCTCGTCCCACATAGGAAAATCATGTTGAAAATCGCTCCACTGCAGTTCAGTCTACTCACACAAAAGCAAGCGTAATAAATAATTTCTTTAAAATGAACCGCCTCGATTCCAGTATGGATTGACTCATGACGTGCACTTAAAGTAACCGCTTGACCTTAAACAGGGTGCGACAAAGGTGTGCACATAATTCAAAATAGGTTTCACGACATTTGATTCAAAAATTCTTCTTTTTAATCATAAATATGACGTGGCACAGGGTTCGCCACAAATTTTTTCGCGCGTCAGCTAATCACACAAAACGATGACACGGTTTACAAATATATTTTTGTTAAAACACAACTGTCTCGTGTAAGTTTCAAACTTGAAGACAGAAACCAGTCCGCTTCTATTAATTGGAAATATCGACTAAAACCTCATAAAATCTCAAACTGGGGGCAGGCATGCAAGCTTGTAACACTTCCTCAAGTTTCGTACTTGGGACATATAACGTCAAAACATTATAGTTTAAAAATGTATTTATCGAAAATGCTCAAAATACTCGTTTCCTCCAAAGCAAAAGTTTTTACTTTCCCAAAAAAAAATGATCGGTAATTCTAAATTAATCGAATGTCAAAAATCTACGCATTTATATTTCCAAAATATAACACATTGTAATCGTATGCATGATGTTCACAACATTAAAACACTCCTTGGATCAAATGGTCTTTCATTTCGACAAAAAGGAACTAAAACATTTTCATGCACGACTCGTTCATCAAAATGTCGAGAACAAAGGTTACCCCAGTATGCATACCCCTAAGTCGATAAATCGCATTTTCATGGAAATGTCAATAAAACCTTTAGCTGACTAAAAAGCGCACTAAACAACTCCTTATGAAATGTTACCAAAATTCCTCCATGCATCACTTATGTCACGCATGAATCAATCCACACACTGAACTAATTGCAATAAAACACTTAGTAATACCAACTCTCGAACGAAAAGTTAAGCGACACTGGAATTCCAAACTCATTTTAAACAAATCACCAAAGTAGCCTTTATACAGACATCGTGGAATGTAACTTTTCGTCTCAACTCTAACACATGTGGAGGAGTTCCAATGTTAGAGTCTCAATCCGTAGTCACTTACCCAACATCTTAACCACCACCAAAACACGGATAACATCGTACCCGAAAGAACCGTTGGAAACATAACGAAAATGAGACAAATTCTAACAAAGTTTGCACTCCCGTGATAAAACGATTTCATACACTTTCAAAACCATATTTCAAAATCTTGTGCGTGTGCTGAGCAGTTCCCAAAATTCCAAAACACCGTCCATACAAAGATTTGAAACACAAGAATTTGTTAATGCAATCTTATTTTCAAAATAACTTCGTGCATGACTCATTCGGCATTCAACGTCTCGACCCCTACTACTCCGAAACTCTCCGGTCTACTATTGTCATCCAGACATTTAAACCTCTTAAGGCCAGTTGGGAAATCACATCAAATCATCTTACGGGTTTTCCTCAAATCAAAGTCGGCTCTATGAGCCTATGACCCTAGCACAATCTTCCATCTTGGCCCGAAATGATCTGCTTACAATAAATATCATCCTTATCGTCACTCCAAGTGACTAATATTAGAATCGTCTTTCTATTCCAACGACTACTAGTTTAGGACCTTCATCACTACCCCCAACGATCATCACCTCAAAACACTTCGAGTACCCACCTGTACTAGTAGGTTTACTATAGTTGTTCCTCCTTGTGATGGCTATTCTGGGTAGACAATACAACGCGTTATTAGCACATAGTAACTCATACTAACAACACTCACGCTCAACTCCTTGGATTCTTCGTGACTTCCCCGACTCGAGCATTGATCCTGTGCTTCCGGTAGTAGGAGCTCTACTACTACCATCCACACCTATCATCGCCCGTTCCGAGTTCCATCCCAAGGGGTCCAAGTAGTTTCTCGCCGAAACTATACACATATGCCCGCACCGACATATGTACACACTCTTCCTAGCTCCCTAGGAATTCCATCCAAACCACTACCCTTGCTACTGCCAAATCCCTAATAGCAAGCAGCAGACATGCAATACAGTGTAATAAGAACCAAGCAATTTAGCATACATACTCCTATGTTCTAGAAAGAAATCTAGCACACGTACTCATACATAAACACCCTTCCCAGCTCTCTAGGAACTTCCTCTTATCCCACTACCCTTGCTACTACCGAATCCCTACTAATTATAACGGGTGACCTCGCGAATACCCGATTATATGCAGTGCGAAACAAATAGACAGTCGAATACAAGACTCTATCCTAGAACGGTTGGACTCAAACAAGAGCTGCGCAATAGAACTAAATCGAATATTCTAAGGCTATAAATCTCTTACTGCATACAACCTAGAGGGCATCCACTTAGTAACCTATCATAATTAGCATAAATTCCTAATAGCTAGTAGTTCAACATACAGCATAGTGTCCACAACAGGCAATCTAGCATGCATACTCTATGATCTAGAAAGCAATAAAACACTAAGTACTGTACCTTTTCCCCTGGCTCCGGCTGACTGTACACACTGCGCCATCGATCACCGTTTCTCAAACGGGTTTCCTTTCTTTTATTTTCCAAAAATTTTAAAGAAAATTTTATAGCCGCAAACTTGAGATCAAACACTCCGAAATGCGTTTGATTCACTCAAGCCGTGCTCTGATACCAAGTTGTAACGTCCCAAAAATTACAAGCAAATTTAAATTTTTAAATAAACAATTCATTTATAACAACTCATTAATTGATCCCAACGTTTCGTTTGCAAACACATAATTAATATCTTTATAAAATCAAACCAGCGGAATAAACGTTTAATTATTAAAACCATAAAAACAACCAGCTCTCCTCGCGCGCCAGTGTGTACTCGTCACGCCTTGGAGCCGCCCGTACCTGAAACCACAAACTATTGGGAAAGGGTAAGCACGAAGCTTAATGAGTTCAAACACCATAAATAACACAGTTATTCCCACACCACCATAAACAGATAATTGCACATAAACAGCATACGAGTCTACGAACAAATCATAAACATGCATATCCACACTCACCCACCTAAGAGGCACAAGTCGGTCCCACCGACCACATGATAACATCTCCGGCCCCGCCGAATCCCCGGTCCCACCGAGTCTCTACGCCACCCGCGTATAAAATCTTCGGCCCCGCCGGATCCTCGGTCCCACCGAGTCTCTACGCCACCCGCGTATAAAATCTCCGGCCCCGCCGGATCCTCGGTCCCACCGAGTTAACATGACAACATAGTATCAACTAGACACCCCACTATCTAGTTCCACAACACAATCACATAAAGCTACCACACACGTACTACAGCAATGATAAAACAACCGTTATTAGATATAGTGAGAGAACTCACCTCGAATGCGCGCCTAGCTCAACAATACAAATCAAGCTTCACAATTACGGTCACTTCCCAGCACCTAAACGCATGTTAAAACGTGTCAATACGAGACCCGGACCCTATGACACGACACACGCTTAAACCGTCACTAAAACTATTTTCCGCTCTCGCCAAACAGGTCTGTTCGGGACCTGTTTCGACCCCTTTAAACCCAGGAAATTCCCAATATTATTTCATGACCATAAAGTACTCTGAGTTAGGGTTCCAAGGACATATTATACACCTCCTAACGATTTTTCTACAATTTACTACGGATTTTACAAAAACAGTTTCCAGAATAGCGAAATTCAGCACCTTTCAGTATAAAACGACAGTTTGACCCATGCTACGTCCCGAACTGGGTTTTGCACAAAACACAGAAAAGTTTCTAGACTCAACAAGGGAATTTTTGGCGCTGGTCTCACCCAGATACGAGTTACTAGCAAAAAGTTATGGTTTTCCCAAGACAATGGCAGATTCCAGAATTTTTCACATGAAATGACGAATCTCTGAACTTACGACCACTGTTCCACCTAGCTAGAGGCCGAACCAGTTTTCCGCTAAAACACGGAAAACGTGACCGACACAACATGTGAAGCGTGGGCACCGGATTCGCCTCAATCCGAGTTACGACGAGAAAGTTATGCACGACGCAAAACAGGGCAGCAAAGCTGATTTCACACAAAATGACGATTTAAAAGAAACGGTTTGAACGATTCGGCTTAATCGATTAAGTCACGGTTTAAGGGCTCTACTGTGACTATGGTCTGGTCACGACCACGCGCCACCCACTTCCATCTCCGGCAGTGGTGGTCGCCGGTGGCGACCGACGGCGGCTCTCCGGCGAGGACCCGCACACACACACGCGTCTCACCCCGCCCCTTCTCGCACTTCAGCTCTCTCTCTCGATCGACTTACCGCACGCACACACAGTTCACACAACCACCACCACCCGACATCCAGCCACCACAGTGGCGGCTAGCGGCGGCGGTGGCGTCGCCGTCGATCACTTCACCGGAAAATTAAGAGAAAGAAAAGGGAAGGGATCGAACGAGTACCTTAACACGGCGGTTAACACTCCAGCCTTTCTTCCTCCTCTCGACCTTCTTCCTCGGCTCCGGCGAGTTCCCGGCGGCAGCAGCGACTCCGGCGGCTTCAGCAACTCCGGCGACTTCCCTTTCTCTTCTTCCTCCCGGCTCTTCTCTACTCCTCCCTCTCTCTCTCTAGCTCCCGATTTCTGCTCTATCTCTCTCGCTAAGACTCACGGCCAACTCCAGAAACAAGGGTGGGGCACTAGGGTTTTGTTATTCTTTCTTTTGTTTGCAGCTCACGACCCCAACACACAAACAATTCACAAAAATGGGTTTTGGTCTTTGGGGTTGCATGGGCCGAAACTATGAAGAGTTTTGGCCCTTTAACACTTTTAGCCCCTCAACTACATCCTTCTCGCAATTAACCAAAATTCCGACATTTTTAACAATTAGGTCCAACTCGACTAATCCCGTTAACGGAAACCACATTAAATCAAACTTTAAAGAAAAGAATTAATAAAAGAAATTACACACCGGGATACGGGCTTTACAGTTACCCGAGAATGTCAATTGTTGACTCCCTTAGGATTAATAAATTTATCAAGTGTAATCCGCAAAATACATCAAATTTATGTCATGCTTGTTCCCTTGGTAAACATGTTAAACTTCCTTTTGGTCTTTCAACTTCTCGTACTAAGATGCCTTTTGATATTGTTCATTGTGATCTTTGGACGTCTCCAGATTTAAGCACTTCGGGGTATCGATACAATTTGTTATTATTCGATAACTACTTGAATTTTTATGGACTTTTCCTTCATCTAAAAAGTCTCAAGTCTTTGCAACATTTCTTAAGTTTCGGGCTTTTATACGTACACAATTTGAAAGAGAAATAAAACATATACAATGTGATAATAGTCGAGAATTTAGTAATGTTTCATTTTGGGATATTGGTCACAAAAATAGTTTATCTTTTTGTCTATCTTGCCCGTGGTATTGTCATCTCAGAGTTTTTGGATGCTTATGTTACCAGTTATTTTTTTCCTCGTCTATCCATAAGCTTCATCCCCGTTTCACTCTGAGTGTTTTTTGGGGTTTTCCAAACAATCATCGTGGCTATGAATTCTATGATTTATCTTCTCACAAAATTCTTATCAATCGTCATGTTACATTTGACGAAACTCAATTTCCCTTCTCTAAAGTACAAAACAACTCTCCAGTTTCTTATGATTTTGTGGACCGGTATATCTCAATATATATTGCACCACTAACAAGGCATATATCATTTTACTTTTCAAAACATACACCACATTTCTCTGTTTTATGATGGTATTGACCGCAAAATTAACATCAATGAGTTCATCCCGACCTTTGATTGTATGAACCTGCAAAGCGTGACGAAAAAGATGAAGAAACTCTAATTCCGATTCGATTCGTGGATTTGTTAAGCACGTTTATTTTGCTCAAGGATGACGCCGATGGGGAAGGAGGGAAGCTTATCCCTCATCGCCAATCTCTGCCGGAAACCTAGCTACTGCCACTGGAACAAGCAGTCGCTTCTGTCACTTGATCAAGGCATCGCTGCCGCCAGACCAAGCACCGTCGTTGCAGCCATAGTCGCTTGCTCGGATCTAGCCCCTTTCTGTATCACCTAACCGAGATCCAGCCGCATGAGTATGTCCTCTTGTCGCATGTCGCCGCTGTTTTTTTCATATTTGGAACGCCAACACGACTGTCCATTAGGGTAAGAAACATCTTCCAAGAAATAACATAAGAAGAAAGGTACTAAAAAGAAAACCCAACTTTGGTGAGGATCTCATGATTAGAGGAAGCAATATGTGGTACCTCTATGGATGTATGTTTTTAGAGGCCAATTATGTAACCTGTGACTTCTTGATTTTTTTTCTCACATTTTACCTGATTAGAATCTTTCATTTCCTCTTCTCTCTTTGGTTGTATATATGAGGTTTTTTGTTTCTAGATCTAAATTTTTTAAGGAATTTTGGAGTTTAAAATTCAAAGGTATCACATATATATATCACATATTCACAATGGTATTACAGTTGTATCAGAATGGTATTACAATTATATCACAACGATATTATAGTTGTATCACAATGATATAACAGTTGTATCACAATGGTATCACATTGAGTATCATAGTGTATCTTGTGTATTCTAGGTATCACACTGATTCCGGGTCACACAGTGATAATCGCTGGAATAAGGTTTACGAGAGAGAGGAGAGACAAAAAATTTAAAATACCTCAAATGCCCCTAAATTAAAATTCTAAGTTAAGTTACCAAAAATATTAATTTTCTAATTTATCTGTGATTTGTGGTTGAGATTGGAGTTCTCTCGATCGGAATGCCTTTGGTTCATGTTAGAATGATATCTTGGGAAGTTTCGTGGCAATCCGACGTGATTTGAAGGGTCCGACTTGGTTTCCTTGCACGCGACTTAGATTTCCTCGCACAATCTGAATTTGTTCATACTTACACATGCATGGCTTAATCTTTTAGACAAGTGGCAGGATAAACCAGGTAGCATTCCTCTTCGACGTAGCCCGCCACATAAGGAAAAGCCGAGACGTGACGAGCAATCGTTTTGGAGAAGCGAGAACTCTAAATAAGGACAAAAGCAGGAGCGTGTAAGACCCATCCCCACATCAGGTTCCATACTTACGGTTATCACAAACAACCGAGTTCTCCCTTGAATGACCTCTCTCTCTCTATATATATATATATATATATAGGTGGGTTCAATCGAGGACAACACCTATTTAAGAAAATAAGAGGATAAATCTCAACCACGAATTAGATAAAATCAAGGGCATAAATCAATAATGGCAAATTCAGTAATTATAGGCTATAGAAGGCAGCTTTCCATCCACAGTCAAATGATTTTAGGGGTAAAATGGGAATAACAAATTTTAGAGGAGTTTCTATGTTTATGCGAGTGATTAATCAGGGATATGATTATCCCTACCAAATTTTCTCTACAATCCTTTCCAAAATTTTCTCACATGACAGATTCATCGTCTTGAGATCTCAACATCTGCATCATTCAAAGTCGGATTACACATGAACAACTTTTAGATTCTCAACAGTGGATGCGACAGGTATGATTTTACTACTCCATCTTCCTAACCTCTCCTGATTTTGGTTTGTTGAACGTAAACCGTAGCGTTTCTTTTAACTATGGTGTTCTGATTTTCATTGAAGGACTATGAAAACGTAGTAGGCTTGCAAAAAAGTCAGGTGTTGGAAGCTTTAAAAACACCATTGAAGACCCATTCGACATTAATGATTTTGAGGTCAGTGAAGACAACGATCGAACCCTATCAAACCTCTCGTTGATGAAGCCGACAGATAAACATTTCAATTAATTTAAACTATTACCGATTTATATGATTTCTAACATAATTGGAATGCTCATATGATTTCAAATTCATTTGTGATTGAAAAAATGTTGTAATATGCATATTGTGGTCACAAATGTAATTGGGCTTCATGGGGTTGTTGTTCATATAATTTCTAATCATGTGTGATTCATAAACTATGTAATATGCATTTGGATTTAATTGACAATGTGATTGGGTTTGGATTAACAGGGTAAGGTTAATGGGCTCCTTGCATAACCAAATATTGCTAATCATTCCTTATTGTATGATTATAGGAAACTAATCACTTGTAATATTAGTAATATAAACCTATTTTGGTGTTTAGGATTGGGTTAATGGTGTTTATAATTGATATAACATAACTGACATGTTTATATGATTTCTAATCATCTGTGATTCACAAGTTGTTGTAATATGCATATGGTGTGATAAAATGAAATTTGAGTTCATGGGGTTATTGTACTTATAATTTTTAATCATGTATGACTCACAAAGGTGATGATATGCATATGGATTTGATTAACAATGTGATTGGGGTTAGGATTCATGGGGTTTGGGGTTCATGCGATCCTTTCATAACCAAATCTTGCTAATTCATTCATTATTGTATGATTATGGGAAACTAATCGCATGTCATATTGGTAACATAAACTTATTTTAGGGATTGGGATTGTGTTTAATGATATTCATATTTGATAATATAAATGGCATGTTCTTATGATCTATATCATATGTGATTCACAAATCCTGAAATAAGCATATGATTTATGTTGTTGATGCAACAATCGACACTGTGAGTATAAAGTACTTATTAAAGATCTTGCTTTCAAGCCTAATGCTATGAGGTATAAAGTGACCGTGCATGCGACAAATTTTGCAAAGTTGGATCCTAAGCTAACCAAGAAGATAATACAAAATGCATCGAAACCAAAAGTGCACGTCTTGCTTAGATCTTGATTATTGATAGTCGCTTTTTGGATAAATGGCCAAGCTCTTGAACAATTCACATTGGGGATATTATTTTCCTCTTAGGAAGACTTAGCATTAGAATGTTGATAAACAATAGTTTATTTGCTTAGTTATATGGGTAATGATGTGGTTTATTTGAAATAGTATATGGATGAAAGTTTTGGTACATATTGTTATGTTAAACATTGTAAATCATGTAAATTTTCGGTATTAATATGTGATCCACTATGATTTTGATTGGATGAATATGGTAGATAATACATGTCCAATTTCTTCATAGTACAATCACATATAATTATGTGGTGCATAATAGAATTAAATATTCTATCAGATTCCTTCATAGTACAATCACATATGATTATGTGGTGCATAATAATATTAAACATTCTGTCAGATTCTTTCATAGTACAATCACATATGATTATGTGATGAATCCTACACTTAAAACACTATATCCAATTTCTTCATAGTATAATCACATATGATTATGTGGTGCATAATAGAATTAAACTCTTTGTCCAATCTCTTATTAGTACAATAACATATGATTATGTGATGCATGATATACTTAAACATTCTGATCGATTTTTTCACACTACAATCACATATGATTATGTGATGCATAAAACACTTAAAAACTTTGTACAATTTCTTTATATTATAATCACACATGATTTTGGAATGCAAACTACACTTGAACGTTTTGTCCAATTTATGTACAATATAATCATATATGATTTCAGAATGCAAACTATACTTAAACATTTTGTCCAACTTTTATATAGCATAATCATATGTGATTAAATATTATACAAATAACAAAAAAACAAGTTGAAAAAATTATACAACTCTGATACGAAATAATAATGTATAACGTACTCAAACACATAATCAAATTAGTATTATGCCATCAATTATGCAATTAATCAGACATTCCAGACATTCCTTTCTTCACTCGACAATTGCATGATTCGTGGTTTGTGAGTTCACCACACAAGTGCCTGCATCAAAATTGTCCATCATGGATACATTCGAGCTCCAATTTTGTCCACCATCTCACAATTGACTGCATCACAATTGACATTCGTCGTGACATGACCTACAATATATAAATGTTTGGGTAAAATTTCACCAGTCTCGACCACGACCAGAAAAAGAAAACATATTTCTTACACAACACTTTTCTAAGCTAAAACCACGTCTTATTATCAGGGCTAAAGTTTAAAGTTACTCACGACACTCGTCTAGCTCACACGACCGTCGTAACATACCTTACGACCTCGACCAAACTAACGTATGACTCAACTGTTATGATTTCTATGTTTAATGCATGATCAACACCATTAATGGGAAACGGATATAACCGACACGAGTAATTACGAGTATTAACTCTCAAAGGCCGTTACGACCATTACTCCGACATTCATGAGGATCATTTAAAAGCTACGAAGACTATAAATACAAAGACCCTAGCCGCATTTGCAAACATCTGAATTTAGGAGAACACCTACAGCGCACCAAAAGCTCTCAAACGAAGAAGTACTCTCTTTCGAGTAGACGACGCACGACGCACTAGATTTACATACGATATAGTTGTTTACTTTACATCTAAAGTCTTTCTTTCAATTGTATTGTAATCATTGTACTCTCGACATCTGAAACATAAGGACATCGCCCATGTTTGGCGACCATAGTGCAGTGACGACACTCACAGTCGTCCGCGGGTTTTTTCCTCGTTGAGGTTTTTCCCGCGTCACCAAAATCTTTTCTGTCTCGTTTACATTTTTTGTCTTAGTCGCATTGCTTTGTCGAACGATTTCTATCTTTAGTTGTTAAGCTCCACAATCAACCTTAAGTTATCCTTCTGGACGATTTTTGGCATTAACAGTTTGGCGCCCACCGTGGGGCCCCATCTAGTGAAAGTCTTCGACAAACGTGCGTCTTACTAACGGTTTCTTGGAGTTTCCTCTTTTTTCTGTTTCAGGAAAATGGCAGGTCATCAAGAGCAGCTCATTGCCCAGATGTATCAGGAGTTGGAAGCTGTGTGCAACCAAATCAATGCCCTTGTTGAGCAAAGTCGAAGGGCAACTGAGGAAATCGCGCGACTGAGGAATCAGAATCCGAGTGGATCGTTCGGACCGCAGAACGGTCCAAGACCATTCGTTCAGAATCCAGGTCCAGGATGCTCATGGGACAGCCGACGACTATCTCCTGGAGGAAGTCGTCCTGGACCAGAGCAAGCCTGACCAGAAAGTCTTTATAGGTTCGTCCCTCGATCCCTGCCTCAAAGAAAAGCTGATATCTTTTTTACAGGAACACGCCGACTGCTTTGCCTGGTCGCACGAAGACATGGTCGGCATAGACCCCAGCGTTATTTCCCACAAGCTCAATGTCGACCCGTCATTTAAACCTGTCAAACAAAAGCGGCAGAAATTTGCTCCTGAAAGGAATAAGGTGATAAATGACAAGGTCGACAACCTCCTCAAGACAGGGAAAATTTGAGAAGTAAAGTACCCCGACTGGTTTGCCAATGTCGTGGTCGTACAGAAAAAAATGGCAAATGGAGGGTCTGTATCGATTTCACATATCTCAACAAGGCTTGTCCAGAGAACCCATTTCCATTGCCACATAGCGATGCCATGGTCAACGAGACAACAGGACATGAACTATTGACGTTCATGGATGCTTATTCTGGATATAATCAGATCCTGATGCACGTCGAGGACCAAGAAAAGACTGCATTCATGACAGATCGAGGTATTTACTGTTATAAAGTTATGCCATTCGGTTTAAAAAATGCAAGTTCCACCTACCAGCGTCTAGTGAACAAGATGTTCAAAGATCACCTTGGTAATACGATGGAGGTTTATATCGACGACATGCTCGTCAAGTCAAAGCAAGCAGTCGACCACGTCGATCATTTGAGGCAGTCGTTCGACATCCTCCAAAAATATAGCATGAAGCTCAACCCGATGAAGTGTTCCTTTGGTGTCAGTGCCGGGAAATTCCTGGGTTATATGGTCACTCGTCGGGGAATTGAGGCCAATCCCGACCAGATCAAAGCCATCATCGAGATCAAATCTCCAAGAAATTTCAAAGAAGTCCAAAGGCTCACTGGTCGGGTAGCAGCTCTGAACATGTTTATCTCTCGATCCTTGGATAGATGTCATCTATTTTATAACGTCCTCAGGAAAAATAAAGGCTTCAACTGGACCGACGATCATGAGCAAGCATTGCAAAAACTGAAGGAGTACATGACATTGCCGCCTTTGCTATCAAAGCCTCACGATCATGAGGTCATGCAGCTGTATTTGGCTGTCAGTCCTAATGCAGTAAGTGCCGTCCTGACACGAGAATATGAAAACAACAACGGCCGATTTACTATGTAAGTAAATCTCTCTTGGACACCGAAACCAGCCTGTCTTGAGAAAACCAGAGTTGACAGGTCGATTGGCGAAATGGAGCATATATCTCAGTGGTTACGACATCGACTTCAAACCCAGGACAACAATTAAGTCGCAAGCTTTGGCGGATTTTATCGCTGATTTCAGTCCTGAACTGGAAAAAGAAGCAGAGATCGAGGTGTCTACTGTGGCGACTCACGACGACGTACCCTGGACTTTACATGTCGACGGATCATCTAACAATAGGGGTTCAGGACTAGGCGTCGTCTTAAAGTCGCCACAGGGGGGCAAGATGGTGTATTCCGTGCGATGCGACTTCAAAACCACCAACAATGAAGACGAGTATGAGGCCCTGATCGTGGGAATGAATATGGCCCACGACTCGGGGGCAACCGCGCTGCATGTCAAAAGCGATTTTCTCCTGGTCGTGAACCAGATGAATGGAGAATTCGCGGCCAAAGATTCAAAGATGACAGCATACCTGAAGGTAGCAAAGGAAAAATCAGAAAAGTTTAAATCATTTTTAATTGAACAGATTCCAAGGGACCAGAGTACTCAAGCCGACGCTTTAGCAAACCTTGGGTCTGCACTTGTCGAACCAATATTCGACAGTATTCCCATGATCCACCCGGCGACGTCGTCCATCGAAAATGACGATGTCATCCAAATCGAAGACCAGGAAGATGATTGGTCGTGCGACATTAGAAATTTCCTTATGCACGACCAACTCCCAAAAGACAAGATGGAAGCTCGGAAGATCAGATTCAAGGCATCCAGGTATGTCGTGATCGGAGATAGACTCTATCGACGATCATCGACAGGCTTAAACCTGATATGCGTCATCAGCAAAAGTCAAGTCCAAAGAATCCTTCAAGAGATGCACGATGGGGAGTGTGGCAATCACTCAGGTGGTCGTAGTTTGGCTAATCGTATCTCTCGACAAGGGTATTTTTGGCCAACACTACGACAAGACGCCATTAGGTATGTCTAGAACTGTGATCCTTGGTAACGACATTCAGGTACGTCCCATAAGCCTTCTGAACCTTTACACTCGACACTGATCCCGTGGCCCTTCATGAGATGGGGGATGGACATTGTCGGCAAGTTACCTCCTGCCCCAGGGCAAAAGGTATTTATTCTCGTACTTACGGATTATTTTTCTAAGTGGGTGTTAATGCCAAAAATCGCACCAAAGGGACAACTTAAGGTCGACGTGGACTTAAACAACTAAAGAAAGAATATTTCGACGAGACGTGCGACGATAAATAAAATAATGAAACAAGGGATTTGATGACGCAGGAAAAACCTCAATCGAGGAAAAAACATGCGGACGACAGTGGGTGTCGTCGCTGCACTATGGTCGCCAATCAGGGGCGATGTCCTTGGATACTGGTGTCGATCGTACAGTGATTACAATACAAATGAAGAAAATGCTTCGTAATGTAAAGTACAAGTGTTTGAACGTAAAAACAAGTGTTTGTCGTGTACGAAACAAAGTATGAACTGCTGGTCGAGGGCTGTTGTCGTGCGTCGAGAGCGATACTTAGAATAATGGTTCTTCACTTCAGGTGTTCTTGAATATTGCTTCGGTTGTTAATCGCCGGATATTTGATGTGTTGAAATGTTGATTGAGCTTGATATTTATAGTCTTCGCGTCCTTAGCTTCATCCATGAATGCTCCTTTAATGGCCTTAACGGTTGGAAACGGTCGCCGGAGTAATGATCTTCGTCCGTTACGGTCGCCGGCTGTTTAATGATTGCATCGGTTATAGACGTTGCTCCTTAATGACTTTTACTCCTGCATAAAACACTTAATAAATGGTCATGGTTAACGTTAGCTTTGGTCGAAGTTGCACGTCCTTATATAATAGTCGTGCGGATCGGGCGACGCTATGGTCGAGCGTCGTAAGGAACTCTCGACTTACCTTTTATGAGGGACGACGATGGTGTTCTAGGTCTTTGTCGAGACCTTATCTTAATACAAGATATAGTGCCTAATCATACGTCTTACCTGTTCTGGTCGCGGTCGAGCGACGTGATTTTTTGCCCAAACAGTGGGTAGAAGCAGCTGCCTTTTCCCAAGTTCGGGACAAGGAAGTCGTCTCTTTTATCCATGCTAACATCATATGAAGGTTTGGGATTCCATCCGAAATTGTCTGCGACAATGGATCCCAATTCATAAGCAACAGGACTCGACAGTTCTGCGAAGACCTCAATATCAAGCTAACGACCTCGACACCCAGATATCCCCAAGCAAATGGACTCGTAGAGTCGAGCAATAAGACCATTATTGCTTCGATCAAGAAAAGGTTAAAAGCTGCCAAAGGAAAGTGGGTCGAAGAACTCCCTTCAGTCATGTGGGTGAATCGCACGACGACTTGCACGTCCACAGGACAAACTCCTTTCTCTTTGGTCTATGGTTGTGAAGCAGTTTTGCCGGTCGAGGTCCAGCTCCCAACCTCGAGGCATACTTCCGTCGACCATAACCTGGTTAATTTAAGTTATGACCTCGACGCCCTTGAAGAACTTAGAGAATCAACATTGATCAGAATGGCGTCGCAGAGGAAAGCGGTCGAACGACATTTCAACAAGAACATCAAAGCTAAAGTCTTTCAAGAAGGCGACTGTTAATGCCAAAAATTGCACCGAAGGGACAACTTAAGGTCGATGTGGACTTAATCAACTAAAGAAAGAATCTTTCGACGAGACGTGCGACGAGGGAAAAAATAAATGAGACAAGGGATTTGATGACGCAGGAAAAACCTCAATCGAGGAAAAAACCTGCGGACGACAGTGGGTGTCGTCGCCGTACTATGGTCGCCAATCAGGGGAGACGTCCTTGGTACTGGCGTCGGTCGTACGATGATTACAATACAAATGAAGGAAATACTTCGTAATGTAAAGTACAAGTGTTTGAATGTAAAAAATAGGTGTTTGTCGTGTGTGAATACAAAGTGTGAACTTCTGGTCGACGGTTGTTGTCGTGCGTCGAGAGCGATACTTGAGCTTTCCTTCGAGTGTTCCTGAGTTCGCTGTAAGGTTCTGGCTTTCGATACTTGATCTCCAGAGTTTGAATGTTCTGTGCTATGAGTTTGGATGGTTTTCTCTGCTGTTTGGTGATGTTTGGTGATGTTTGCTGATGTATACTGGATGTTAACTGATGTATACTGGATGTTAACTGATGTCTCTTGAAATGAGACTTTAGCTTGTCTTTTATAGTCATCGTGTCATTGATTAGCTCCATTAATGCTTTGATCAACGGCTACAACGGCTGGAAACGGTCGCCGGAGTGATTATTCATAATGCTCTTCGTCCGTTACAGCTGCTTGCTGTTAATGGCTATCGATCGTTAATGGTTGTGTCGGTTATATCCGTTGCTCTTTAATGACTTTGACTCCTACATTAAACACTTAACAAACGTAACAGTCAAGGTTAACGTTAGCTTTGGTCGAAGGTGCAACGATCTTACGCGATGGTCGTACGGGACGGGCGATGCTATGGTCGTGCGTCATGGGAGACGTACGACTTACCTTTTACGGGAGACGGCGGATGTTTTGTGGGTTCTCGTCGAGACCTTATCTTAATACAAGATTTAGATTATAACGTGCGTCTTACCTGCTCTGGTCGTGGTCGTACGACGTGATTTTTTGCCCAAACAGTTTGCCCCCAAAATTTGAAATTTGAATGTCAAATTTAAGTTTTAAATTTTGTCAATCAGACGCATAGGAAATAAGACAAGAGTTAGAAATTACCTCAATCGTCTTGGAACTAGACTAGTCTGTTTCTAACTGAACGAGAAGTTGAAAAGGGAACGAGGTCGTGACGTCATACTGATACACGATGATGCTTACCAGCTGTCAAGGACAGGTGTCGAAGATCCCTGTGGTCATATGAAAGGACGAGGGTGCGCGGCGATAATCAAAGGGCTCGACCTGACATGATCGACTGCATAAATAAAGATTACGATGGATCTTCTCTTGGCGATTTACGTTCGATTAGAACTTGCGAGGATCTTTGACCTAATTTAAGTTTTTCTGAGATCATATAAGATACGACCCTCTAGTTTGCGTATGCGTCTCAAGTCTGCTGCTAGAAAGGCTAGAAAAAACTGGGATATTTGGGGCCTCTCAGAAGTGCAAATCAATTTAACGGGGCTGGCAATGTCGACGGAGCCTAGAAGCACCATTAAAAACGAAGAAGATCTCGATGACTTTAGAAGTCTAGCGAGGATTCCCGTGGGGATTGCCGTGAGCAAGGTTGGCAAGGTTCGACCGGAAATGTGCCCCGAGGGGTACATTGTTATATACGAATACCCATTCAAAATAGGCTTTCACTGGTCATATTCGCCTTTAGTCAAAGAATTCATGTGTGAATTTGATCTTTCGCCGGGGCAACTGATGCCCCAGTTCTGGCGAGTTATCTTGATCATCGAACGACTTACCTCCAACTGGAATCCACCGATGAATGTGAGGGACCTTCTGACGGCGTATAAGGTCAAGAACGACCGGTACCGTCGCTATAGTTTGTTTTCAAGGTTCAAGGGTGATCGTACCCTGGTTTTAAATACTGCGGTCAACGACCGTGGATGGAAGAAGAAGTATGTATTCGTACGGACGTCGACGCTGGACATTGATAGTGACTGGATTAGGGAGGGTTGGAATATGACGGGTGAGCCTTTGATTATAAGTTTTCATGTTATCATGTTTCTCGATTGTTTCTTCGACTGATCTTCTTTTTTATGCGTAGATATTGATTTCGATAAGGTAGAGCCGGATGATGCTTCTAGGGTTAAGATCGAAAAGTTCTTGGAATTTAGTACTGAAGACTGGTCGTACGTCACGCGTCATTTGATAGACGAGGATGATGACAACGTTTTCTTGAGCGACAGAGTGAGGATGGGTCGAGAGGAAAAAGAAGAAGATGAGGACTCTGAGAAGACTGAGGAGGAAGAGAAGAGCGAAGAACCAGAGGTAGAGATAATTGGTAAGTATCCTTTTGTCTTCTTTTCGGTTGACCTGGTCTTTCTGTGTTCTGAATCGTCTAATTTCTTTCTTGTACCATACAGGTGAATCTTAAGCACAAGCGACGTCTTCTGTTGCTAGGAAGATGGCCCAAGTCGAAGTAGCTCGCGAGGCGAGGGAGAAGGACGTTGCGACAACTGGGTCGGGAGTCCTGAAGAGAAAAGAGGTCCCGATAGCCGGGTCGGGCCTCTTAAAGAGGACAAAGGTGTCCGTTCTGAGGGAACCGTCTTTAAGGACGGGTAACCCATCGAGGGTTGCCTTGTCCAGGAAGGCGAAGGCGTCGGTTGCGACCGGCGCGAAATCTGTGGATACTGCGCAACTGGCGACGATGTCTCCCGTCGTCCTATCCGGCCCTTCATCGGCCGACAGGGGCAAAGGCGCGCAGAAGGAACCTTTGGGGGAAACGACGGTCAACTTTACGTTGCCGTCGGATTTTCTGGACGACAATGTCTTGGACGAGACGAAGTTGTTCCCCCATTTGGAAAAATATTTTCTTCCGTCTTTCAGGGAGCGTTTTGATGGGTTTTCTTTCGAGAAGAAAGAGTTCCATACAGTTGGACTCTTATTCTTGGTAAGCCTTTCTTTCAAGACTTGTCGTTTGTCGTTGTCATTGTCGTTGTTTACTAATGCCGCTCATATTATGATTCTTCAGGCGTTCCAAGCTTCCCTGGCATTGCATGCCGAAACGACGAGTATAGAGGCTTCAACGGCTTCTGTTACCAAAGATGAAGATGCATCGTTAGCTAAAGAGAAAGCTGCTTTGGAGCATGAAGAAGCGATGTCGGTGCGCCTTGACCACGCTCTGGACGAATTGGATGCCCTCGGTCATACAAGAGACGAGATAAACTCGCGTTTGAAGGAGTCCCTGATTTTGATGTGCGACCAGAGAGAGGAGCTGGAGGGGATGAAGGAATCCGTAGCCGCGAAGAGGAAGGAAGTCGAGGGAATCAAGGCTAAAGTGATAAATTTGAAGAAGGAGTCCGATGAGTTGAAGGACGAAAATAAGTCTTTCTTTTTTATGCTCGACTTACTGTGCGTGCGGCAGTTATGCGACGTCACCTGCAGGGAAAGGATCCTTTGGCTTCAGCGTCAGATGAGCTGCGTCTCTTTTATGAGAGAGTCGGGACCGAGAGGGATCTCGACTTGGATGATGAGAAGGATGCTGAAGAGGAGATGGCGGGCGAAAGCCTTCGGGACGGGACTTTGGGCATGAATGCGACGGATGTCCCTCCTTTAAATTTGGAATATTATTTTGTTTTGCTTTGCTGCTCGACTGTTGATGGTCGAGCGTGTACCTGACGATCTTTTCAGGAAATGTAGTTTTTTTTTGAACTTGTGTTTTCATATACTTGGTAAGCAAATATCACATCGACGTAATGTAAGATACATAGGAAATCATGTGACTAAGGCCTTTATTGTAATTCGATGAGAATAACGTAGAACACATATAAGAACACGCGATTAAAGCATCCATTCAGGGTATAAAAGCTAAGAAACTTATAGGTAAAGTCGTTTAGACTTTGCGATCGTACGATTAGATCGTACAATGAGTTTGTATCGTATGCCCCTGTGGAGAAATGATCAAGTTAGAGACCTGATCGTTTATGTCATTCGACCTTGCGGTACTAAAGTCATATAGTAGACTTAATGACTACTGTCGTGCGATTCTGCGATAATCTATCGTGCGATTCTGCGATAAAACGATGTCGGGGGTTGGTCGTTGGCTCACCAACGACCCTCCGATGCTTAAGTCAGTAAACGTTTTGTGAGAAAAAAAATCTCGTATGAAAAAGAGTTAGAGAACGTACCTTTTTAGACTCTCTCTATTTGCCCCCTGTCATTTATTACCGTATCCTTTTTGGGAGGAAAAGATAGGTTTTAAATGACAGAATGACACGAAGAAATATTGTCCTGCGGTCGGCTATGTTGTCGTGCGACCGGGCACCATAGTAGACTTATCTTTGTGGAAAATATATTAATCTAGGGATAAAAGAAACGAACCTGTCGAGAGCCTGATCTTTAGTTTATTTTCGCGGCTTCAAGGTAGACCTGTAGCACTCACGAGCGACTCCTGGATTCCCCATGGCGTAGGGAATTTCATTTGACAACTTTTGTATGCTCGGGAGTCGACGGTCGATGGTCATTAGCTGGACCAGCGACATCGTCGATGATGTCCTTGAGATTTCCTTTCGGGAAATGATATGCTAGTTCCTTCTTCAATGCAATACAGTCGTCTGTCACATGACCATGATCGGCATGGAAGTCGCACCACTTTGATTTGTCTTTCTTAGCATCGTCCAGGTCGGACTTCTTTGGCCATCGAATGGTAGCTTGGGTACCTTTCAGAGCTTCGACTAATTCCTTAGCAGATCCTTTGAATCCGTAAGATGATATCTTGGGGTACTGAGTGAACTTAGTCGCGGTCTTGGCCTCTGTTTTCGTCTTGAAACGAACATTTGAAATTTGGCGTGCTGGCTCTATTCTGGAAACAACCTTTGGCTTTGTTGGTCCCGAAGGCCTATACAAGTTTGTTGGTCCCGAAGGCCTATACAACCATAGTAGCCGTATGGATGAACAATGTAGTATCAGAGTGGTTGTACGATTTCAGATATTCGGAGGTTCTTTTCTGACATTTCGTACGGAGTCGTGCAATGGTGGATAAGACAAAAGTATTTTGTACGGAGGACTTCATGATCAGCTTTCGTTGATTCAACGATCTATCATTTCATATCAGCGAATGATAGAGTTCAGCGATAGCTGAAGTCTTGTACTTGATACTTCACATTGAGTGGACAAATCTGAGTCTTCGGTGATCCGCATCAATTCATTAGGAGACTTGTCGCTGGTTCTTGAGCTTGATCTTCGACTTCAGCGTAGAACCTTTGTTGACGTGAAACTTGTCTTCAGGGATCATAAGTAAACAACTAACTTATCAGCGATCATCATAATGACTGAACAGACTCAGAGCATTAATGATGAACAGTTTCGCTGAATGTTTAACTTAAAGAGCGAGAGTTCCTATCAGCGGTACTGTAAGATCTTAGTACTTATCAGCGATAGTGAAACTCTGATACATATTGTTTACTTACAATTTTCACTAAGTATTTAAGAGAGGGTCATTATCAAATCACTGAGGGTTTGGATCAACAATCTCCCCCTATTTGATTATGACATAGCAACAGAGAAAATTGCTATTTAATGAAAAACATAAGGATAAAAAGAACTCATAAAATATTTGTCCCTTTTACTGTTTTCTGGGATCTTTTCAGTACTGATGGAGTAAAGTACATTCGCTGAAATCTTTCTTTAAAACTTTGAATCAGGATACAAAGAAAATGAAAAGATTACAAGTACGAGCGAAATAAATTACAAGTACATAAGAATAACTGATACAATAGAGAAAAGGCGATCATATCAGCTTATAAAGGTTCTTCCTTAATGAGAAGTTCATCAAGGGTCTTTTCAGTGGGGATCATCCAGTCAGGAACCGTTACACCTCGCTTTCTTTTGTTCAGCGCTTCTTCAAAAATCAAAGGTTTTAGGTGTCGTGCCTGAATGTCTTTTCTGAAGTCACACCAGTAGATGAGATCTCTGAGCTGTTCGATTGGAGTGATTTGAAGCTCAGCGATCCGTTGAAAAAATTTACGTCCGTCGTAGTCGAGAAAGAATATTCCATAAGGATTACTGATGACTTTACCAGGGACGAAAAGTTCACATGGTGGCAAAGAAATGTCAAGGGCAGATAGATCAGGATCAGGACCAAGTACTTCAGCGCGAGAGAAACCAATTCCAGTTTCATTTCGTATGACAGGACCTGAGTTTGAATCTTGACGTTTCTTCTTTGGAGAGGCCCTTTTTTCTTTTCAGCTTAAGATTAGGAAGAGGAGGAATGTCCACACAAGAAGATATCAAATCGATCTGTCTGTTTATCAGCTTTTCAAAATGATCTTTGTACTTAGATTGTGATTTTTGGATAGCTAACCTCATCTCCAGCCATTCAGAGAGACCATACCTTTTTACAGTGTCAGCGCGAAAGGTTTCAGATTGGCCATCTTCTCTGAAAAGTTTGATGTCAACAATAGGTACTCCGATAGAGGTTCTTCCAGAGATGAATACCTTGTTGATCTTTGCTGGACGATATCTGAAGTGTATTTTCTCTTTACACCATATCAGGGTGGTCTGAGAAACTTCAGTTTTCTTTTCCACGATCTTCTGGGCTTCTTCCCAAAGCTTTCGTTGAACTTGAATGGGAACACGTTTCAGCTTGGGGTCTTTGACAGATTCTTGAGTAAGCTTGATGGCGTATTCTCTGTCTTTTTCTTCAGCTTCCTTTCTTTCAGCGATGAGGCGTTCAACTCTGAGGTGTTCCTTGTATTCAGCTTTTGAAATTCTGAACTTTGGAGGAACTGAAGGCAGTTGATCACGCCTTAGAATGATTCGCTGATCCTCGAATCGCTTTATTATTTCCTCTCTTTTCTTCTGTTCTTCTTCTCTTAGCTTTTGAGGAGCTAAGGAAGGTCTGTGTCTGTGTGAGAGAGTCTGTTCTTCAGGTTCATCAGTCTCAGAGATCAAATCCAAGACTGGGATTATTTCTTCAGCGGCAGCTGGTATTATTGGTGAAGTCGCAGTTGTGGAGCCTTCAGCGATATCCTCAAACAGGGGAGAGGACTAGCTGAAACACAGCGATCTTACGAGTAAGAACTTGGGTAGAATCAGATAGAGAGAATTGGTTCAAGTGTATAGGCTTGGGTAAAGGAACTGATAGTGTATGATAGAGGAGGGATGGAGTAAGAGATGTTTAGTGTACCTGACAAACCGGCTTTTCAAGCAAGATCATCAGATTGTCATCTTCAGCGACGCTTTTGCCTTTGCCTTTCTCAGCTCCAGAGGCTGAGGGCTTTGTCTTTGTCCGCTCCCCTGAAGGTTCATTTATCGAGATTCCCTTAAGAGCTTTGATCTTCGGAGCAGGTTTGACGATAAAGAAGTCATCGTCATCTTCGTCATCATCATCATCATTCTTTGGAGAAGAAGATGGTTCATCATCAGGGATGTCGACGGCTTCATCATCTTCTGCTTTGGATTCTTCAGCGTCTTCTTCGAGTTGCTCCCCCTCAGATACATAGGCGAGCTTCTCGGTTCCCTCAGGGTGTTCATCTCCCTGAGGTCCAGCGGCTGCTTCAGCTTCAATAGTCTTCTCACCCTCTTCAGTGAAGGTGAGGTCTTCGTTCTTCTCTCCCCTGATAGATTCATCATGGGAAAGGTCTTCAGCGCTCTTGGAAGGGTTTTCAGCTCTCTTCTCCCTCTCTTTTTCATGATGACTGGGGGAGGAATGGGTAGATTCAGCAGCGTTGGTAGGTTCTCTGTCTTCTTGGCCAGAGAGACCTACACAAGCTTCAATCTTTGCTAATCTGTCTTCAAGGCCAGAAATAGCAGGTTTGATCTTCCCGAGCTCAATGCGATCTGTCACTGTAAAATGTTCAGGTTCAGGGACAGGGGCAGGAGCAGGAGTATTCGCCTTGTGCAGCAGCTGTTCGATCATAGTCTTCATCGAACCAACGTCAGTCTTTACAGAGCTTAAGTCAGTCGTCAGAGAGTTGACATTTGTCTTCACAGCAGACATATCTCCCTCTAGTGTTCCAACCGATGTCTTCAGCGTTGTAAATTCGCTGGACATGGACGAAACTGAGCTTTTGAGAGAGGTGTAGTCTGTGTAGATATTAGCGAGCACCTTGGCGAAGTCGCTGAGAGTCTTATCAAGTTGCTTCATGTCATCTGTGGAATCCTTTTTCTCCACCACCGTTGTCAGCTTGTTCAGATTCTCTCCAGCGTTTGTTACAGCTGAAGAGTTATTGGAGAGAGTAGTGGTGAGACCTGTCAGCTTTGTCTCCACGGACTTCAGAGAGGCGTTGATATCTCCCAAATTAGGACCTGTAACATATAAAAACTTGTGAACAGAGGAAAGCTCAGAAGTTTGGGGTTTAGTCACAGTGTTTATGGGTTGTTGATTACCTGCAGGAGGATTTGTGAATTCATCGAAATCACGGGTTCCTGAAAAAAGTTCCATGTCATCTTCAAAAGTGGCCATGGATTGGTCTGCAGGTCCTGTCTTCATCATTTCTGGATTACCAGCTTTAGCTTCCGTAGAAATGATGGCATCTCCAGTGATAACTGGAGGAGAGACCAAATGATTGGAGGGAGAAGCGAAGGATAAGATTGGAGGTTGGGTTCTGAGTTCAGCGTTGGAATCGCTGAGAAACACTTCATCAGTCTTTTGAGAGATTGAGGGAGGTTGGGAAGTTTCCAAGTCTGTAATCTCAACGTTTGGAGACGCTGAGGTTGGGATTGAAGGGATGGCTTGTTCAGGTGTGGCAGAGCGTACCACTGAACGTTCCTTCAGCTCTGCAGAAGGAGCTGAGGAGTCTTCAGCATGAGATTGCTGGGGTTGCTCCTTTGTTTTCTTGATCCTTTAAGAATCAAGTGGGGTGTGAGAGTGTTTCCTTTTAAGAGGAATGGAAGTAGCAACTGGGGTATCAGCGGTGGGTTTGTCTGCTGAAGGAGCTGCAGAAGTAGAAGAAGTATGAGGGTTAAGAAGAGTTAAGAGTGTAGAAAGACGTACCTCATTTACGGTTGGTTTAAAGTCGAGTATCTTTGGACCGACCTGAGAAAGTTTCAGGTCACCATCAGTTGGGTAGGTTTCCTTCAGGCCACATTGGAAGATGGCGCTGATGAAACGTGGGTAAGGAACCCATGGAGGTCTGTCAGCGACGGTGTCCACTCGTAGAACCAGGTCATCATAGATGATCGATGCCCAGTCTATGTTGAGACCTTTCAGCAGTGCATAACCCATTGCTTGCTGAGGTTTAGCGGCTTGGTCGGAGGAGCCACTCTTTGCAGTCATGCAGCTTATCAGATGAGCGAAGATGAAATTCATCTCGCTGGGCATTTTTTATTTCTTGATGATCGTCAGCTTCTTCTCGGGCTTCATGTCTCTGCCTATTTCCCATACATAGCCCATTGTATCGAAGAATGCAATGATGGCTTCCCTGTCTGAGTTTTTCTTGGGGTCAGGAGGGGAACAAAAGGTTTTTCCTTGGTAGCGATGGGAAGGCTGAGAGCTTTGCGAATAATGGCTGGGTGATCTTCATGGTGCCATATTCGATATCGCAGAGGATGCAATCTATTATTTTTGAGGGATCTTTGGCAGAAGGTAATTGAGTGTGTCTCGCTGAGTACCAGAATTGTGAGAGCAAAAGCTGATGTGCAGGAGGTGTTATGGTCAGGGCTGTGGAGATGCAGCAATTCTTCAGAAATTTTACAGCATCATCTAGATGTGTGACTTGCTTTCGAGGAGGAAACTCGAGAAGCGCAGAGAGGTTGTTCACCTTAGTCCAATCCAGTTTGTCAAGTTCAAACTTGACTTGTGGAGCCTTGAGGATTTCCACTTCCTCAGAGTCAGCGGAGATGTTCTCAGCGGTAGCAGGAATGTCAGACGAGGCCATTTCTCTGTATTTAACAGTTCAACCAAAGATGTTAACAAATAAGAATGATCTTAATGTGGAAAGAAATTCCAATAAGATGTTTCGAATTTTATCCATTTCATTCAGACATAAATGCCTTAATGAAGATTAGGGTTTTTCTTGATTTTTAAAACGAAATGTAAAACCCATTTTCTTGTTTTCCAGTTTTCTATGAAGAAATAGATTCTGGAAACGAATGAGGAACAAGTTTAAGATTTTGCATTTAAACTTGAAGAACAACCATGAAATGGTTGTGTTCATAAAATCACGAAAGAAAATGATTTCATTTTACGAAGTTCTTTTGTTTGATCTTGTTAAAACAATGAGAAGATCGGAAACAAGTTATACGCATTCGGTAATAAATAAGAACATATTAACCTTGATGTTTGATGAAGAAGATGATGAACAGTTCTTGAAGTTTGAAATCACAAATGCAACAGTGAATTCTTTCTTTCGGAGGAAGATTGATCGCGTAAAAGAAAAATATAAACAAGGAGTTTGTTTATATAGAGATTTTAGAAAGAGAAAATCTTGAGAGGGAAAAGATTTTCATCATGACACGGACACGTGTTTGCATTTGATTGGAAGTTTGAACGAGACTTGCAAACGTGTGTCAGGAAGAGAAAACGTGCCGGGGTTTATCCGTTGCAATGACGTCACAACTGTCCTTTCATATTCTTGGTTGTCTCTGAGGTTTTGAAAAACTCAGAGATACTTTTGAAAACATGAAGTACTGAATGAAAATATTCAGTGAAGGTTTTAAGAAATTTCAAAATATCGCTGTTAAGGAAGAGATATTCAGCGATGCATTTTGTTTTGAAATCTTGCATTTTCATGCGATTGTCAGAGAGAGAAAACATACCTTGATATCAGTGAATCAAGTTTATTCAGAGAGAAGATGCTAGAATGGGTTATACAAGTTGATTTTATCCTTTCGCTGATTAATGTGAACCGCTGAAGATTTTATCCTTCAAAGTTTAGCATTCCAAGCTCGCTGATGAGAAAGTTGAATCTTGTCTCATCAAGAGGTTTGGTAAATAAGTCAGCTAACTGATAATCAGTTGGGATAAAATGAAGTTCTATATCACCATTCATCACATGATCTCTGATAAAATGATATCTGATTTCTATATGTTTGGTCTTTGAATGTAGTACTGGATTGTTTGCTATAGCGATGGCACTTGTGCTGTCGCAATAGATTGGAATTTTAGAGAGCTGAAGATCATAGTCTAGTAGCTGATTTCTCATCCACAAGACTTGAGAACAACAGCTTCCAGCAGCTACATATTCAGCTTCAGCTGTGGAAGTGGACACTGAATTTTGCTTTTTACTTGTCCAACTTACCAGCTTTCCACACAGGAGCTGACATCCTCCTGTGGTGCTTTTCCTATCCATTTTGCAACCTGCAAAATCACTATCTGAATATGCAGTTAGATCGAATCCTGAATCTTTGGGATACCAAAGACCTAGATTCGCTGTACCCTTAAGATATCGAAAGATTCGCTTTACAGCTTTCATATGAGATATCTTAGGTTCAGCTTGATATCGTGCACACAAGCATGTTGCAAACATAATATCGGGTCGGCTAGCTGTAAGATACAATAGTGAGCCGATCATCCCACGGTACAGCGTGACATTGACAGGAACACCCTTTGTGTCCTTATCAAGTGTCAGCGGTGGTGCCATAGGGGTTTTCATAGCTGAACTTTCAGTTAAGTCGAATTTCTTCAGCATATCTTTAACATATTTTCCCTGATTAATGAAAGTTCCTTTTTCAGTTTGCTTAATCTGAAGACCAAGGAAATATGTTAGTTCACCCATCATGCTCATTTTATACTCATCTTTCATTCTATCAGCGAAACGAGTACAAAGCTCAGGGTTAGTAGAACCAAATATAATGTCGTCAACATATATTTGAACTAGAATGATATGACCTTTTACTTTTCTAAAAAATAGTGTTTTATCAATCTTACCTCGCTCAAATTTTTCAATATGGAGATAAGTGGAAAGAGTGTCATACCATGTACGTGGAGCTTGCTTCAAGCCATAAAGTGCCTTATCCAGTTTATAAACATAATCTGGACGCTTAGGATCTGAGAATCCTGGAGGTTGTTCCACATATACTTCTTCATTCAGCTTTCCATTTAGAAACGGTGACTTGACATCCATCTGATGTACTTTGAAGTTATTGTGTACAGCATATGCTAAGAATAGACGAATAGATTCAAGTCTTGCTACAGGAGCAAATGTTTCGTCATAATCTATGCCTTCCTCTTGTCTGTATCCCTGAGCAACAAGACGAGCTTTGTTGCGGGTTACAGTACCATGTTCGTCCAACTTGTTTCGATAGACCCATTTAGTGCCTATCACAGTTTTGTCAGTTGGTCTTCGAACAAGTTTCCAAACTTTGTTTCTTTCAAATTCAGTCAGCTCTTCTTGCATGGCGCTGACCCAGTTTGGATCTTTGAGGGCATCATCTACTTTCTTTGGTTCAGTTAGTGAAATAAAATTTACAAATAAACAAATATTACCTGCACTTCGTCGAGTCTGAATCCCAGCGTTTGGATCACCAAGAATTTGATCAATTGGGTGATTTATAGTCCATCGCTGAGCCGGAGCGTGAGACGCTGACTCAACTTGAACTTGAGGAGCTGAAGATGAAGCTTCAGCGACGTCGGGAGTATCAGCCAAGAGAGGAATTGATGCAGTTGTCATTATATTCACTGATTGCTGAGAAGTAGATGGAAGGTCTGAGACATTTGGATCAACTGCAGGTATAGTGTTTATAGGAACAGCTGAGACCCATGATGTTTCAGCTTCACTATTCTGCATGTTTGGAATGATAGTGGGACTATCATCTTCTACTGGTTGAGCATGAGGAGTGGGAAAATCTTTTGAATCACCAAGATGAGAAAACATCCATTGATTCAGTTCTTCTGTATCAGCGTTCGATTTAGAGTTCGCTGAACGGGATTCGTCAAACGTGACGTGAATAGTTTCTTCCACAGTTTGTCTTCTTCGATTGAAGACTCTGAAGGCTTTGGAAACTGAGGAGTATCCAAGAAAGATTCCATCATCAGCCTTAGGATCTAACTTTCCAAGAGCATCTCTATTGTTCAGTATGAAACACTGACATCCAAAGATGTGAAGAAAGCTGATTGAGGGCTTTCTCCCATGAAAAAGTTCATAGGCTGTTTTATTGAATCTTTTGACTATCAGCGACCTGTTTTGCGTAAAACAAGCAGTGTTGACAGCTTCTGCCCAAAACTGAGTAGGCAGGTGAGAATCGCTGAGCATTGAACGTGCAGCTTCAATAATTGTTCTATTTCTTCTTTCAGCGACTCCATTTTGTTGCGGTGTTCTTATTGAAGAAAAGTTGTGAGAAATACCCTTACTCTCAAAGAAGGAATCAAGAGAACTGTTTTTGAATTCAGTTCCATGATCACTCCTTATTGAGCGAACGGTCAGATTGTTCAGGGTTTCCATCTTCCGAACAAAGGTGATGAGTTCTTCAGGGGTGTCACTCTTAGAACGGAGAAACATTACCCAAGTGAAGCGAGAGAATTCATCAACTATGACCAGCGTATATTTCTTTCCAGCGATGGATTGTTTGTTAACAGGGCCAAACAAATCCATATGGAGTAGTTGTAGAGGAGATGACACTGAAGAAACTTGCTTTTATTTAAAGCTTGCTTTGGTCTGCTTCCGTTTTTCACACGCTGAACATAATGACTCTTTGGCGTATGAATGCTGAGGTAGACCAGTGACTAACTCTTTTGAAGAAAAAGTGTTCAGTGTCTTGAAATTTAGATGAGATAACCTCTTATGCCATAGCCAGTTGACATCAGATGAGGCTTTTAGCCCTTCAACATATGCGACTCTTCTGAAGGAGGTTGTACCATTTGAAAGTACACCATACCCTCGGGTATGTCCTTTTCCGTTTCCACCGAAAGTCACAGAGGGACCCTTCTCTTCCTTGTATTCAGCGAGCAGGCTTTTCTTACCAGTCATGTGTCTAGAGCATCCGCTATCGAGATACCAGATACCCTTCTTAACCTGTAATACAAAGGAAGATTAGTTTTTCTTGGGTACCCACTTAACCATGTATACACGTTTGTCAGTGGAAGTAGTTGGAATGGAAGGTTCAGCAGTCTTCGCAGCATTTGAAGATTCAGCTTTGTCTTTCTTCACTTTGGTTAATTTCTTAACCTCAGTGGTAGAATTCACCTTTACCTGATTTGCACCAGGGTTGGTCTTCTTTGCCTTGGGGGCAATCTTCACTTTAGCTATCTTTTCAGCTTTGGTGGCTGTGGGGCACTTACTAGCAATATGATCAGTGAGTCCACAGTGATAACATTTCCTCTAGCTGAAAGTAGTTCTAGGACCATTTGTATGCTGAGCTTTTAATTTAGAATTAGAAGTACCAGCACCAAGTAAGCTATTTGCTTTAGAAATGGGACGAACGTTCAGTTCTTCAGATTTCTTACCAAGGACGTCCAATCTGAGTCTAGGAGTAGATCGCTGAATAAATCCAGATATCTGCTTCCTTGATCCAGAGGGATGAGCCACTGAAGCTTTAGAAGCATTCAGTTTTGGTACTAAGGTAACCTTCTGAGGATTCTGGTAAATAACAATTCCTTTACCTTTGTCTTTACAGACAGAGGTATGTTTTGAATAAACCATTTTCTCCTTGCCTTTTGAGGAGGTAGGAGTTTCCTCAAGGATTGGTGTAATGGACGAGGAGCACTGAGAAGATGAAGTATCAGCGACTGAGGATACGAACGTTCCAAATTTAAGCATTGAACGCTCAGTGGTTGGTTTTGAAGTTTCATATTTGTAACCCAAACCACGTTTATCACTCAGTGGAATTTGAGACTTTATTATCTCAGTGATCTTTGTTGAAGAATTACACCATCCTTCAACAGTAGCTTTTTCAGCCTTTAATGCAGCGATAGCTTCTGCTCGTTCGATTTTGACTAGCTGATTTAAATATACTTGATCTTTAAAATCTTCTTCAATTTTAGAAAGCTTTTCTATTTGAAGGTGGCAGTTTTTAAGCTTTTCAGCGAGATCAAGATTTTGGTTTTCAACCACGGTTTTGCCGTTCATGGCTTCGTATAAACTTATAGTCAAGAGATCGATCTTACGGAGACTATCAGCTTCATCAATATTTGCAATATTGGTAAAGAAAGAAGGTGATACCTGAATGGCAGATGTTGAAGTGGAGGGAATGTCTGAACTTTCTTCCTCTTCTTCAATCTTGGCCATGAGACATTGATTTGCTTCATCATCTTCAGAGTCAGATGATGATGCTTCTTCATCAGAAGCAGCCCAATCATAGTCAGCCATCAGGCCTTTGCCTTTCTTCTTAAAGCTTTTCAGCTTCGCATATTTTTCTTTCAGCTTTGAGTATTTGTCATCTTTATTCCTTGGAACAAAGGATTTCTTTGTAAAAGCTGAGGGTCTAGAAACTTTCTTAGACCTGCACTCGTTAGCAAAATGTCCTATTTTTTCGCAGTTAAAACAAGTAGCAGTAGCCTTATCAACAAAAACTGATGATTTAGGCTTGTCAGTTATGGAAAGAGGTTTGTTCTTTCTAAACATTTTCTTTTTGGCAAATCTCCTGAACTTCTTAGTTAGGGGAGCCAAAGATTCATCATCTGAAAAATCAGAATCTGATGACCTTTCAGAGTTACTCTCTAACTCAGTGATAGTGACCGAGGGTCGCTGAGTAGAAGGTTCCTCTGAGATTAAAGCAACATGGGTGCTTTTGGAATCTTTTACAAGATTCTTCTTAAGATGGCTTGATTGCTCATGATTCAGCAACGTGCCATATAAGGTAGCAAGGGTCATTGATTTTAGATCCTTTGACAGCTTGAGACACATAGAATAATTGTCACAGCTTTCAGGTAAACATTCTAGAAACTTTGTCAGCACCTCAAAGTTAGAATATTCCTTACCAACAGTTTTCAGATCTATAATTAAACAATTAAAACGTTGGTGAACTTCAGAGAGAGTTTCATTCTTACCAGAAATGAAGCTTTCGTATTGTCTTACCAGGTTGATCTTTCTTGAGTCCTGGACTTCAGACGTTCCTTCATACTGAACACATATTGTGTCCCACATGGCTTTTGATGATTTCAGGTTCATGACGGAATGGTAGACTTCGTCAGGAAGGGCCATGGATAGTATGGATCTGCCTTTTGTATCTATAGCCACTTTCTTCTTATCTTCGTCGGTCCACATGTGTATTTCCTTAGGAATCAGCCTTTCTGGAATAGCAGGTCTATTTGCAGTGGCTGAAACTGAAGGATCAATTGTTACAGGGATGTATGGGCCGTTTTCAAGATAGTAAGGCATAGTGGGGTCTACACCTTCTAAGAAGAGTGCCATCCTATTTTTCCATAAGTTGAAGTTGTCTCTGGAAAATCTAGGGGGTTTTGCAAGAGAACCATTGTCTATATAATTTGTGTTTGTGTTGGTGGCCATTTTCAGATAATAGCAAGGAAGAGAAATATCTTAGATTAGATCTTGTTTATGAGATTAAACAAATCCGCTCTGATACCACTTGTTGGTCCCGAAGGCCTATACAAGTTTGTAGAAGGGGGGGGGGGGGGGGGTTGAATACAAACACACAGATTTTACTTTTCTAAATTGTTTATTGATAAATCATTAACAATTTACAGCTTGTTGCGTAAACAAGATTAAGGATAAACCTAAATCTAAACAAGTTGGAACACTAAGGTTTCTTGCACTAAGAGAGATAAGGAAATTACTAATAATAACCTATCTTGAGATAAGAGATTGAACTTGTCCAGAGTTAGCAAGTTACTTCAAATGAAGTGAGTTCATCTCTTTATATACTGCATGCATTTAATGCAAGTCAGTATATACTTTACACGTGTCATCAGCTGGTTGGTTGCATGTCATTGACCTTGGTTGACAACCTTAGTAGCCGTATGGATGAACAGTGTAGTATCAGAGTGGTTGTACGATTTTAGATATTCGGAGGTTCTTTTCTGACATTTCGTACGGAGTCGTGCAATGGTGGATAAGACAAAAGTATTTTGTACGGAGGACTTCATGATCAGCTTTCGTTGATTCAGCGACCTATCATTTAATATCAGCGAATGATAGAGTTCAGCGATAGCTGAAGTCTTGTACTTGATACTTCACGTTGAGTGGACAAATCTGAGTCTTCGCTGATCCACATCAGTTCATTAGGAGACTTGTCGCTGGTTCTTGAGCTTGATCTTCGACTTCAGCGTAGAACCTTTGTTGACGTGAAACTTGTCTTCAGGGATCATAAGTAAACAACTAACTTATCAGCGATCATCATAATGACTGAACAGACTCAGAGCATTTATGATGAACAGTTTCGCTGAATGTTTAACTTAAAGAGCGAGAGTTCCTATCAGCGGTACTGGAAGATCTTAGTACTTATCAGCGATAGTGAAACTCTGATACATATTGCTTACTTACAATTTTCACTAAGTATTTAAGAGAGGGTCATTATCAAATCACTGAGGGTTTGGATCAACAGGCTTTAACTCTGGCTTTCTGACGCCTAACGACTTCTTGTCGTCAGTGTGCTTGCGACGAAAGGCGGCATCGTCTTCGACCCTCATATATGCTAAGGTTCGAGCTCGGACGTCTTCGAAAATCTCTGGGGATACTTGGTCAGATCGATATATAGACCTAAACTATCGTCTAGACCACGCTTATAGGCTTCGATCGCGGTTTTGACGTCGCAATTGCGGATGCTGATCATTTCGGCATTGAATCTATTGAAATAACTTCGAATAGACTCATTAGCTTTCTGCACGATGTAATATAGGTCGCTGGTCTGCTTCTCCATCATACGACTGCTGGCGAATTGCTGGGAGAATTGATTAACCAACTCAGCAAACGACCCGATGGACTTGGGTTTGAGATTGATTAACCATTGGAGAGCTGGACCAGTGAGAGTTTCTCCAAAACTCTTACACATGCATACTTCCTGGTACATAAATGGGATCGAGATCGTCCACATGAGCTGCTTGTACTGTGCGACGTCCTCAGTCGGATCAGTCACACCAGAATATTTGGGAGTGAAGGCAGGAATGTTATACTTCTTTGGGACCTCGATGGTGGAAATCTCGTCGATGAAGGGCGACGCCTGATACCCCGAGCGAGGCTCAACATCGACAGGCACGGCTGCCCCAGGCAACTTGGCGAGCAAGGACAGGACTCGCTCATTTTGGTCTTCTAACATCTTCAAACGCTGGGCGACGGGATCGTTAAGATCAAGATTTGCCCCTGTCGAGGGATTGGTCCCTGGGCTAGTGCCATTACCATGCGACTAACCATTGGCGTCCCCGTTGAACGGAACAGAATATGGCTGCGACCCATATTGGAATTGCTGCGGTCCGTTCTGAAACGATTGTGGTCCCTGCTGGAAAGGCTGCGATCCACCGTGGAGTGGCTGAGATCCACCTAGATGTCCATTCTAAAATGGTTGCTGAAATGGTTGCTGAAATGGTTGCTGAAATGGTTGCGACCCCTGCTGGAAAGGCTGCGACCCTTGTAATGGTTGAGACCCATTATTCACGGGTGGTGGCCTTATGTGCTGAGGAGGAACTGTCCCAAACTGAGGATTTGAGTTGAACGGCCCTGGCTGTTGATTCTGCATGAATGGGCCTGGATGTTGATTCTGCGCGGATGAATCTGGATTCGGGACAAATGGTCTAGGGCCATTCTGGTTGAACGATCTTGGAATTGGGTTCTGCACGAACGGCCTAGGACCATTTTGAGGCCCAAGAGGATTTCTTAACTGCGCGATCTCCTCAGCTGCTCTGCGATTCTGCTCTGCCATTGCATTGAGCTGATTCCTGGCGACTTCGAGCTCCTGATACATCTGAGCAACAGCTTGCTGCGGATTTCCAGAGGCTGCCATTGTTCCTGTGATAGAGAGCAGAAAAAACTCCAAGAAACCGTTAGTAGGGTGCACGTTCGTCGAGGATTTTCTCTAGATGAGGTCCCACGGATGGCGCCAAACTGTTAATGCCAAAAATCGCACCGAAGTGACAACTTAAGGTCGATGTGGACTTAATCAACTAAAGAAAGAATCTTTCGACGATACGTGCGACGAGGGAAAAAATAAATGAGACAAGGGATTTGATGACGCAGGAAAAACCACAATCGAGGAAAAAACCTACGGACGACAGTGGGTGTCGTCGCTGCACTATGGTCGCCAATCAGGGGCGACGTCCTTGGTACTGGCGTCGGTCGTACGATGATTACAATACAAATGAAGAAAATACTTCGTAATGTAAAGTACAAGTGTTTGAATGTAAAAAAACAGGTGTTTGTCGTGTGTGAATACAAAGTGTGAACTTCTGGTCAAGGGCTGTTGTCGTGCGTCGAGAGCGATAGTTGAGCTTTCCTTCGAGTGTTCCTGAGTTAACTGTAAGGTTCTGGCTTTCGATACTTGATCTCCAGAGTTTGAATGTTCTGTGCTATGAGTTTGGATGGTTTTCTCTGCTGTTTGGTGATGTTTGCTGATGTATACTGGATGTTAACTGATGTATACTGGATGTTAACTGATGTCCCTTGAAATGAGACTTTATCTTGTCTTTTATAGTCATCGTGTCATTGATTAGCTCCATTAATGCTTTGATCAACGGCTACAACGGCTGGAAACGGTCGCCGGAGTGATTATTCATAATGCTCTTCGTCCGTTACAGCTGCTTGCTGTTAATGGCTATCGATCGTTAATGGTTGTGTCGGTTATATCCGTTGTTGTTTAATGACTTTGACTCCTGCATTAAACACTTAACAAACGTAACAGTCAAGGTTAATGTTAGCTTTGGTCGAAGGTGCAACGATCTTACGCGATGGTCGTACGGGACGGGCGATGCTATGGTCGTGCGTCATGGGAGACGTACGACTTACCTTTTACGGGAGACGACGGATGTTTTGTGGGGTCTTGTCGAGACCTTATCTTAATACAAGATTTAGATTATAACGTGCGTCTTACCTGCTCTGGTCGTGGTCGTACGACGTGATTTTTTGCCCAAACAGCGACTACGTCCTCCGACGAGTGTTCTAGAGCACTCAAGAGCTCAATGCAGGTAAGCTTTCCACTAAGTGGGAAGGTCCTTATCGTATCTCAGAAGTCGTGGGTAAAGGTGCCTATCGGCTCCAAACCCTCGACAATCGAGATGTCCCACGTAGCTGGAATGCAACTCATCTGAAAATGTATTTCTTCTAAACCCTTTTTTCTCATACGATTTTTTATTCATCAAGACGATTACTGACTTAAGCATCGGAGGGTCGTTGGATAGACAACGACCAACCTCTGACCTTGTTTTATCGCAGGATCGCATGACATAAGTTACTAAGTCTATTACACGACTTTAGTACGTTTTCGCAGGATCGCACGACATAAGCAACCAGGTCTATCGTATGACTTACGATTGCAGGAACGCATGACTCATATCTGTCGCACGACGTGCGACCTAAGTTTCTCTAACTTAGAAAAATTCCAGTGTTTTGGATGAATGCTTTAATCACACATAGTTATGTTTTCTTACACGATTTAAAGATCTAAAGATCTTACGGTTTATGGTTTAATCGTTATACTACAATGGATGCCTATGTCGCATGTCTTTATGTTCATTTTTATGATAAATGTTTACTTGGCTGATATTGTATTTACTTGAATCCTTCGTCCACGTCTTCCTCCTCATCCTCCTTCTCGTCGTCAGAGTCGAGATCCCTCTCAGACCCGACATTGGCCAAGTAGAAGGCCAGCTCATCCGACGCCGACGCGAGGGGATTCTTCCCCGACAGATGTTGCCTCATGATCGCCGCCCTGGCAGTCAGACGGGCCAAGGCAAAGACGGACACAGCTCGTCCCGTAGCTCCTTCACCTCCCCCTCCAGCTCCGCCATCTTGGACATAGAGTCCTTGGCTTCCTCTTCGCTTGCAGCCAAAGACTCCTTGGTCTTGTCCAGCTCAGCCATTTGGTCGTCGATCAAGGACAAGGACTGCTTCAGCCGATAGTTCGCCTCGTCCCTCGCACGTCCGACGGCCTCCGACTCATTCAGGGCGTCGTCGAGCCGTATTGACATGGCCTCGACACGCGCCATAGCGGCCTTCTCCCTATCCAACGCTGCATTCTCTCTCTCGAGAGCAGATGGCACCAGACCCCTTATCTTCTCCGTTTCGGAGTAGAAGGCATGGGAGGACTGAAACGCCTAAAGAACACAAAAGAGCAAATTAGTGAACACTCGACAAAGTTATAAACATTGAAAAAAGACAAGTCTTGAAAGAAAGACTTACCATGAACGCGAGTCCCGCGACGTGGGATCCCATCTCCTCGACCGGGACTCCCTGGAAAAGCTCCCTGAAAGAGGGGAGCTGATATTTCCCCAGATATGGAAACAACTTCGTCCCGTCTAGGACGTTGTCAGCCATGAAGTCCGACGGCAACGTGAAGTTAACCGTCGTGACTTCTCCCTCTCCAGAGTCGCGTGACCCTTGCCCTTGTCGGCCGATGAAGAGATCGACGTGGTAGACGGGGACTTCGCCGTTTTCGCCAGAGGCACAGATCTGACAGGTGTTGCGTCGATCGCATCAGATGACGTCCTCGTCTTCCCAGCGTATGCGACCGATGCCTTCGCCTTCTCAGGCATGACGACTCTCGACGAGTCGCCAGCCTTTGAAGACGGTTCCCTCGGGACCATCATCTTCGTCTGTTTCAAAACCCCCGACCCGGTGGTCGTGGTCCCCTTCCTGTTTCTCTGCCCTGACGGGCCAGTTCAGCTTAAGCTGCCCTCTTAGCAGCTGCATACGACATCTTCGCCTGAGATTCTCGTGAAAAACCAGAAAGGAAAAAGCGTTATACGACTGAAAGAATGGAAAAGTTACGTCAAGAAAAAAAGGTACACTTACCGGTCATCTCTTCCTCCTTTTCTCTCGAATCCTCTTTCTCTTCTTTCTCCTCTGTCTCCTCTTCCTCTCGTCTCTCCTCCCGATGCTCTCCCAGACACACTAAGTCTTCGTCGTCGTCGTTCACAAGGTGTCGTGTGAAAAATGACCGCTCGATATCACTAAACTCCAAGAACTTGTCGATCTTTGCTTGAGAGTTAGCGTAGGGCTTCACGTCCTCGAACTTAATATCTGTCGACACATAAAAGACAAGTTAGAAACAAGTTGAAACTAACACACGACACATGACACACGACAAAAAGCTAAAAATCTCACCCGACATATTCCAGCCGACCCTAATCCAGTCGCTCTCAGGGTCTAGCGACGCAACGCTCACAAAGGCACACCTGGTCTTCCACTTACGGTCATTAACCGCATTCTTCAAGACCAGGGTACGATCGCCCTTATGCCAAGAAAACAGGTTGTAGCGACGACATCCGTCCATCTTGACTTGATAGGCCAAGAGGAGATCGCGCACATTCATGGGAGACTCCCAGTCTTTGGTAAGGCGCTGGATCACTTGTATGACTCGCCAGAATTGGGGCATTAATTGGCCCGGTGCTAAACCGAACTCGAGCATGAAGGCCTTGGCCAGAGGCGAATAAGGCCATTCGAAACCTATCTTAAAAGGGTATTCGTATATAACGACGAACCCCTCTGGACACATATCAGGTCGAATCTGACCTGCCCTAATCAACGTAATCCCCGCAGGAATTTTTGCTAGACTCCAAAGAGAATCGAGATCCTCTTGATCTCGAATAGAACTCGCAGGTTCAGTGGACATTGCTAACCCTGTTAACCAAATTTGCAGGTCTGAAAAACCAAAAAAATCCCAGTTCTTCCTAGGTTTTCTCGCAATAGACTTACGACGCATACAAGAGATGAAAGTCGTACCTTATATAGGCGCTCTAATCCTCAAGAACTCTAAAAATCGACTTAAGATTTTTTGCAGGTTTTGGAAAGGATTCGCTGAAAGATGGAAAGAAATCAGGGAGGAAAACTCGTTCTAAAACTCTCAGAAATCGTAAAATGGAAAAGATCCACCGTGGGTCTCTATTTATGTAATCGATCGTGTCAGATCGAGCCTTTCGATGATCGACACGTGCCCATGTCTTTTCGTATGCACGAACAGATCGTCGACGCCTGCCGTTTACAGCTGTTAGGCACGATCGTACGTCAGCATGACGTCACGATCTCATCCCCTTTTCAACTTCCCCTTTAGTTGGAATTTGACCGATCCAGTTCCAAGGCAACTAAAGCGACTTTCGACACGTGTCACGACCCCAGACGTCCTTCCGACAAAAATTTAAAATTTTTGAAATTTGAATTTGCCACTCTATTTTTAAATTTTGGGGGCAAACTGTTTGGGTAAAATTTCACCAGTCTCGACCACGACCAGAAAAAGAAAACATATTTCTTACACAACACTTTTCTAAGCTAAAACCACGTCTTATTATCAGGGCTAAAGTTTAAAGTTACCCACGACACTCGTCTAGCTCACACGACCGTCGTAACATACCTTACGACCTCGACCAAACTAACGTATGACTCAATTGTTATGATTTCTATGTTTAATGCAGGATCAACACCATTAATGGCCAACGGATATAACCGACACGGGTAATTACGAGAATTAACTCTCAAAGGCCGTTACGACCGTTACTCCGACATTCATGAGGATTATTTAAAAGCTACGAAGACTATAAATACAAAGACCCTAGCCTCATTTGCGGACATCTGAATTCAGGAGAACACCTACAGCGCACCAAAAGCTCTAAAACGAAGAAGTACTCTCTTTCGAGTAGACGACACACGACGCACTAGATTAACATACGATATAGTTGTTTACTTTACATCTAAAGTCTTTCTTTCATTTGTATTGTAATCATTGTACTCTCGACATCTGAAACATAAGGACATCGCCCCTGTTTGGCGACCACAGTGCAGTGACGATACTCACAGTCGTCCGCGGGTTTTTTCCTCGTTAAGGTTTTTCCCGCATCACCAAAATCTTTTATGTCTTGTTTACATTTTTTGTCTTAGTCGCATTGCTTTGTCGAACGATTTCTATCTTTAGTTGTTAAGCTCTACAATCAACCTTAAGTTATCATTCTGGACGATTTTTGGCATTAACAATAAACGACAAATTTATAAACATATTTAGATCAAACACATGTAAACAATCATGTACTCATTTAAATATAAAACATGATAGTGCAATATATCTTGGTACATAATCACATGTGATGGCACATAGAAAAGATAATAATTATGACTATCACCAACATCACATGTGATCTTAAGAGTACCATCATCTACACAAAAGTTAAATGTCTTAGACTGGGCGATGTTTCACACTTGCACAAAACACAATTAAATGAACATATACTCAATTAATCACAAATGATTATTAACCAGAACAAAGTAAACGATGTTATTCATCATGATGAACACCCTCTAAAACTCATATCCATTAAACACTTCCTAATACACGATTTGGAATAAAAATGTTAACCATCCGCAATAAGATTGAAAAAAATAGAATATCAACAAAATTTTACCTTCGGTGTCCGCGATTACTGTATCACCAACAAAATCAACAGTTTTCATATTGTAAACAATCAACGTTTATCATACTGTTAACAAAACTTCACATATATTAACCTGATTTGGGGGGCCAATTGCCGAAAGAAAAAGTTGGCCATCTCTTAACCGGACTTCAATCGACTCATTTGATTGTTCCATTGAAGCCACAAAAACGAAATAAAACCCTAAAGTTCTCAACTACAGCTGTGCGTACCCAATATCGAATACAAAAATGATGAAGATCAACAAAATTGGGATTTGAATGAAGATCACCAGAATCGGGTTTGCTTGAAGAACCACATAGGATACACACATTTAATTTCTTTGATTGAGATTGAATTAAACGTGAATTAAGGGAATCTGATGATATTCTAAAATTTTGATGATATCCTAAAATAATCAATCGCACAATTTGACTTATATGCCATTCTAACCTGATTTTTAAATTTTATTATTTTTTGAATTTAATTAAAAAATGATTGGTTGCGAGTTGTCCTCTTATTTTCTTAAATAATTAGCATTCTCGTATGAACCTTCCTCTTTATGGCATTGTTTGGCAAAAAAAAGCTAACTTATAAGCTAGTTTTCTTTTGTGTACATGTTTGGATGACCATAAGCTAACTTTTTGAAACGCTACTTGTAGTAGCGTTTTAGTAGTTTTTTGTGAATATTCCAATATTGACCCTTATTATTATTTACTAACTATTATTATTAATAAATATTAATTTTTAAATTTAGTGATTATTAATTAATAAAAATTAATTATATTAACTAAAAATTATTAAATTAAATTTTAATTATATATTGATATTAATTTTTAATTATTTAGAGTTATTGTTAATCATATAAATTATTTTTACATATTTTATAATATTAATTAATATATTTTAATTACCAACTACTATTATCTTTTTAAGTATTATTTGATTATTTTTTTATATTATATGTAATGGTTATTTAAAATCATAAGTTAATATATTTTTTTTTCTAAAACCTGTTTTAACAAATTAAAAATTTATGGTATATATGTAATAATAAATTTTAAATTCTTTTAGTTAACATGTTGTATCATTTAATTTTTCTTTACTACATTGATTATATTAATTAACATATTATATTTTATAAATTTGTTTAATTATATAATTAAATATCGTAATTGATAATTTTTTTGAAGATGTCATTTTTGGTCATTTTACATGTTTATAAGCTAGTTTTGCTAAACGTAACTTTTTCATCAGCTAGCTTATCAGCTACCAGCTAGCTTATGAGTCAACAACTAGCTTATCAGCTAGTTTTCCAAACATAGCCTATGTATAAATCTATGTGTTTGTGTTTGAATAATCCCGTACAATAATGTAAATTCATATAAAGTTATAAAACTGAAAAGGAAAGAAAACTAATTTGTATCAAATATATCGAGTTTATAAGAAAATGATAGTAAGTGTGTACAATTGGGCTTAAATTTTTTGAGTCTCTACTCACTACTTTATTTCATTTTCAAATAATTGATGTTCGATTCACCATGTATGAAAATGAGAGTAAAGATTTATCTATCTAGGGCTTTAGCTTTTATATATTTTTTTAATGTTTATTTAAGTCTTAAATATCGTACACAATTTTCATTTGTCCCCCTAAGTTATACGTTTACAAAAAAAATGCTCATGCCTTGAAAAATAATGGTTGTAACGAGCCATGACACGCTATAACGCGTTACAACAAAAACCCAACCCTCGAGTATGAGTTAACAAGGCCAAGCATTGGCACGAGCTATAATGAACCCATAACAAGTTATTTAGGACAGGAAAAGAAAAATATTAATTCCTTCTTTAAGATAAATGGAATAAGCCTTAAAAATCGGTTACCGAAATAAAAAATTTGAATTTTTAGATTCATAAAATAAAAATTGGTAAAATATTCAATATATAATTTGCCCAAACTAATTTACAAATTTGTCCTCAAAACAACCAAATCCCAACCACCATACAATTATCATCTCCTTCCCTCCGCCACCATGGCGGCGTCATCATCGCTTCCTGCCATTTCCAACGCCATCGCCCTTTTCAATCCCCTAAATCAACCCCCAAAAAGCTTCACCAAAACCCTAATTACTCGCTCCTCTCTCGCATCACAATCACTCTCGTCTGCTAAATCTCACCTCCTTGATCTAATTTCCGACCAAAACAGAGGCCTCGCCACCCAATCCGACCGCCTAAAGTTGTCTCAGATCACCGCCACCATTGATTCAATTGCTTTAATCAACCGTGATCAGATCACCACCAATGCCTCACTCTCCGGTACATGGCGTTTGCTTTGGACCACCGAAAAAGAACAACTGTTTATCATCAAGAACGCGAGCTTTTTTGGGACGGAAGCTGGAGATGTTTTGCAAGTGATCGATGTCGAGAAACGAAGTCTGAATAATGTCATTACTTTCCCTCCAGATGGAGTTTTCTTTGTTCGATCTGATATGGAAATCGCTTCATCACAACGTGTCAATTTTAGGTATACACACATCCCTTAATTAGGGGGTTGTTTGCGATTGCTTTTATTATTATTATTATTATTAATATTGTTTTTTTGACTTTTTTGCTTATGGTTTTTCCACGGCGTAAATAAGTTTTTGATAAGTTGTTTCATCCGGACTTATTTAAAACAGTTTATTTAGGGGGTGTTTGGGATTGCTTATTTTTTTTGACTTATTTGCTTATGTCTTTTCTACACCGCAAATAAACTATTTCTAGTGTTTGGATTGGAAAAAGAAAAAATGTTCATGACTTTTTTCAAATCGCAAATAAGTAGTTTTTGATAAGTTATTCCATTAACTTATTTAAAACTTGTTATTTAATTATTCAACCAAATTACTTTATTACCTCTATAAATTGATAATCACTTTTGAAAATAAACATAAGTTGATAGACACTTTTAAAAATAAACATAAGTTGGTTTAATAAGCAAACCCAAACACCCCCTTACTTATTCAACCAAATTACTGTATTATTCTTATAAATTAATAAGCACTTTTAAAAATAACCATAAGTTGAAAAGTACTTTTAAAAATAAGTGTAAGTTGCCTTAAGCTTAAATGTAGCGCCAATATTCATTCTACTTGTAATATTTGTCATAGGTTTTATTGTAATTATTATCGGGATTTTTTTGAATCCGCTAAGAATTCATGTGGATTTTTAAAGCTGAAAATTACTTTGTATGTTTGTTGGAAAGAAGGGGGTAACAATTTTAGGTATACACAAACTTCCCAATTTGACTTTTGAGGTCAAATCCGTAATTTCAAGTTCCAAATCGGTACAAATTCTTCTGTCTTTTGAGACAACTTTCATTTTGGAATTTAAGTTCATAACCATTGTAGTTACAAACGGGAAAAGTGGTGACATTCAAATAGTAAAATGGTCCATCTCAATTTTGAATTTGAAAACTAAGGTTTGATCTTAAAAGTCAAAGATGCACTATCATGGAGAGTTCAAATCTTTCTCTATAGGCTGTATTCTTATGGATGGTCCGTTTTTCCTAGAACTAGGATGGCTAGTTATGGACATTGGGTTGGGTTTCGGTGAGAAGTGTCAAATTTGTTGAGGAGCGTGAGAAATGGTTATCAACCGTTGGATAAGAAATGGACGAACACCAGGATGAGATGCACCAGATCAATTCCTTTTTAAGCCGCAATTAATGGGAAGGTATGTGATTAAAAGTGATCAACGGTTTAAAAGTACTTCTCACCAAAAATGAGGCTTCTCACATGATCTCATGCCTATGAACATATTCTGATCTTTTTTGAGTTGGGGATCCTTGAATAAGCATGACAACACTTGTCGATCACGAATTTGCTTTCGGTGTTAATGATTGTGTTCATGTTTTTATTGTAGGTTTACAAGCGCGGTTTTACGTGGGAAAGATTGGGAGTTTCAACTGCCACCATTTGGTCAAGGATGGTATGTTTTATGATTTGTTTTCAGGTTACTTGTGATCTTGTTACATATGCATTTGGTAAGCAACATTGAAAGCCCATACGCTAATGATGTTTATGCTTTTGTTGCATATGCAATTTCATGAACAACATTGTGAGGTGGTATTCAATGATTCACTATAGACTATGTTGTAATCGATGACCAATCTTTGTGTAACAAGATATTCCCTTTGTTTCATAAAAGAAATTACAATTAGGTGGTGTCTATTTTTCAAAAAACAAAAAATCTTCTTTTCTTTGCCACTTATGTTTGATTCGGTCAGACATAAGACAATTCAGACCTTTTGTCTTTTCTTGCCTTTTCAGAACCTCTTTACCTTAATTACCTCTTATTTCCATCCAACACCATTCTTTCGATTTCAATGTCGGTTTTAGCCCAAATGCACCCACGAAGATTGTAGATTTGTGTGTTCGGTGTAAGATACGATTAAAACCCCACAACCTCACAAATCTGCCAACATCCTTCCTTTTTTTTTCCCTTCGGTCCTTTGATCATCGATGCTCACTTCAATTGACGTATTTAAGTCGAATTTTTGAGATATAAAATAGACAATTATACATATTCAGTCGTTTGTCGGTTTACAAAAACAAACAGTCTTATTGATTTAGATTTTTTACTTCAGCACCACCTCTTATTGATTTAGATTTTTTACTCCATACTGATACCGCCACCGGAAAAAATTGACCAAACCAAAACAAACTCGTATATCCCACTTGAAAGCAGAGTATAGGAGGGGTGGGATGTACGCAGACCTCTTTCAAATTACAAATTTCAAACATACTTAGTGTATCACATTCTTTACACAAAACGCAAAAGATTCATTTAAAATTTCACATTGGAAACTAACCATGGATGTTTAGGCCAACTTGCAAATATGTATTGATTCTTGTATCTTGGATCAGGTTTGATTCAGTCTACTTGGATAACGATATTCGAGTTGCTAAAGATATACGTGGAGACTACCTGATTGTTGATCGTGCACCTTACCAATGGAAAGAGTGAGAGGTAATCGAAACTCGGTTATAAGTGTTAACAATCACTACATTTTTTTTTTCAAACAATACGTCTATTCGGGACTTGGGTTCCCGTAGATTTTCTGTATATATATATATATATATATATATATGGGGAAACCAAAATTTTTGACCTTTTATTGCGTCGTTTTTTGAGATATTTTGATTAGATTAATCTTGCAAAAGATGTAACAATACGATCTTATAGTCTTTGTACGTCTATCTTGATATTTGTATTTCTACGATTTACATGTTTGGTCATAAATTGTCATGATCTTTTTGTACATCTCCAATATACCACCATTTATATGCGATGCCCACCAACGGGCAAGGGGATATTTGTAAAAGTAAAGATACGATAGTAAGATTAGAAAAACTTTTTAACAATATTACGTATGTTGATATAAAATCGTGGTTCCGCCACTGATACCGATGTTGGCCCTAACCCTACAACCCCACCAAATTTAGAGGATGTAAAAGTGACCCCTTGGTGAAGTGAAACACACTCTTCTTGGCTCCCTTTTTTGGTATATGGTGGTTGAAAATTGGTCCCTCTTTAAGATTTGGGCTTTTTGCACCTTTAACTCTTTAATAATTTCCCACTAGTTTTTTTTAATGTACCATTGTTTTTCTGCACTCTTCACAAAGCCTGACCTTGTGGCCCCAATGAAAACCTTGTGTGATTGGGAATTTAATCATATATTTTTCTTTACCTCTAGGGAATTTATAACAAAATTTTATGGCAGTTTTATTATTTTTTGGGACAATTTTAATGTATTCTAGTATCATCAATGTTTTAAAAGGCTCGTTATGAGAGGTGGTGAAGGTTGGCACCCATGTTCGTGTCTGGCACCACATTAAGTCTGTGGCACGTTGTTGTGCCGCAAACTCAAGTTTTGTAGCATCATATTGATTTTTCTTATTTTATTTTTAATGTTTTGCCTTTTAGTTTTTAATATATATAACCAGATTTAACTTGTTTATTTTCATTGACTCATTAAGTAATAGTTGCAAACATGTGTCTATGTATATAGTTATATATATGACACACTATGTTTGTTACCATATATAATGACTTAAAAACGTCTTGACTTAACCGTGACTCTTAAGGCTTGATGTTTGACCTTGCTATCACGCTTCAAACCATTTAGAACCTTGAGTATTATTGATGGTTTTGATCGTATATATAGAAACATTTCTCATTATTATTGTGGATTTTTTAAAAAAATGAGATTATATCGAGTAAAGTATATATTTCATCTTTTTGCTCGAAAGTTTAAAAGTATTGTATGTGCTTCTTTGAAAAGGATCGACTTAAAATTATTGAAGAATTCTTAATGGGAAAAGAGCAAAGTTTTTTTTTCTTGAACTTTCCAAAAGTTTTTTCAATGTCGCAAAGGTTGTCGGTAAGGTGTTTGTTTTTTTTTATTTTTAAATTCTTTAATTCTTTAGGTCACATCCGGGCGGAGCCAGGATTGTGCATTAGGAGGAGCACCAAACATAAATAAATAAAATTTAAATATTAATGTTCTTAAAATGGCAACTTAAGGTAACCTAACTAAATACTTATATTGACCTCTCATTATCAGAATTATTTTTATCTGGCATAGAGGACTGACTAATCATCGGTTGTTTTCCTCTATATTGGATTTTTTTTTTTCATGAATGTTAAATGTTAAACTAGTTAGTATAAAACAAATTAAAATAATCACTTAACAAATAACAATATATAAATGGATATCCTTAAAATGGAAGCAGTCAATATAATAGACTGAATTCACCAAACACTGAAGAATAATAAAATCAACACTTCAATCTTTCAACTTATATTATGTTATGGAGATTAGATGCCTATTTTTTATGTTTTTAATCAACAATTTTAAAATTTAAATCCATCAAAAACAATATTAATCGGTTGTAATGATAACACTGCACCTCTGTATTCTTTAGGTATAGATTCAACACTGGCATTCATTAGGGGTTAAATTCTTTAGAGTTGATAAAAAGAATCATGGTAATAACTAATGTAATTGTTGTTTCGTGACATTTCTTATACTCTTTTATGTAATGCACAAATATAGAATTCGTGATGACAATTGTGTTGTGAAGTTATGACCGTAGTGAATGTGATCATGTCGGCTTAAAAAAGATTATGATAATATAAAATAAATAAAGTTTGATTTTAAAATAAAAATAAATCAATTTTTAGTCATGTTGGACTGATTAAATATACTAATACACTTAACTTTTCAAAAAACTATCTTTTAAAACATAAAGCTAATCAATTGTTGGTGTATTTTCATTTGAGATATCTACACATTTTCTTTTATAAAAATCTTTCCGTCTTCAAACAATTAACAACATTAAAATTAACCCCAAGCAAATAGCTTTAAAATCTAAAGAGGTAGACATAAATATAAATAAATTAACTCTAAATTAACGTTAAACAAATGTGTAATTCGTCGTTGTTGCTGAATATGACTATGGTAATTCGTCGTTAAATTTTGCCATAAGGTAACCTGTTGCTAAATGTTTCCCTGGATCATAACTCGTTGATTTTGACTTTCCCACTAGCTATTCACCGACTACCTTTTTGTGAACGTTTAGCAAAAATTTGACCCTTTAGCGACGACTTTTCGACGGAAAATTTCATCAAAAAAAGCTTTTCATTTAGTAGTGAGAGTTAGTTCCAATTTAATCTTAAACACATAACCCTAACACCAAAGAGTTAGAGATTTATTTACAAATTAACTCTAAAGAGTTAACCCCAAATTTAACATGTTCCTTATCAAGGCAAACAAATTAACATCATATCACTAATATAAACAAATCTATCAACTTTAAAGAGTTAACCCCAAATATAATCAAGTTAAACCCAACGGGAAAAAATTAAGGTTTCACTCAACGAAATGTTTTATGGTTTAATCTAACGAAAAATATGATTGCATGGTTAGGCTTAAGAAAATTTACACCATGGGATGGGAAACTACTGCCGTAAGTCATTGGTCGACCTGTATTAAGGATTGTATACTTGCACAAGCTATTTCTCGTATAATATTAACATACGTTGGATCGAGGGAGAATATTGAGAAGGGTTTTTTAAGTGGTTCCTAATCTCCTATGTAGGTAAGGTTTTGTCGACGAGCGCCAATGGAGCCATTGATTACTACATTACTCTAAAATGAACTCAAATTGTTTAAAGAATAAAAACGGTGAGAATTCTTTGGTTAATTTGTCACCCCGACTAAAAAAACTAAAGCACATAAAACCAATAGATATCGAAAATAGAATTTAAACTGTAAAATATATATGTTAAACTTTCCTTTATCTCAAAACGTAAAAAAGTTGTTCCTCTCAATTTAAAGTTGTGTTGCTAAACTTCAAAAGAAGCTTTATGTATGCATTTGGTTCATTGTTTATTATAAATAATTTGGGACTTAAAACAAATCTAATATAAATTTTCAAAAGTTACAATCATATATATATATATAGTAAATGTTAAGAGAAAATTTAACATACAATAAATTAATTTTGAACAACTTATTATGTCATTGGATTATGACAAGTAACTACAACACCCCCTTTAGATACTAGAAACAAACACAATTTGCATGTATTTTGTTTTGGCTCATTTATTTGGCCACAACATTGGGGAATCCTAGTACCACCTAGGCCTTAGGATTAGGTTGTCTTTTTCTTGTAATAATTTGTGTTTGATTTTGACTAATTAATTTTAGGATATATGAGTTTATTGTTGTTGTATACATTCAACATTCCACAAATTGGCACAACCCATAATAAAATATAAACCAAATGAACTTGTTATATCCTATACGAAAGTAGGGTCTGAAACAATAAAACATAAGCAATTTTTTTTCTTGCCTCAAGAGGTTGAGAGACTGTATCTGTAAAAAATGTAACTTTCTACTTGGTGCTATAAACTAGCTCACCCGTCAAGGATTACATGATTAGGTAGTTGTGACATTATGAGTATGTTTAATTTGGATGTGCATATAGAACAATCATTATGAATCCAAGTTGTATTAATCATTTTAAAACTAAATGTGTTTTAAAGTTAATTCTTAATATATACACTAGTCATGTTTTAACTTGTCATAAATAATATTATCAAAGTTATAAACATCATATAATTTTACTAAGAGACCCTTTATCAAACGCTTACCTGGAAAGCGTCTACTTGCCAAAGACATCACCATCAATTACTTTATCATATAACATCCCCGACCATCAAAATGGGATGTTAGTAAGTGTAACACCCTCAAAATTGGAAAGAGCGATTAATTCTAAATTTTTGATAATACATCAATTAAGAAATAAACTCATTTCTAACTGTCAATACTTTCTTACCTATAAAGGTTATCGAAGGCTTAACATCACCAAATGATAAACGCAAATCTTACACAAAATCTAGATTAAGGGCGAGTGTTACTAAAACCCAATAACCGTCGCTATCTCCAAGGTGCGAAAGATGTCATCCACTAGCTATATCATTCTCGTGCCTCTAACTTGCACTCATCTAATCACAGTGTCGTTAGTACCATTTTCCAAAAAGGGTTAAGCGTAACACCTATGAGTTCAAGAGTTTTCATCATTTATATAAAACGGTAAATCCAAAAAGAATGATATTTAAATCACAATTCCCTAAATAATTTATTAAATATAAAAACAACATCTTTATCAAAACCCACCGTTTTCGTGATAAAATATCATTATCCAAATGTTCTTTTATCATGAGATCAAAACTCAATACTCACCCATAACATGAATAATGATTAATGGTGAAATACGGAAATTCAGATAAAACTCTATTATCCAAAATACTAAAATGTGTGTAAGGCTCAAAACCTAAAATCATAAATTATGTAGAACACTCCATACTCGAAACGTCACCGAAAAACATGGATATAACTCAATACCCAAAACAACACCTTTCAGTGACGGGAGACACCCAGTTACGTTGACTATATCGAAACACAAAGTAAGCCACGATTCAACTTTATCAAGTATCACCCCTAAGGTCCCAGGGCCTACCCATACGAGTTCATCTTCGCAATTACCCTGAACCTGTGCCCACTTACTCACCATACAGATACACCTATAAGCCAATGGTCCTTGGGACCCGACTTCACACAAGTTCATCCCCAAAATACCCTCGATGGCTTAGTGTCAACTCTACTCGGCTGTAACAACCGACACCAAACAAGCAGGCCAAAAGCTGCAACTTTAGATAAAGACGCCAAAATAGCCCAACAGAGTCACCCATCAAAACATTTACAAAACTAGGTTCATGGAAATAACCCTAACTACAGCTGAGAACATAACTAAATTATAAAAGAAAAGTCTTATAATTCTACCAGCTCTAAACAAGCTCCCTCTAAGCAGACATCCAACTCACACCTTGTCCTTGCCCTTAATCGAACCCTCTAATACCTGCTTACCTGAAAAAGGTTTTAGTTTTGAAAAGCGAGGGTTAGACCATGAGGTCTAGTGAGATCCCTCTAGAAACCAACATCGCACCACAATATTCACGAAATGAGTTTATAAGAGTTTATAAACAAATACACCTTTATCAGTCAGTTAAGCACACAACACATGCTGATAGCCCACGTCTTAGTCACGTACACACTTGTGACAACGTGTTAGGGCACACACCCGCCTTTGATAATTATATGAAACAAATTCATACATACTTTATGGGACACTCCCCATATGATCATAATAATCCATCGTATGTCCCACCCCGTACATTCCCGCAATTACAATAACACACTTTCATCATGAAAATTTAAAACATCGTAAAAACATGCAATTCAATATATATCGGTAAAAGTATAAATTTCAAATATCGATAGTTTAGAAAGACTCACCTGTCGTCCACGCTAACACATTCTTACTTGAACTTGTTACTCTCAACCCGCACACCTACATAACGAAACAACGCACACGATAGTGAAAAGCCACTCGAGCATCATTTCTTAGTCACTCTCGAGCTTCTTAAAATCCTCCCCACTCAACATACTAACAGAATCCCGAAGATCTCCAACACCAGAAGTTTTCCGGATACACACCCCTGACTCCAATACTTTCGGATACTTTCTGGACACCTGGTTTCCGGATTGATTTCTGGATAATTGCTTTCCGGATACCAATAGTCCGGACCCATCCGGACTCTCCCGTTTTCCGGGTAAGGCTTGTCGGACAAACGATTTCCGGACAAAGCGGATTCTGGATTGTGCGACTTTCGGACAAAGCGGCTTCCGGATTGTGCGAATTCCGGACAAAGCGGCTTGCAGATTGTGCGACTTCCAGACAATCAGGTTTCTATCGCCGGACCTACCCCGGAAACCTCAATCAAACATGTATCTCGACTCAAAATCGGTATTAAGTCACAACAATCAAGGAGATAACATTACTAACGATTAAGTAAGCTATTCTATTCGATTTCCCACACTGATTAAACTATAATATAGCATACAGACCACATTTTACTCTCACTTGGGAAGATATCGATTAATGGTAATGTCCAAAACAAAATATCTACAATCAAAATCCACAACAAGCTTCCACACATTAACTAAGAGTTAATGGGATTAAGGAGAAGGAAATTACCTTGAAAAAGAAGATGATTCACACTCCAAAGCTTCGTAATTCCAATATCTCTTCCCTAGAATCGCAGAAATCCCTTACACGCACAAACACGCACTAGCCACTCCGGGTGGAAATGAGGTGAAATTAGGCTTTAGGGGTTTTAACCCTATTTCCACTTATTTGTACCAAGGCCCTCCAACTATCAATTTTCACAGAACACCCACTAAGTTTAGTATTTACATCCAAAAGAGACCCGGTTATTACAACATCCTACCCTCAAAAGAATTCTGTCCCCGGAATTCCATCTTCAAACAATTGAGGGTAACGGGACCCCATGCCCGACTCCACTTCCCAAGTCGCCTCCTGACCCTTATGGAAGCGCCACTGGACCTTAACAAGAGAAATCTCTTTAGTTCTTAACTTTCTGACCTTGCGATCCACGATCGCCAACGACTCCTCAACATAATTTAGTTTTTCTTTCACACAAATGTCTTCCAACGGTACTGCCATACTTTTATAAAATCACTTCCATAGTTTCGACACGTGAAAAGTAGAATGGATTCCCCGAAGCTCCTCGGGAAACTCTAACTTATACGCCACCTCACCCACACCTTGATTTATTGCAAACAGCCCGACATACTCAGGCCTTAGCTTTCTTTTCTTCCAACACGGACAACGCCCTTCCAAGGCGAGATTTTAAGCGTCATGCCATCTCCTACATGGAATTCCATTGGTTTCCTTCTTTTGTTCGCACACAATCTTTGGCGGTCTGGAACCACCCTTAACTTCTCGCGAATTTGGTTGATTTTATTGGCAATCAACTACGCGACCTCCGGTCCCACCAACTGCCTCTCTCTCCCGATACATATTTACTTTTGGAAGATTCTCTGATAACTACACATGCCGACCTCTTTGCTTCTCTGTAGGGATCCTTTTCCTCCCACTTTGTAAAACTCTTCAACAATAGGGCATATACCAACAAATTATCACACTTCCGATTAACTACAACTCTTACCCCAAATAACTCGTGTAACATATTTATAACGCCTCAGGTCAACTGTACGAAATACCGTCCATACACATGGACTCATTGTTCAAAAACGCCAAATAAGGGTTTCACACACAATTTCACTTCCTTTTTACCAAAGTTAATGCTATCACAACTTGAATCCCTTAATAAAATAGTGAACACTCAGTTCTCCAATTCAACACGAGGTCAACCTTGAATATCACCATAAACTCACAATTAAGAGTTTTTCACCAGATAACATGCAATTCTAAAATCACTTCTCCCAACACGATATGCGTCTAATGCAGATAACACTTTCTTTCCCGAATTGCATTGACTACAAATCATCAATGTTAATCAATTCATACGTTCTCACCCCATCATCACCCCACGCTATACACAACTAAAAGTAGGAAACTTCCACACTTCAACATCTGAAGAAGCCACCAATCCAAGCCGAACCAAACCTGAAGACACTAATTCAAATTCTCAGTGCATCCAACAGTCGTCCATCCACATGTGAAAGAAATTCAGGTTTCACCCACTCAACAGGAAGGAGTGACCATGCTCACACAAAACTATTCCCGTTAGTTTAACACCGAACGACAAGCTCACTTGGACTATTTCCCACACTAATACCAAGTCTAATCCAATAGTCCTTCATTCCGAGAACTACATTCGACTCCCTTCTTCCACTTGCTTCTCATAGCATAAAACATGCTTCCAAAGAACGGCTCACTAGAAGGAGCGCACTTTTGACCAACCATACAAGCTAGCTTTCCTCGACCTTTAAACCATCACGTACACGCAAATCCTCTTTCTCATACTCCCACTAGGAGTTCATGTACCCAACAATGACACCCTGAATACGTTGCTTCCCATATCCTGCGTTATTTGCCCAAACCTTCTACTTTCGGTTTACCCCCTTAATTCAACATACTATCTCCAACTCCTCAGACTAGTATAGAGCATTGCCCATTCCATTTTTCCATCCAATCTAAATACGTTGAAAACACTTTTACATTACTATGTCCAACCAAACGGTTTCACCACAAGTCTCAATCGAGGATTTACTCAAGTTATCCTGAAATAACACCCAAAGCTCGAAGCCACCACACACATCTTGTTCCACAAATGGGGTTAACCCAGTCATGAGAATTCCTTTACACACAAGGGATAATTCAACATTCCCAAGGATTTCGAATCAACTACGGACACCATAAACTAACCAATCCAACATCTTCGTAAATGTAACGACCCGTCCCAAACATACAACATATAACATATTGTTCATATCATAATTTCATAACAAAAGATACATCATAAATCACGTACGGTCCCTTAGTCTCAAAACTATACAATACATATTTGAGTATTAACTTTTCGCTAATAATTTACATTACATTTCATAGTACCATTCATACAAAACAAAACATAATCACTTCCTAATCTCCGTCAGCTATCAACTGCATACTACACCTTATCCTTTCCTTTGCTATTAAAAGTTCCTCGACCTGGAATACATATTTTTAAAACAAAATGAGGGTTAGACCAATTGGTCTAAGTGAGAAAATTCCCGTTAGAGTATAATCATTTGTAAAATAGACAACATATATATATATATATATATATATCACATATTTGAATACCAATCATGACTCATATGCAATGTGTACAATTCTTCCTCATGGCCATATTAGTTGGTTGCAAGCCAACTAATCAATTAACTCCGCTGTACCTCCGTACAGCCAAACTCCACCGGTCCTATGTCCGGCAAACGTGCACTTGTGTAGTGTAATGCTCATATAAATACAATATACATCTCAATATATTATATTTCAAACATAAGCACATAATCACACTATATAACACATTCCCAATCAATATATGTATTCCAGTTTGAAAATGGTTTAAAGTAAAACTCACCTTGTTATTAGTTTGAAGCCACACACGCGCAAACGATACAACCGAACACCTTTATTAAACTTCACTAACGAGGGGCAATCGAGCCTGAAATATATATATATATATATATATATATATGGATGAAATCCTTATGATTAAATGTATATAAGACTCACTACGACGATTGACAACCTTAACAACCCACCGGACACCCCCGAATCGCAACCGAGCTAAAAACCGAACAACCGACGTCAATCACAAGACTTTGGGTTTGTAAATGGCACATAAAAACATGTTCAAAGTATTCAAATGCTATTTTACACTCAAAACAAGTACCCATACCCCTATATTTCGCTTTGAAACGACTCTAGTACGTAACAACAAAAAAATCAGAAACCAATACCGGTATTCCAATACCGGAACTCCAAGTACCGGGACTCCAAGTACCGGGACTCCAAATACCGAGACTCCAATTTTGTCAGCCCAGAAATGGATTGAAATCGATACAAATCATAAAATCGACACATCTAAACCGATAGGAACTTACTACTAACAATTACAAACACAAAATGAAAAAGAACTATACCTCAATAACGATTCCAAACGATTTCAATTGAAACCCTAGTCGATCGATACTTCTGCTCTTTCTTTTTGACAATCTAACCGATAAAAACTTGCTATAAACGATTACAAACGCAAAACGAAAAGGATTTATACCTTAAACTATCTCCAATTGAGATCCCTTCAAGCCCTAAACGATTGATTGCTTTCTCCTGTTTTCTCTCTTCTCTCTGCTTCAGCGTACACACACACACATGGAGACCGACTTAATGAAAGAGGTCTGAAGGTTTGATATCTATATTAAACCAAATTACTCCTAAGGGTTTAGAATTTACTATATTGACCAAAAATACCCTTAAACTTATAAAACTAACCCAATTTACCTTAAACTAATATAAGTAAAAATTTAAATAAATTTATAACGTACCTGGTTATTACAACATCTCCCTCTTAAAAGAATTCAGTCCCGGAATTCGGTTAGGCGAAAAGATGAGGGTATTTAGTTCTCATTTCTGATTCTGATTCCCAAGTAGCATCCTGACCTTTATGATGTCGCCAGTGCACTTTTATTTGCTTGATCTCCTTACCATTCCGCAAAACTTTAACTTTACGGTCAACTATGGCTTCAGGTTCCTCCACAAAGTTCAGCTTTTCATCAATCTGTATATCTGGTAGAGAAACTACTTGATCTGGCGTAACCAAACACCTTCGTAAATTTGAAACATGGAAAGCGTTATGGACACCGCTTAACTCCGGCGGAAGTTCTAGCCTGTAAGCTACTTCACCGATTCTTTCTATAATGGCAAACGGTCCGATGTATCTTGGACTAAGTTTACCTTTTTTCGCAAATCGGATGACTCCTTTCCAAGGCGAGACTTTTAACATTACAAAATCTCCAACTTGGAATTCTAATGGTTTTCGGCGTCGATCAGTGTAGATTTTCTGTCTATCTTGTGCCACTTTCAAACGTTCACGTATTTGAGTAATCTTGTCCACAGTTAAGTGAACTATGTCTGGCCCTGCTAATTGTTTCTCTCCCACTTCGTTCCAACCCAGAGGCGTTCGGCATTTTCTACCATACAGAACTTCAAACGGTGCCGCTTGTATGCTGGAATGATAACTGTTATTGTAGGCAAATTCAATCAACGGTAGGTGCTTATCCCACGATCCCCCAAAATCAACAATACAGGCTCGTAACATATCTTCTAAAGTCTGAATTGTTCGTTCACTCTAACCGTCAGTTTGAGGATGATATGCTGTACTTAGCTTTATTTGCGTCCCCATTTCTTTTTGAAAACTTCTCCAGAACCTTGAAGTAAAACGATTATCACGATCAGAAATAATCGATATTGGAACTCCATGTCGAGTTACTATTTCGTCGATGTACAACTTGGCTAATTTTTCTAACAAATAGGTTTCTTTTATTGGCAGGAAGTGAGCAGACTTTGTCAATCTGTCGACGATCACCCAAATGGCATCAAATCCTTTCGGAGTCTTCGGTAACATCATGATGAAATCTGTAGTAATCTTATCCCATTTCCACATAGGTATTTCTAAACGTTGTAACTGACCAAAAGGCTTTTGATGTTCAGTCTTTACTTTCTTACAAGTAGAACAACCTTCAACATGTTGAGCAACACTTTTCTTCAGTCCCGGCCACCAGTAAAATTGTCACAGATCCTTATACATCTTATTTGTGCCCGGATGAATAGAGAAACGAGATTGATGAGCTTCTTATAGTACCCGATCACGTAAATTACCCAAACGAGGCACCCATATTCTATTTTCCAGACACAGTAACCAACGATCATCTTTTACGAGTGATGCTAATATACCCACTAACCGTTCTGGTTTCAAGTGTTCTTCTTGAAAGGCTTCTACTTGACACTTCTTCAATTCGTCAAAGATGTTAGGTAGAAGTTCAGCTCGTAGTGCAATGGCTTTTATTGTTCCGCTCCTTTCCTGACGACTCAGTGCATCGGCTACTACATTCGCCTTCCCCGGATGATAGAGAATTTCGCAGTCGTAATCATTCACCAATTCTAACCACCTTCTTTGTCTCATATTCAATTCCCGCTGATCGAAAAGATGTTGGAGACTCTTGTGATCGGTATAAATTTGACATTTAGAACCATATAGATAATGTCTCCAAATCTTTAGCGCGAACACAACTGCAGCAAGTTCCATGTCGTGTGTAGGATACTGTCTTTCGTGATCCTTCAGTTGTCTAGAAGCATAAGCAATAACTTTTCCACGCTGCATTAATACACACCCCAATCCCAGTTTGGAGGCATCACTGTAAAACAACAAAGTCATTGGAACCTTCAGGTAGTGACAGAATCGGTGCGCTACAAAGTCTTTCTTTTAAAATTTTGAATGCTTTATCTTGCTCTTCTTTCCATTCAAATTTCACATTCTTTCGGGTCAGCATGGTTAGAGGCGTAGCGATGCGAGAGAAGTCTTGTATAAACTTTTGATAGTAGCCGGCTAAACCAAGAAAAATTCGTACTTCTGTTGGCGTTCTCGGCGGTTCCCACTTTTCAATTGCCTCTACTTTCATTGGATCAACTTGAATGCCTTTCTCGGAAACTACATGCCCAAGAAATTGAACTTCCCGTAGCCAGAATTCACATTTAAAGAATTTGGCATATAACTGTTCCTTTTTCAACAATTCAAGAATCAAACGAAGATGTTGTGCGTGCTCTTCTTTGGACCGGGAAAAGATAAGGATATCATCGATAAACACAATAACAAATTTATCGAGATATGGTTTACATACCCGATTCATTAAATCCATAAAGGTAGATGGGGCGTTAGTCAGTCCGAAAGGCATCACTAAGAATTCGTAATAACCATACCTTGTGCGGAAAGCAGTTTTCAGAACATCCTCCTCTTTAACTTTCAGTTGATGATAACCAGATCTTAGATCAATCTTGGAGAAATAACAAGCTCCAACTAATTGGTCAAAGAGGTCATCAATTCTGGGAAGCGGATATTTGTTCTTGATCGTACGCTTATTCAGTTCCCGATAATCTGTCACACCCCGCTAAAGCGGAAGTACGGGATGTCACAGTTCAAGGTTTCATTGCGTAAGGTAGAAGACAACACACAATCATCATATCATAAAAAGTTTACAAAAGTACATCTTGTTCCAAAATACAAACTTGTCCAAAAACATAAATTGACACGATAAGGAAAAAGCGTTGGATGCTGCTACTTGTGGTGCCTTCTAAAGTTCAACCTTACTTGATATTTCCTAAAAAGCATGTAAATGAGAGGGTCAACTATTGAATAGTTGGTGAGTTCACAGGTTTTCGGTATGCATAACAGTTTTAATGCAAGTTTGTAAATCCGCACAGTGGATTGAGTATTCGGTTGTAGTTATAAAGCAGTTTTGTAAATCCGTACCATGGATTAAGAGTTCGTTTGTCAACATGCGCAAGGTATAATATCGTATGCAAATATGTTAAAGTAATGAGCCCACTACCCAAACCTACTGACCGCACACGCCCCAAAGACACATGTTCCTCACAAACATGATAAGTTAGTCGGCAATTATGCACTCGCGAGGTGAGTGGGGTGTCAACCATATAACGTTATCCATAATATACCAAGCGGCTCGCACAATGAGCTAATGGGTAATGTAGTTCGTACCGGGGACTTTCAAATAAATGTGAAACTCAGAATCAACTAACATAAGCATATATACCATAGCGCATAAAAGTTCGTAGTAATGTAAATCAGTTTGAGTAAATGATACAACCGATGCGTAAGTAATTTGTAACATGCTTTTCACCCCAAAATGTACAAAATAGTAAAAAGGGGCTGTGAAAACTCACAGTGGTATGCGAAGATGTTTCCAAGAGGTTCACGATGCAACCCGCACAACGATCCTACTTCGATCCTACGAAGGTAAGGACACTAGTAAGATTCTATGCTTAAGCCTTAGTCCTTGATATCGCTTAGTTATCCAAATCATCATAAAATGCCTTTGTTGTGTTTAGGTTTATAAGTTATATGGAATTAACCGAAGTTAGTAATCAATATATAATACATTACATATGTTAGATTGAGGTTACCGCAATTTCGTCATGACGAGTGACGAAAAGGGTCTAAAGTTAGGAGTTATATATAATATATATATATATATATATATATATATATATATATATATACCGCAATTTCATCACAAGAATGATGAAAAGGGTTCAAAATAAAAAGTTAAAATATATAAAATGCATATACATATATTATGTAGGTTAGATTAACTTGCATATGTTAGAATTACCGCAATTTCACCACAAGAAGTGATGAAAAGGGTCTAAGAGTTAGTTTGTAACCATAGCAGAAAGTTATCCTTTGCTGTCCAGAATTTGTTGACACTTTCAGTTCGTTTTTTGATATCTTCCAGAGGCATTTAGGTTAAGATATTTTATGCCCATATAACTTAATGTGTTAGGAAACCTTTGGTATAAAAACCATAATTTTTGAAGGTAGATAAGTACATGAAATAATTCTTGACGTAAAATCACTACAAAAAGCTTTGCTGTTTGCGCACTGTTTTTGTGAAAAATGTTTGAAGGTCGAAATCTTGGAGTTTTTGAGTGAAACCACTTGGGTTCGAATCTTAACACATAAAATCTAATTCCAGAAAAGATTTCACCTTATTTGGATAAATGTTGAGTGAGATATGGCCTTGCAAAGTAAGTGGAAAAATCTGACAGATTGCTGTTGAAAATCTTCTTTAATTAAATGCACCATTTCCATTGGTTCTTTATGGGATCTTATTCTTTTTGTTTGGCCACGATTTTTGACACAACAATCTAACATTTTCAGATGAAAATCTTCCTTTTAATTTACACAAGCTACATGCAAACAACTTAGACAAGTTATCTTGTCAAAACATTTTAAAAAATTAGTCCTTTTGAGCTTTTTGTGAAAACATTCAAATAGTTCTTTCTTTGATCATTAACTTTGGTTTGATCATGGATTCATCACTCTTTTAATAACATGCAAAGTGTTATGGTGATGAATCTACAAACATTAAGATTCAAAGATATGTTTAGTGAAAACAACATTTAAAACTAGTGTAGGAGTAGGAGAAACTCAAAGAAAATGGAAGAACAATACAAAGAAAAGTGTAGGCTTTGCACTACATATGAGTTTACCTTGAGGTTCTTGAGTTCTTGGAGTGTCTTGAGGTTAGAATGGCTGAATACTTGAGAGGGTTCTAGTGAGAAAGAAGAGAGAAAAGAGAGATTTCTTAGAGAGAAATCTTTGAGAGAAAAGTGAGAAATGAGGAGGGATTTGGAAATGGATGAAAAGTGAGAGAGAGGGGGGTTTAAGGGGAGGGGAGGGCCGGTTTTGGGAAGAGGGGAGAGGGTGGAGTGTGGTGTTGGGTAATATGATGGTGTTTTATTTTTTTATTTTTTTTAAATTTGAATTATTAACTAGTTTATCTATAATCCATAATACTTGTTTTTATAAAATATATATTTTTGCAAAGTATTTATATATGTATGTATTTAGGGTATTTTAGATTGGCATTTTATGAGATTTATGGGTAATTCCCTTATTAAGGCAAATGCTAGGCAAAATTCTCAAATTTTCCTAACACTATCGTTTTTACTGCTAAGTTTGACTGTGCTGTCTAAAATATAGATAACTGCAATGTTCAATATAAATCTAACCTGAACGTAAGTTTGACGGTTGTCACAGTCTCCCCCGGTTAAAAGAATTTCGTCCCGAAATTCAAGAACTTCCATCCTTAACCGGTTTGTTAGCAAAAAGGTGAGGATACTTATGTTTCATGTAATCCTCTCGTTCCCATGTATACTCAGGCCCACGCCTTGTGTTCCAATGAACTTTCACAATCGGAATATTCTTTCGCTTGAGACGCTTAACATCTCTATAAAGGATCTCGCTTGGTTCTTCTATGATGTGTAACTTATCGTCAATTCGAACTTCTTCTAGAGGTATGATCAATGAGTCGTCGGCTAGAAATTTCTTGAGGTTCGACACATGAAACGTATCATGGATGACACCTAGCTCTTTAGGCAAATTGAGTCTATATGCTACCGGACCAATCCTTTCGGAGATCTCAAATGGTCCGACGTACCTTGGGCTCAATTTTCCTCTTTTCCCAAATTGTACTATTCCTTTCCACGGAGATACTTTTAGAAGTACTTTATCTCCAACTTGGAATTCTAAAGGCTTCTGACGATTATCCGCATAACTTTTCTGACGATCTCTAGATGCTTTAAGTCTGTCTCTAATGATTGCAATCTTGTCGGTAGTTTCTTGCACAATATCGGGTCTAGATAATTGTCTGTCTCTAATTTCTAACCAAGCAAGTGGTGAACGACACTTGCGTCCATACAATGCTTCAAATGGCGCACACTGAATACTGGTGTGATAGCTATTGTTATAAGAAAACTCGACCAAAGGTAAGTGATTATCCCAACTTCCTCCGAAGTTTAACACGCATGCCCGAAGCATGTCTTCCAACGTTTGAATAGTTCGTTCACTTTACCCATCCGTTTGAGGATGATAGGCAGTGCTCAAATTTAACTGCGTACCTAACGCTCTTTGAAGTGACTGCCAGAACCGAGATGTGAAACGGCTATCTCTATCTGAAATGATGGATATTGGTACTCCGTGACGTGTACCAATTTTCTTGATGTAGATCTGAGCAAGCTTCTCCATCTTGTAATCTTCTCGAATCGGTAGGAAATGTGCAGATTTCGTGAATCGATCTACTATAACCCAAATTGAGTCGTGCCCTTTGGCGGTTCTCGGAAGTTTGGTTATAAAGTCCATGGTTATTTGTTCCCATTTCCACTGGGGAATCTCCGGTTGTTGTAGCAAACCAGATGGTTTTTGATATACAACTTTGACCTTTGAACAAGTTAAACATTTCCCTACGTACAAGGGAATATCTTTCTTCATTCCTGGCCACCAATAATATTCCCTTAAGTCCTTGTACATCTTATCCGCTCCTGGATGAATTGAATATCTAGACTTGTGGGCTTCATCCAGAACCGTTTCCCGTACGTTGTTAGCTTTTGGAATCCAAACTCTGTCCTTGAAATAACGTACCCCATCAATCTTAGTTTCAAATCTGCTTTCTATACCGTGAAGGGTTTCGTCCTTCAAATTTTCCGTTTTCATTGCTTCGGTCTGAGCTTCAAGAATTCGAGTCTTTAAACTCGTTTGTACAAGCGCTCCCATTGCTCGTACACGTGAAGGTTTGACCCTTTCCTTTCTACTCAGGGCGTCAGCCACTACATTGGCCTTACCTGGGTGATAGCGAATCTCGCAATCATAGTCGCTGAGTAGTTCTACCCATCTCCTTTGTCTCATGCTGAGCATTTTCTGGTCTAGGATATGCTGAAGACTCTTATGATCCGTGAAAATAGTGCATTTAGTGCCGTACAAATAATATCTCCAAATCTTTAAAGCGAATACCACAGCTCCGAGCTCCAAGTCGTGCGTGGTATAGTTCTTCTCATGAACCTTTAGTTGTCTAGAGGCGTATGCTATAACCTTGTCCCTTTGCATCAATACACAACCCAAACCTTGATGTGACGCGTCACAATACACCACAAAATTATCCGTTCCTTCCGGTAACGCTAGGATTGGTGCATTGCACAACTTTTTCTTCAGTAGCTGGAACACCTCCTCTTGCGGTTCTCCCCAAACGAATTTCCTATCCTTTTGGGTCAGTGCTGTGAGTGGTTTAGCACTTTTTGAGAAGTTCTCGATGAATCGCCTATAATAACCTGCCAATCCCAGAAATTGACGAATTTCTGTTGGAGTTTTTGGAGCTTCCCACTTCTTAACGGCTTTCACTTTAGCCGGGTCCACGTGAATTCCTTCCTATCCAATCACGTGACCAAGAAAGTGTACTTCTCGAATCCAAAATTCGCACTTTGAGAATTTGCCGTACAGTTTCTGTTCCTTAAGTGTCTCTAGAATCACTCTTAAATGTTGTTCGTGCTCCTCTTTACATCGAGAGTAGATCAAAATGTCATCGATAAACACGATCACAAACTTGTCATAGTATGGTCGGCATACCCTGTTCATTAAATCCATGAACATAGCTGGTGCATTCGTTAAACCGAAAGGCATAACTAAGAACTCGTAGTGTCCATATCGTGTCCTAAAAGCTGTCTTAGGAATGTCCTCTTCACGGAATCTTATTTGATGATAACCTGATCGAAGATCAATCTTTGAGAAATATGTTGCACCCTGTAATTGGTCGAATAAATCATCTATTCGAGGAAGAGGATATCGATTCTTGATCGTCAACTTGTTTAGCTCCCTATAATCGATCCACATTCGAAACGATCCATCCTTCTTCTTGACAAACAGGATTGGGGCTCCCCAAGGTGAGGAACTTGGTCTAATAAATTCCTTGTCCAGGAGTTCCTGAAGTTGACTCGACAACTCTTGCATTTCGGCGGGTGCTAAACGATACGGTGCCTTAGCTACAGGTGCTGCTCCAGGTATGAGGTCAATTTGAAATTCAACTTGTCTAAACGGGGGAAGTCCAGGCAAATCATCTGGGAACACCTCCTGGTGATCCTTCACTACTGGAATATCTTGGATTCGCCTTTTCTCGGACTTCTTCTCAACCACGTGTGCCAAAAATGTAACGCACTTCTTCCTCAAATACTTATGAACCTTCACACTTGACACTATCTCTAGGCTCCTTCCAACTTTGTTTCCTTGTATAACGAGTGTTTCTTCGTCTTGCAAAGGTACTCTAATCGTCTTATCAAAACAACAGATCTCCGCTCGATTCTTGGATAACCAATCCATGCCTATTACTACGTCAAAACTCCCCAATTCAATAGGAATAAGATCAACGCTAAACAATTTATCGGCTAGATTCAAGGTACAATCTGAAATTACATCCTTAGCCTCAAATTTATGACCATTAGCAACCTCAATAATATAAGCATCCGACATTCTCCTAGATTCCAAGTCAATTAGTGGCCTAAATTCCAATGAAACAAAACTTTTATCCGCTCCAGTTTCAAATAGTACTGATGCATAATGGTTGTTTAGGAGAAACGTACCTGTCACCACCTTAGGGTCGCGACGTGCTTTGTCAGCTCCAATGACAAATGCCCGTCCTCGAGCTTGACCTCCTTGATTTCCTTGATTGGCTTGTCTTGCCTGGTTCCCATTATTGTTATTGTTCGGCCTCCTACCAAATCTCGGGCACATATTCCGGAAGTGATCCGCACTTCTGCACTCGAAGCATGCCCTTCTCCCCCTACAGAATTTGGTGAGATGACCTGGCCGCTTACAATTGTCACAAACGGGGCAAGCTCCCTCATGATGAAGGTTGCACTTGTTGCATTTAGGGAATGGACCCTTGTATTGCCCTAGGTCCTGAGTTTTTACTCCGAAGTTTCTTACCACATTCCTATCCTTGCTTGCACTACCAAAGGTTTTCTTTCCTGACTGATACTCTGGCTTCCTCTTATTGCTGGCACTTCCCGATGTCAGAGTTCCCGCTCTTACCGCATCGTTCGTCAAAGTAGTTGCCAAGGCCACAACCGATTGGATTGTGGTCAGGTTTGACGAGGTGACCATTCCTCGGATCTCCTATGTTAATCCCCATAAGTATCAGTCGATTCTCTTGCTCTCGGGAGTGACCATATGAGGTACCAATTTTGCGAGTTCGTGGAAACGAGCTGTGTATCGATCTATGTCAGCTCCGACCATGGTGTGATTCCAGAATTCAAATTCCAGCTTTGGAAGTTAACTTTTGGGGCAGTACTCCTCAATGAGTAACTTTTTAAACTCCTCCCATGAGAGTCTGTATGCATCTTCCCTTCCACGGGTTTGAACCTGGATGTTCCACCATGTTAGTGCCCTGCCTTGGAGTTGACAGGCCACATACTCCACCTTGCGGTCTTCCGAGCATTTGCTAATATGGAGTACCGACTCCATGCTATCGATCCAAGAAAGCAGTCCTACAGCACCTTCCTTTCCGTAGAACTCCTTGGGCTTACAAGACATGAAGGACTTGTAGTTGCATCCGGTACTGTTACTACCCGGATTTCCTCCCCTACCTCCTTCATTCCCACGGTTAGTATTAATGTCGGTGGTTACTTGCGTGACTATGCTGGGTATTGCTTCTTGTACACGTTGTGCTATGATCCGTGCGATGTCGGATGTTTGGTTTTCAGGATTATCTCCCGTGTGGCGAGTGGATCTTCTTGGAGGCATGATTCTAAAACACATTTGCCAAAAATTGTTTTGGTTAAAATTTTGTACAAATTTTTGAACTGGTATTTTCCACAAGTTTATACTATTACTTGAAATTTTAAAACAGTAAAGTTAAGTATAAGGTAAATAGACGGGTTGATTGAAAGTTCACGTTTCCCCCAATGGGTTTCCATTCATCGTTCTATTAAATGCCAAAATTACAAAATTTCCGATGTTTATCATACATCGGTATCATATTGTTTGAAAAGGAAATACAACTTGAATACTTAAAATGCGTAAATTGGAAATAATAAGTAAAGAAAATGTTTTTCAAAAATTCCTCCAACACGCTACAACCCATCCACCTTCGTATCCGTACTATCCCAAGTAGGCCCTAATCATGATCAAGAGCACCAACAACAATAACGCCATCCCCACAACCAAGCATGCCGCTTCCGCCCTTATGGCCATTCTTTTAGCCACTCTTGCACCATCTAGAGCTTGAGTCGAAACGATGGTCAGTTGGTATGCTAGCCCACCAGTTCTGTTAAGACCTGGCCTTGATGAGTCACCCTTTCCTGACATACGTGCAACTCGGTTGTCATCGCCCTTATACGCTGATCTCTTGCCCAAGCCAACTCGGACATTTGTCTGATTGGCACGCCGGTGGCCATACGTTGCGGTTCCGGTGCCTCCGGACGTGTTGATGTTAGTATGACCCTTCTAGGAATTGGGACACTTTTCCTCGCCGTTTGCCTAACGCGAGGCCCGTTGGGGTTTCGTTGGAAGGTTATCGGAGTTGGTTGCGGTGGTACCGAGGTCGATAACACTCTCGGTTCGTCGTAGGGGTCTCGTTCACTTGACACTTCTTGCTCCGATTCAGTGCTACTAGAATCTTCATCTTCCCGGATGTTTGGTGGGTTGACTCGCGGTCGACCATTGACGTAACTCGACACATCGGCCGAGTAAGAATCGGGAGTGTAGGATGGTGATGATGACGACATAGTGAAACTGAGGCAAAAGTGTACTTAATTACTAATCGCACAAGTGAAATGTCTATCCTATGCAATGTCTACGCACTATGCATGCTACTAGAGAGTGCAAGTGAAAATTGACATACTCCTACTATAACCATTTCTAGTCTCGCATTAACCTACCTTAATCGAACATAGGTGATCAAGCTATGTTTAATTAAAGTCCGTTAATACCATTCTAGACTTAGTTATACTAGTAGTAGGTTCAGTTGTTTTCATGTCAGTTTTGGATTTTGGTTATAGTTGGGTTTTTCCAATGAAAGACCGGTATTCTCTATAACCTTCGGCTCTGATACCATTTCTGTCACACCCCGCTAAAGCGGAAGTACGGGATGTCACAGTTCAAGGTTTCATTGGATAAGGTAGAAGACAACACACAATCATCATATCATAAAAAGTTTACAAAATTACATCTTGTTCCAAAATACAAACTTGTCCAAAAACATAAATTGACATGATAAGGAAAAAGCGTTGGATGCTGCTACTTGTGGTGCCGTCTAAAGTTCAACCTTACTTGATATTTCCTGAAAAGCATGTAAATGAGAGGGTCAACTATTGAATAGTTGGTGAGTTCACAGGTTTTCGGTATGCATAACAGTTTTAATGCAAGTTTGTAAATCCCCACAGTGGATTGAGTATTCGGTTGTAGTTATAAAGCAGTTTTGTAAATCCGTACCATGGATTAAGAGTTCTTTTGTCAACATGCGCAAGGTATAATATCGTATGCAAATATGTTAAAGTAATGAGCCCACTACCCAAACCTACTGACCGTACACGCCCCAAAGACACATGTTCCTCACAAACATGATAAGTTAGTCGGCAATTATGCACTCGCGAGTTGAGTGGGGTGTCAACCAAATAACGTTATCCATAATATACCAAGCGGCTCGCACAATGAGCTAATGGGTAATGTAGTTCGTACCGGGGACTTTCAAATAAATGTGAAACTCAGAATCAACTAACATAAGCATATATACCATAGCGCATAAAAGTTCGTAGTAATGTAAATCAATTTGAGTAAATGATACAACCGATGCGTAAGTAATTTGTAACATGCTTTTCACCCCAAAATGTACAAAATAGTAAAAAGGGGCTGTGAAAACTCACGGTGGTATGCGAAGATGTTTCCAAGAGGTTCACGATGCAACCCGCACAACGATCCTACTTCGATCCTACGAAGGTAAGGACACTAGTAAGATTCTATGCTTAAGCCTTAGTCCTTGATATCGCTTAGTTATCCAAATCATCATAATATGCCTTTGTTTTTTTAAGTTTATAAGTTATAAGGAATTAACCGAAGTTAGTAATCAATATATAATATATTACATATCTTAGATTGAGGTTACCGCAATTTCGTCATGACGAGTGACGAAAAGGGTCTAAAGTTAGGAGTTATATATAATACATATATACATATATATATATATATATATATATATATAGATATACCGCAATTTCATCATACGAATGATGAAAAAGGTTCAAAATGAAAAGTTTAATAATATAAAATGCATATACATATATTATGTAGGTTAGATTAAGTTGCATATGTTAGTATTACTGCAATTTCACCACAAGAAGTGATGAAAAGGGTCTAAGAGTTAGTTTGTAACCATAGCAGAAAGTTATCATTTGCTGTCCAGAATTTGTTGACACTTTCAGTTCGTTTTTGGATATCTTCCAGAGGCATTTGGGTTAAGATATTTTATGCCCATATAAGTGGAAAAATCTGACAGATTGCTGTTGAAAATCTTCCAGAGGCATTTGGATAATTTTTGAGTGAGATATGGCCTTGCAAAGTAAGTGGAAAAATCTGACAGATTGCTGTTGAAAATCTTCTTTAATTAAATGCACCATTTCCATTGGTTCTTTATGGGATCTTATTCTTTTTGTTTGGCCATGATTTTTGACACAACAATCTAACATTTTCAGATGAAAAGCTTCCTTTTAATTTACACAAGCTACATGCAAACAACTTAGACAAGTTATCTTGTCAAAACATTTTAAAAAATTAGTCCTTTTGAGCTTTTTGTGAAAACATTCAAATAGTTCTTTCTTTGATCATTAACTTTGGTTTGATCATGGATTCATCACTCTTTTAATAACATGCAAAGTGTTATGGTGATGAATCTACAAACATTAAGATTCAAAGATATGTTTAGTGAAAACAACATTTAAAACTAGTGTAGGAGTAGGAGAAACTCAAAGAAAATGGAAGAACAATACAAAGAAAAGTGTAGGCTTTGCACTACATATGAGTTTACCTTGAGGTTCTTGAGTTCTTGGAGTGTCTTGAGGTTAGAATGGCTGAATACTTGAGAGGGTTCTAGTGAGAAAGAAGAGAGAAAAGAGAGATTTCTTAGAGAGAAATCTTTGAGAGAAAAGTGAGAAATGAGGAGGGATTTGGAAATGGATGAAAAGTGAGAGAGAGGGGGGTTTAAGGGGAGGGGAGGGCCGGTTTTGGGAAGAGGGGAGAGGGTGGAGTGTGGTGTTGGGTAATATGATGGTGTTTTATTTTTTTATTTTTTTTATATTTGAATTATTAACTAGTTTATCTATAATCCATAATACTTGTTTTTATAAAATATATATTTTTGCAAAGTATTTATATATGTATGTATTTAGGGTATTTTAGATTGGCATTTTATGAGATTTATGGGTAATTCCCTTATTAAGGCAAATGCTAGGCAAAATTCTCAAATTTTCCTAACACTATCGTTTTTACTGCTAAGTTTGACTGTGCTGTCTAAAATATAGATAACTGCAATGTTCAATATAAATCTAACCTGAACGTAAGTTTGACGGTTGTCACATAATCAATGCACATCCTCATCGACCCGTCTTTCTTTTTCACAAACAGGACTGGTGCGCCCCACGGTGAAGTACTGGGTCTGATGAATCCCTTATCAGAAAGATCTTGCAGTTGTGTCATCATTTCTTTCATTTCTGGAGGTGCCAAACGATACGGTGTATGGGCAACAGGAGCGGCTCCAGGAATCAGATCTATACTAAACTCTACTTGTCTATCGGGCGGAAGACTAGTCAAATCTTCTGGGAAAACTTCCGAAAATTCACGAACAACAGGAATATCTTCCAGCTTATTATGTTCTAGCTTAGTATCTATCACATAAGCTAAATAACTCGAGCAACCTTTATTAACACACTTACGAGCTTTCATCATAGAGATAAGGCAAGACTGATGATTTCTACGATCACCATAAATTACTACCGGTCCCCTCTCTGGTAAGACAACATTAATCAACTTCTTATCACAAACTATACTAGCCAGATTCTCGGCTAACCAATCCATTCCCACTACCACATCAAACTCGATCAAAGTTATAGGAAATAACTGAATAGGTACTCCACACCCATCAATATCTACAACACAACTATCAAATACCTCTCTAACTGGTACTTGATTATCATTTGCAGTTTCTACCATTAAAGCATGATCTAACACTTTAGGCTTTAAATGAATATAAGCAGCAAAAGAAGGAGATACAAATGATAGGTTTGCACCGGAGTCAAATAACACGTTAGCACGTGTAGAGTTTATTAGAAATGTACCTGTAACCACATCAAGAGTTTCCTCTGCTTCTTATGCTGTCATTTGGAAGGCTCGACCCCTTGCTTTCGGTACTTTCGGCCTTTGTATCCCCCCCGGCCTAACCCCCATTGGTCTCACTGTCATACTACCCTGCTGTGCTTTCCATTGTGGACACTCAGACTGAATATGATCAGGGGAGTTGCAAGAGAAACAGAATCGAGTTACCCGACAATCTTTAGCGATGTGACCAGTCTTTCCACACTTGTAACAAATTCGGGAATCAACATAACAATTTCCCTGATGAATACGGTTGCATTTTGGACATAGTCTTTCAGCTGTTCTGAAAGGTGGACGACAATCGAATCTCGGAGATTTGGACTTCTTTGGATCATAATGTGGTCCTTCCCATTTTCTTTTTCCCATACTTTTATCACCAGTATCCCTCCCTTTATCTCTTTCTACATTTTCTGCTGCATCCACTGCTGAGAAAGTATCGGTTCTGTTAAACCAAGATCTAATCAAGATAGAGAAGATAGAGAATTTGTCATCCAATTACATCAAGAACATGTTACAAGATATGAGTTCAGCACTGTTCTCTCTAAAGGTTCTCTCTTAACAGTTAGTGTAAGTGTTACTATAACAAACACGAAACAAGTCTATTTATACCTAGACACACAAGGTATAAACCACACAGTAACAACACAATAACATTGACTTTGACATTTGACTTTCTACATTAAACCTTGAAGACATATTAGCACTAACAATCTCCCCCTTGGATTCAAGGTTTAAAAAAAATGAAAACAGCAGTCTTTGGCATTCTTGAATCTTCAAAACTTTAAGACTTCAGCTCTTTGATCTTTAAAATTGCTTGTCAAAGTCAACATGTCACACAATCTTCAAACAAGAATTTACGGACTATCTTTCTTCGAACAGGAGAATATGGATCTTCACACAAAGCATATTAATACACAAAAGCCCAAGTTCAAGAAAAAGATATCACAAAATGATCAATCGATTTTCTCAAACTCTTGAAGAATTCTCCCCTTATTCATTGACTTGAGAAATTCAAACTTCAGTATCGATATCTTCATAAAAACACGAGTTCAAAAGAAAGAGATCACTAAATGATCAATCGATTTCTTATAAACTCTTGAAGAAGAAATCTCCCCCTATCCTTTCTTGAAACAAAGACTTATTTCAACATTTCTCCCCTTTGACGTTAAAAAAAATCTTTGACATGAAACGCTCTTTGACATGAAATTGATGTAGACATTTCTCCCCCTTTTTCGATGAAAATGAGCATCATGAGCATCGAAAATTCTTGTCAATTTCAGTCAAGTCCTTGTAAAACACAAACAATCTCCCCATTAACGAAAGATCTTGCTCCCCCTAAAAATAAGAATTGTAGAGCAAATTGATTTTCTCCCCCTGAAAATTTGCATAAAATTTCATTAGCGCACATTTTAACAAATTTGTACAAGGAAAAAAAGTTAATTCATTGAACTACATTTTATAACTACTAACAATTAATCATTTGAACACCAAACAAAAGAAATTCAACTTAATGAAATGTAACAGATATTTCCATCAAGTGAAATCAAATGCATGCGTTTGGATTCAAAAACAAGACATCATTGCATATCAAGTTACAAAAGTTCAGTTTCAACTCCTTTATAAAATCTATTTGGTGTGCTAGCATGCGAAATATGATTAGCAATAAGCATATGCAATTCTAAAACACATCAGGATACTCTGCTCTACTCACACTATTTGCCCAAAATCAGGATTTTCACAAATTTACAGGATTATCGCGACTTTGTATTTTTCCCAAGTTTCAAGAGATGTGTGCTTATTGGCATCTTTTGATTTTGTGCACATTGGCATCTTTTGATATTGTGCTCATTGGCATCTTTTACTTTTGTGCACATTGGCATCTTTTAATCAAAAAGTTTAGTAAGAATAAGATACACCGTTAAACATGACTTTCTAACTGGTTCTATAGCAGGATTTGGGTCAGCGATCCCAGACCAGTTGGCCTTAGGTGCTAGGTGACGAGAACCCCTTAGAACTTACTTTCCCAAACCAGAAAGGCCACATCGATATATCTTAAACCCATTTGTACCAGTAGAACATGGCTTTCTATCTGGTTCTATAGCAGGATTTGGGTCAGCCAATCCCAGACCAGTTGATCTTAGGGGCTAGGTATCAAGTACCCCTTGGGACTTAATCTCCCAAACCAGATAGGCCACATGCACAAACTTTCAAACTAAATGATTAGATTTAAAACTTAGTGCATCTCAATCACTTGGTTCTAAAACATAGTGCTTCTCCCATATTTTCATTTCCATCCATCATTCTGACAAATCGGCCTTTTTGAGCATTATATTCTATATAAGTTCAGACTTACATAATTTTGAGCATTCAACATAATTTCATTCATGTTTTGCTGACCTTTCGATTTATTTCAGAAGTGAAAGATGAAACAGATTTAACTCAGATAATACAACAATACTTGTAAAATCATCTTTTAGCACACATTTAATTCATTGAATGAAAATTGAAAATTTCATCTCATTAAATTAAATTTGTAAAGATTCAAATTTTCAACGTAGTAAAAATAAAATGTAATACAATGTTACCTTTTACCACTTGTTCTATGAAATAGAAAGATGTGACGGTTAAGAATATCACCTGAGTAGTATGATCATGCGGTAAAAGAATTAACCTGATAAGTACGAGTTCTAAACTGATTTGTTTAGAAGTCTTAGTCTTTGAAGTATGGGTCCTGAACTGAATTGTTCAGAAGCCATAGTCGTTGAAGCACGGGTCCTGAACTGATTTGTCCAGAAACCATTAATTGTGAAATTCGGGTTCTAAACTGATGTGTTTAGAAACCATATCTCTTTACTCCCCCTTAATGGCACAAGTAATCTTCTTCCAAGAGTTCAACGCTTTGCTTCTAAATCTGCAAAAACAGATTAAGTAGATTTTGGTACCCAACGTGTCTTGGGTCATGGCTTGTTAAGCGGAGCTCTATAGGAAGGAAAATGATAAGTACCATACCAATATTGAACGTTATCATTTTTAATAAAATCATTAGTTCCACAATAAGAACAGCAAAAATTCTTTTGTGCAAACCTGATTAAATTATTTGCGGAATATATTGAATCAGGTTTAGCAAAAGATTTACCTTTCAGGTTAGTATTCTTTTTGGGAACAGACGATTTTGGTACATCTTTTTCAGGAGTCGTACCTTTTACTATCCATTGCATGTTGACTTTCTTGTATGAAGGAAGATCAGCAAATTGATATTTGGAAGAATTATCCACTGAATGATCATAGAAAAGATTAGACGGTCGAATCGGACTTTCTGAATAGCTTTTGGATTTGTTGAGTGACTTCACTTTGTTTGATAAGTCATTCCGTTCCTTGGTCACGAAATCAAGCTTCTTCTGAATGTGACAATTAACCCTCTTCTCTTTCACAATATCAGTCGATAACACGGCCAAATTCTTTGTTAGCTTTCGTATTTCTTGCTGAAAAATCTTCCTTTCAACAGAATATTCATCTTTAACACTCCTAGCCTGAAAGTCAGCTTTCTTTCTCTTTTCCAGCTCTTGTCTTTCTTCATCTAATTCCTTTTGAAGCTCAGATATCTTCCTTGACAACTTCATATTCTTTGCTTCAAAGAATTTCCTTTTATTTTCAAATTCAAGCCTTTCCTTCTCCAATTTCTCTTTTTCAAGAAATAAAACTTTCTCAAAATCTGAATTTTGATTGGAAAGTTTTCTGCATTTGAGTTCAAGGGCTTTCTTTTCTTCATTATCTTTCTTTTCCGTCTTTAAAGCTTGTTCAAGTTTCGAGACTTTCTGAGAAAGAGCAACTCTTTCTATTCTGTGGTTTTCTCTTTCCTCTTTTAGTACTTTTTTTGTGTCTGAAAGTCTCTTTGTAAACTCTATAATATTTTTCTTGAGTTCTTCATTTTCACTATTTGACGAGTTCTGTTTTGTATCCTCCTTTTCAGCTTTCTTTTCTTCTTCCTTTTTCTGAAAAGCAACTTTAGATCCAAGCATTTGTTTGTTAACTCGTTCCACATAAGCATTGGATTGTTTTTGAAACATTCAACGCGTTTGAAGATGTGTTGCGGAAGTTTGTAAAGTGCGAAGATCAAGTTGGATGAAGCTTCTTTGTCAGCTTTCTTTCTTTTAATCTCTTCTTCTGTAAAATCATTCTCCATTTTATATCTGATCATTGGACCTTCGGAGAAAGATTTTATCATATTCTCTCCATTTTCGCTACTCGCAATAAAGTCGATGAACGAAACACTCCATCGTTCAAAATCAGATTCTTTGATCAGCACTGGAAGTCGGTTCATGTTCGCTTGACAATCAAAAAAAAATTATATAAAACTTTTTCTTGAAAAACTCTTAAAATGTATGAAATACACTATAGAAAAAATTTCAGTATAAATTTTTTTCTCAAAGGGTACTGGAAAAACGTCTGAAAAAAAATCATGTCAGAAACTCGCAAGCAAGGGTTGCGAGAAGTAAGGAACTCGCAAGCCAAGGTTGCGAAAAGTTGAGAAACTCGCAAGCAAGGGTTGCGCAAAGTGGAGAAATTCGCAAGCAAAGGTTGCGAAAAGTAGCCTTGGGCAAGGAATGAAATCTGACAGATCACTTTTTGCAAAAGAAGCTTGCGAAAAGTTTCAGAACTCGGGTCAGTGGGTTGCGAAAAGCTGTAAAAATTCGGGTCTTAAGGCTGCGAAATACTTTGCGAGAAGTAGACTTGAATGAAGAACAACACACAATTCGATGAAGCTTGCGAAAAGTGAGATGAATGTTGCGAGAAGTTCAGATCTTGCGAGATATTCCAAAAATCGTCTAAAAACCTCTGAAAATCAAAATTACTGATTCTGAAAGGTACAGTGGTGCTCGAAATCAAAAACCTAACACTTTATCTTCAACAAACAACCTCTGAAAACCTCTGAAAAAGGATCTGAATCGAACGAATAGAGAACGTTCACGATCAGATCAAAAAATCGCAAAATCTTCAAAATTGAAGATCCAAATCACAGAAATAGCTCTCGATCCGTGAAGAAGAAATGATCTACTAACGAAACTGAATCCAAAGAACCAAATCGTGAACAAATTCGGTCAAAAATCAGAAAAATTTGATCAAATTTCAAGAAAATGAGATTTTCTTGATAAATCCAGAAAATCAATCGAATTTTCTTGTAGAATCCACCAAGGTTTTCGTGATTGATCACTGAAAAACTCCTCTAAATCTCGAATCCTGCTCTGATACCAATTGTTAAACCAAGATCTAATCAAGATAGAGAAGATAGAGAATTTGTCATCCAATTACATCAAGAACATGTTACAAGATATGAGTTCATCACTGTTCTCTCTAAAGGTTCTCTCTTAACAGTTAGTGTAAGTGTTACTATAACAAACACTAAACAAGCCTATTTATACCTAGACACACAAGGTATAAACCACACAGTAACAACACAATAACATTGACTTTGAAATTTGACTTTCTACATTAAACCTTGAAGACATATTAGTACTAACAGGTTCCTTTTGCAATTACTAGTCCTCTGATTTCCGAATTTAACCCAAAGATGAATCTTTCCATTTCTGCCATCAAATCATTTCTAGTAACAAATTCCGTGCCGTGGGGATGACCCCTACCTCCAGTTTCACCCCGACCTCATCCTGCACCTCTCCCTCCTGTTCCGGTCATCATTTCCTGGATATTTCTGGTTCTTGTAATTGGCCTGATTGGGTTTCCTTCTTCATCTCTATCCATATTTCCAGAACCACTCGCCATTCTGTTGATTTCAACAAGGTTAATATACACGTAAGCACATACCACATATAAAGAGGTATTCCAGTTCAAACATGTACCTGTAAGTTCATAATTACACTGGCCAGATGTAATTTGAAATTACCTTACATGATGTTCCTGCTACCCTTTTATATTTAACATCCCAAGGGTTCTAAAATTATTAGGGACATCCTATTTCACATGCAGTTTAAGTCTAGGTATGGATCCGAATACCTAAATCCCTTAAACTAGTGCTCTGATACCATCTGTAACGACCCGTCCCAAACATACAACATATAACATATTGTTCATATCATAATTTCATAACAAAAGATACATCATAAGTCACGTACGGTCCCTTAGTCTCAAAACTATACAATACATATTTGAGTATTAACTTTTCGCTAATAATTTACATTACATTTCATAGTACCATTCATACAAAACAAAACATAATCACTTCCTAATCTCCGTCAGCTATCAACTGCATACTACACCTTATCCTTTCTTTTGCTATTAAAAGTTCCTCGACCTGGAATACATATTTTTAAAACAAAATGAGGGTTAGACCAATTGGTCTAAGTGGGAAAATCCCCGTTAGAGTATAATCATTTGTAAAATAGACAACATATATATCACATATTTGAATACCAATCATGACTCATATGCAATGTGTACAATTCTTCCTCATGGCCATATTAGTTGGTTGCGAGCCAACTAATCAATTAAATCCGCTGCACTATCATACAACCAACTCCGCTGTCCCTCCGTACAGCCAAACTCCACCGGTCCTATGTCCGGCCAACGTGCACTTGTGTAGTGTAATGCTCATATAAATACAATATACATCTCAATATATTATATTTCAAACATAAGCACATAATCACACTATATAACACATTCCCAATAAATATATGTATTCCAGTTTGAAAATGGTTTAAAGTAAAACTCACCTTGTTAATAGTTTGAAGCCACACACGCGCAAACGATACAACCGAACACCTTTATTAAACTTCACTAACGAGGGGCAATCGAGCCTGAAATATATATATATATATACATGGTACGTGCGAAATATGTGTTTTAATCGCAGTGGGTTGCAAACTGTCCACAGTGGGAAGTGCAAGTGTACACTGTCCACTATGATCGTCACAGCAAGTAATAGTTGGTAAAATACCATAATCGAATCCACAGAGACTGGGCAATCAAGACAATACGGTTCTCATGAGATCCTTTTACAGGTTTCAATTACAGAGGAAGCAATATTTTTGCTTGGTTTGGTGAAATGCTATTTTTAACGATTTACTTAAGGTTTAAAAGGAGGAGTGTAGGTTAAATTTTCCCTATATTTTATATTAAATACCTGATCCTAAAAGTGATCCTTGTACTTGAGGTGGGCATTTTCGCTAGAAAAGCCCGGTTACAAAATATTCACACCGTTAGGTAAAAATCCCACACTCTTATTACTTGTTGTTTTGTCAATGGAAATCTCAAAATGGACCTTTTCAGGTCTCGATGGAATATGTAGAGGTTGTGATAACTCTATTTTTAGAGTTATTATTTCCATTTATTTTCCACTTTATTTTGTCAATTTTAGCCATTTCACTTCTTAAAACCCCCATTCTTGGTATATTTCACAAAAACGAGCAAAAGGAGTGAACCATGGTCTTTAATAAATTATTTGGTAGAATTTGGGTGTTTTCACGTTTTATCCTGCAGTGACCACTGTTGTGCCCACTCCTGGTCCCCACTCTTCGAGCAGATCAAAAAGAAGAGAAAAAGAAACTATTAGTTGGGATCTAATTTTCTGGAGGAGGAAGGTTCATATGGCAGAGAAATGGCTGGAGAAGTACAAAGATATCTTCCTTAAAAGATGACAACAAGTACACCTTCTTGTACTTAGAGATTGACTTGGAAAAGGGACCATTGGGTAAAAGGATTACCCATAGAGCTGAATTCTCCCACAACACAGCAGTCTTTACCCATTGGAAGACCCACCTCTTTTGTGTAATACCCAACTCCTTCTCCTAGTATATAAAGGAGCACTTGGGTACCATTAAATGCATGCTTGGCTATCATCTTTGAATACTTGTTTAGTCTTAAATTCTCTCAACTACCACATTAGCTTTAGTCTTTTATTTACTGCAGTAACTAGTTTTAATTTTCAGTAATTTACTTTCTTAGTTTAATTGTAATTCGAACTACACAGTGCAGGGACGACTTCTCGCTCCCCACTGTGAGCAGTTAATTCAAGTCACTTTCAGTTTTATTATGTGCAACCCTTCATCTTTTGTTTTCTTTACTTCGGAAATGCAAGGCTAAATATCCTTTGGGATGTAGGAAAGAGAAGTACATGGATTTTATTAAAAATACTTGAGTGATCTTTGTACTTAGAATATTTGTTGTTTTGGTCATTCATTCTCGATATTTACCCAAGGATGTGAACAAGCCGATCACTTGCAAGGATCTAAAGTCTATTCTCAACTTAGAAATAAGTAGAACGCAGTGACACGAGCTTGAATGATGCTAGGGGATTCGAAAGAATTCTTTTGACACTTACGAAAGTGAGGTCGGCACAGTGAGCTAATCTCAACCCACTGGAGTAGTAGGCAAGCTAATTTGTGTATTAAAAACACTTAGAGTATTTGTCTCTACACATTCCATCGAGACCTGAAAAGGTCCATTTTTGAGATTACCATTGACAAAACAATAAATACGACAAGTATGAGATTTTTATCTAACGGTGTGAGTATTTTGTAACCGTGCTTTTCTAGCGAAAATGCCTACCTCAAATACAAGGATCATTTTTAGGACCGAGTATTTGGTATAAAATCTAGGGAAAATCTAACCTACATTCCTCCTTTTAAATCTTAGTAAAATCGTTAAAGTAGCTATTTCACCAACCAAACCAAAGTATTATTTTCCTCTCTAATTGAAACTTGTAAAAGGAACTCATGAGAACCGTATTGTCTTGATTGTCCAGTCCCAGTGGATTCGATTCTGGTATTTTACCAACTATTACTTGCTGTGACGATCATAGTGGACAGTGTACACTTGCACTTCCCACTGTGGACAGTTTGCAACCCACTGCGATTAAAACACACATTTCGCTCGTGACAAGTTTTTGGCGCCGTTACCGGGGACTGGCGTGATTTTTAAATCTCAAGACATTAGTTTTTGTTCGAGCCCGAGTAACTCGTTATTCTAAGCTGTTCGTGTTGTATGCCACGGCGACAACTCGAACATTTGGTTCCAATCGATCTTGAAATAGAAAAGACTTTTAGAAGAAGGAGTAAAAACAAAAATCGACAACCCCCTGTGATCCCCACTGTAAACATGGCAGCAGTACCGCCACCCGTAGTGGAGACCACAATCACGATTGCCGATAACAAGGATCGAAAAATACGGGACTATGCTACTTCCGGAGTTGGTGATTTAAGCTCCGGGATTTTGAGACCCAATATTGTTGCAAATCACTTTGAACTCAAACCGGTGATGTTTCAAATGATCCAAGCCATGGGTCAGTTTGGAGGATCACCATCTGAGGATCCACACTTGTAACGTCCCAAATTCATAAACATCCAATAACATACATAAGCATTCGGATTACATAAATAAACTTGTCTTTTTAAACATCAATGAACTAAACTAGGCAAAATTGACAGCGGAAGTCTCTACATTCCACAGCCGAGCACTAACTATAACTACCATAACCAAAACTGGAGTCTCTCTAAACTCCATGCCTCCTTCGTTTCCATCCCTAGTTCTTATTGGAGGAACCAGTTGCGCGCTTACCTGAAAATGGTTTAGTTTTGAAAAGCGAGCGTTAGACCAAAAGGTCTAGTGAATTCCCTCCATAAAACATGTAATAAAGAATAATTTCATTTTATGCACGAAAAGAGTTCTTATGCATCACATTTCCATCATACAAGGTTAACACAGGGTTCAGGGGTTCGCATAAGCTAAACCGATCGGGGCCTGTCGGGCACCCTCTCGTCTACGCCGAAATCCAAATGGACTCCTCGTTCCTTCATGTAGGAGAAAACAAATTCCAACCTACAAGCTAATCCTCCATATGCCCCGAGAGATCAGAGATCCCAAGGTACCCTGACCCCACTGTGTAACCGACACCACATAGCATACACATATACATGAAACCACGTGCGTGAAAACCTTAATCAGCATTCATTTGTAAATAAGCATGCAATTCATGAAAACATGCATAGCTCTTATAAATTTCAATCATGCTCGATAAGGAACCATTTCAGTAAAAATAGTACGTCATAAAAAGGGTTGAGAGAACTCACCTGACTGCAGATCCTTCTCTAAACTCGAATCTTGCACCGACCGTTCACCTAATTAATGATTCACGGATTTAATTAGATAAACACTCTATTCCCATCCTACGTTTCTCTTAATCCGATCTCAACTACTCATTTAGGTCCATCTATCAATTATTGGAGTTCTTTTATCCTTTACTAAGCCCAAGAGACTTAAGCTAAACTCTAAATCCATCGGCCCAATTAGCTCGATACTACGGCCTGGCAGACGCCCAAACCAACGGTCCCGGCATGGTTCGGCTCCCGGTACCCTAACTCCCGGCACTCCGACTCCCGGTACCCCGACTCTCGGTACTACGGACTCCCGGTACCCGACTCCCGGTACCCCGACTCCCGGTACTACGGACTCCTGGTACCTCGACTCCCGGTACTACGAACTCCCGGTACCCGACTCCCGGTACTACGGACTCCCGGTACCCCGACTCCCGGTACTACGGACTAGCGAACAGGGTTCGCACCCAACACGATTATACTCGATTTCTTCCTAATCGGCTAATAAAAGAGAGTTTTATTGATGCATTCTTACACAAAACTTTTGCATAACAAGGTCCTTAAAATCAAAATAATTCTTACTACCATAACAACCCGATTGTATGCGATTAAAACCCTCAGGGTGTTCTTAATCCATAACCCAGCTAAAACATGAACTGCGACTAGGGATTTAACTTAGTCATTTAGTGCAAGGAATCATAATAAGGGATGAATTACTTACGCAAAAAGAAAGAACTCTTCATGCTAAAGATTTCAATTCTTCACTGTCGACTTCTTCTTGCTATTTCTTTCTCAGCAGCCAAAGCAACACAGAACAAACAAAACCATTCTAACCCTAGGGATTTGGTCCCTATTTATACTGCTCAAATTTGCAATTAAGTCCTTTACTAATACTTTCATTTCTTCTACTTTGACCACTGGACTTGCAAACCTACTAAGAATTGGGTTGTTACAACACTCCCCCCTTAAAAGAATTCCGTCCCCGGAATTCCTTATTGGAAAAGATGCGGGTACCTTGCCCACATCCGAAACTGACGCTTCCCTAAGGTACTGCCACTACTGACCCAGTCGACTATCTCATTAATTTCGAAACATGGAACATCGGTTGCATTCCCTTCAGTTCTTACGGTACTCTAACTCGTAGGCTACTGTTCCTACTCGATCGGTCTCGACAACCGAGAATGAAATAAGGCTTCTCATGCATTAATACTTCCTTTAAGGAGGAACTTGTCAGAATGTAACACCTTAGGCATATCCCACATCGGCCGTGGACAGGAGAGATGCTGGGTATATTAGTAAACCTTGGCCTTACCAGACACAACGCGTTTTGGGGCCACAAGCATGCGGGTTCCTTGGGAACTCTGTGGTTAAGCGTGCTTGGGTGGGAGTAGTACCAGGATGGGTGACCTCCTGGGAAGTCCTTGCGAAGTCCTTTCCAGGTCGCCAAGAACAAAGCCGTGAGCCAGTGGGGCAAAGCGGACAATATTGTGTCGTGGTAAGCGGGGTGTTACAAATGGTATCAGAGCCACTCCTGTGCCGTTCGGGATGGTGGGGCAAACCTCATCGAGGACGATGAGTCCCTAAGGGGGGGGTGTGTGTAACACCTTAGGCATATCCCACATCGGCCGTGGACAGGAGAGATGCTGGGTATATTAGTAAACCTTGGCCTTACCAGACACAACGCGTTTTGGGGCCACAAGCATGCGGGTTCCTTGGGAACTCTGTGGTTAAGCGTGCTTGGGTGGGAGTAGTACCAGGATGGGTGACCTCTTGGGAAGTCCTTGCGAAGTCCTTGCCAGGTCGCCAAGAACAAAGCCGTGAGCCAGTGGGGCAAAGCGGACAATATTGTGTCGTGGTAAGCGGGGTGTTACACGGAATCCCCCACTACAACACGAAACTTATTTACTAAGAATCAATCACACACTGACAGCTTGGCACAAGGCCAACCCTGTACATCCCGACAACTCACAACCCGGAGTTCCTTCACCAAACATCTATGCATCTAACATTTCCCTTCTCTCGGACTACCTAGACCACAGTTCGTCAAACTTCTCTCACAATCTCACTACTTTCCCACCCCATCCTTATACGTAACTAAGAGTAGGAACCTCCAAACCCAACGTTGAGGTGTTCACTTACTCAATTAAACTTATCCTGAAACACCTCAGTTCTTCGCTGATTGCCCCGATCGTTCAGTCATACGAAACACAACTCCGGTTATCCTCACTCCACTGGGAGGAGTAAGCATGGTCACGCCATACTAATCTCACTAGCTGAAACACTGCACGACCAATTCGTTTAAACATTTCTCACAAGGTCACTAACTTAACCCATTCAACTGCCTTATCCACTCCCTTCCTGCACAAAATCATACACAACTCCTTTCCTCAATATTCTTTCTAACGGTTCGCACGCTTATCAATAACCCTCTGCACAATCCTTCACCTTTCGGCATTACTGTCAAGTTTATTACTTCCGATTTACTCACTTATTCCGACCTACTAACTTCACCTCTCCACGATAGCGTGGAGCACTTCCCACCAAACATTACTAGCTCCTCTCCCCCGATCTTTCCACATGCTGATATCACCTTCTTATTATTCACATAACCAAATAGTTACATCAATATCCTAACCCAAACATTCCACCAAGTCGTCTTGGAACGACACTAGTGTTCGTCGTCACTAACCCTTCTTTGACCTCCAACTTTTACTTACTTAGATCCTCCTCTCGCACATAAGCCACTTTAACTCGACCAATTCATTTCAATTGTAATTATCAACTTATTCCAAATGATAAACTCCGACTTAGATGCAATTCGTTTCTTTTCTATCAACCATATATTTTATCATATTTCATCGTTAGATATCATAACTTAGCATCACATCTCGCTATGCTGGTACTCACAAAATCCATCTGTCAAAACTGATTTCTTAACTAACAACTCCCCTGAGTGACCCAACAATTCATAATTTTCAAAATAATTTGAAAATTACTTTTTCCATCATACCATCATCGACCTTTCACTTAACATACCGATTCTCCCTTAACGATTCTTAATAAGGAAATGTCATTACTTAACCAATCCGTAAAATTTAATCAACCTATCAAGGCTTATACATCTATTATGACGTTCAAATCAACTAATGATCGTACTACCTCTCCGACTCATAATCATCATCATGTCATTCTTTAATCGTAATCAAACTTCCTAACTATCTCCTTCTAGGGTTACTCCCTTTCACATAAGAAACAATTCACGATCTACAGAGATCTAGCATTTACTATAACACGTTTGGCCAATCCATTCTTCATCCTCTTTAAACTTCCAATGATTCCAACATACACTTACTTAGCGACTCATATCACCAAAATAATTGGTTTCTCCTTTGGGTAGTCTCACCCCATAAAGTCAACTTACACCCTATGTGCTCCAACAATCTGGTTAATAGATCGTACATCTCATCTGTAGACCCCAAGAGCTTCTATCTGATACTTTCTTTCTCTCTAACATCACCTCACTAATATACTAGCCAGTACCTTTAACTTGGCAACTAATGCAATTACATAACTGCACATTCCTCACTTATAACAGTCAAAATACACACCAACTTACAAACCACGTACTTCAACAACTGGGATTGCAAAACGTACACTCTACCCGAAATCCCAAAAGGACTTCCTTCTAATCCTTCATCTTTCTAACATCGCCTTACTACATCACCGACTGACACAGATATCTTGGAAATTGAAGCTACTATTCGTTCGTACATTCACCACTCCTATCATCACACTACCGACCAAGTCTCTCATGGTCATTCGTACACAATTCACCTTTTCCTTCATATTCTCCCGTATACTACAATCGAGTCTGTCTCGCTACTTAGTTCTCTCCCAACTTGTTGAACTATGACTCACGAGTCACACTTAGCTCAGACACAAACATCCTAGCTAGCTCGTTATGATCCGAGTCCTTTCTTAGATACGACACATTTTCTTATTGATTGTATAGTCTACACTCACTCCGCTCGTGTTACACATCTTGTCTTTCTACGGACCCTCCTCACCTCGTAAATAGAACGCCTATCCAACAACAACAGTCTCTTACTAATTTAACACCTCTATAAGATATTCTATCAACTTACACTCATTTGGTTTGAATCTTCGGCCTCGGTCAACATACACTGTTGCCGACTTCCACAACAAAAGATAATTCTTAACTACTTCCTTAACCTATCCTTTAACATGAGTTCCTTATGGGACCTATTCCTCCCTACACATCATAGTTGACTTTATAATCCGTCGCCCCTATTTCGAAACTTACTCATGTAACATCAATATTACCAGTTCCCTTCGAAACTCATGACCCACACCGTGGCCTTTCATTCCTGCTTCACAACACTACCCATAAAGTTGCCAAAACCAACACCTTGAAGGTTTCACGCCCTTCTTCCAGACACGACCGTTCCTTGACAACCATACTTCCAGTTACCGAACAAGGGTGCAAACCCTCATACAGCCGATACTTTATTCCACTTCCGACTCTACCACTGTTCACCTTCCCTCTTAAACACCAATCATTAAAGCTACAACATTCCTTCCTGATTTGACTGTCACTTATCCACTCTTGAAGTTCTTCCTTAGCTTAAAATGTAAAACTCTATGACCTAGTGAGTTCATAGCCTTCATGCAGGACAACACAGTAAATAAATCATTTCGTACATTTTATCATTTTAAATAAACACATTTGAAAACAACTTGGGTACACATGACCCCATCACTCCTATAACTTCAACACCCTGCACAACGATTCGAGGATCGTTTGCATGCACCTTCCCGTGAACCTTAATCCGAACGAAGTTATTACGACAGTAATATATTGCACGAAAGTCTTTTCATACGACACAATCCTGAAAGGGATTACCGACACAAAGTAAACCAGTCAGTTCTCACACCCTTTTATACGATATCAACAGGCCAAAACTCATTTTGATTTTTAAAAGTTTTGCTAGCAAATGTTTTCTCGACCCTTTTTGTAACAATTTAACTTATCATGGAAAGTGCGAAATACTTTGCAAACCGTTAAGCTCGAAATTTCATTGTGCAATGTGAATGAATTCACCTTTTCTTTAAACATACGCTTGCACATTTTGACTCATTTTCGATCAAAATTGACATTTACACATTTAACTTGAATCGTGAAAATTTCATGTTACATCAAAGAACGTCAGACATGAGACTCTACTTGCGAATCGAAGGCTACTCACTCAAACAAGGTCAACCGTTTCACTCTCACAGCTTATCCTTGACACTTTACCCTCGGCCAAAGGTCGTCCTCTCGGTCATGCACAACTTGCTGCACATGCGTTCTACAATTCACTTACTCACATTTTCGTACTACTTTCGTTTTGATCAACTATCTTACTTTCTACTTCCACATGCTTTCATTTCACTATAGGTATCTTAACTTCATTATCTTGCCACTGAAAAGCTCGACTAAGAAGTCCGGATTCCATTGATACTTTCAAGATTTCGATACTGTCCTTCCTTATCCTCCGAACTGATTTACTTTGCAATCTCAAGAACTGGGACTCCCCTGAAGCAGGAGTCTCTCTTAAACTCAACATTCATCCTCTTCGGACTCACGAAAAGCTACCTCTAGACGACTCATTCTATTCTCTATAACATTTCCTCCCTTCGGTGTATACACACACCACATTATAATGATCTTACATGACACCTCTCTAACAAAGAAGCTCGGTCCATTCCTCGAAGATCTTGCTGACCTATTCCTCATGTTCTCCCGGCCATAGCACTAAGCTGAAAGAATTCGATAATTAATCCTTGCTATACATGACACAACAAAATTTGCTATAAGTAAGGTATTGTAAGCACACACATGTACTTGTAAGTTCGTAATTACACTGGCCAGGGGTAATTCCAAACATACATTACACGTTTGTCCTTGGTACCTTATTCCTAAGCGCATTTATAGTGATCGTTCCTAAAGGCAATCCTATGTCTCGGCTGTGTTCCTCGTCTTACAGTTTAAGTTTAGGCCCGATTTGTCACCTAAATCCCTTAAACTAAGGTTCTGATACCATTTGTAACGTCCCAAATTCATAAACATCCAATAACATACATAAGCATTCGGATTACATAAATAAACTTGTCTTTTTAAACATCAATGAACTAAACTAGGAAAAATTGACAGCGAAAGTCTCTACATTCCACAGCCGAGCACTAACTATAACTACCATAACCAAAACTGGAGTCTCTCTAAACTCCATGCCTCCTTCGTTTCCTTCCCTAGTTCTTATTGGAGGAACCAGTTGCGCGCTTACTTGAAAATGGTTTAGTTTTGAAAAGCGAGGGTTAGACCAAAAGGTCTAGTGAATTCCCTCCATAAAACATGTAATAAAGAATAATTTCATTTTATGCACGAAAAGAGTTCTTATGCATCACATTTCCATCATACAAGGTTAACACAGGGTTCAGGGGTTCGCATAAGCTAAACCGATCGGGGCCTGTCGGGCACCCTCTCGTCTACGCCGAAATCCAAATGGACTCCTCGTTCCTTCATGTAGGAGAAAACAAATTCCAACCTACAAGCTAATCCTCCATATGCCCCGAGAGATCAGAGATCCCAAGGTACCCTGACCCCATTGTGTAACCGACACCACATAGCATACACATATACATGAAACCACGTGCGTGAAAACCTTAATCAGAATTCATTTGTAAATAATCATGAAATTCATGAAAACATGCATAGCTCTTATAAATTTCAATCATGCTCGATAAGGAACCATTTCAGTAAAAACAGTACGTCATAAAAAGGGTTGAGAGAACTCACCTGACTGCAGATCCTTCTCTAAACTCGAATCTTGCACCGACCGTTCACCTAATTAATGATTCACAGATTTAATTAGATAAACACTCTATTCTCATCCTATGTTTCTCTTAATCCGATCTCAACTACTCATTTAGGTCCATCTGTGAAACACCCTAAAAACAGGGTCAATTTAAACCATAAAAATTTCCACAAGTTATGATCAAAAACTTCAAACTTATATAACCTGAGGATCAAAAATGTAAGATTTCTATAAACATACGCCATTTCTTAAATAACTTATTAATCTAATCATATCATAACAATCAGATAAATCAAGTTATCTAAACGACCGTCCCAAAAGCTTCAAATAATAACTATATCCTCTGTTATCTCTAAGTCTGAATCTTTCCAAAAGTTCTCTTCTCTCATTCCCGCTACTTCCCGGAGCTTGTACCTGGTAAGAAGATTTAACTTGAAACATTAGGCTTTCGCCTAGTGAGAATACTCAAATCAAAATAAAATTTAATAATTAAAATATGAACAGATAACTCAAAACTGTTCTCACCCATCTTACCGTACAACAACTCCTTTCCAATTCGGGGAATCTACCCCACTCCCATACTTACGACTAACTCATCTAATCATAACAATAATTTTAAGAGTTTACTATGAATCATCCCAGATTCACAGTTGATACTCATACACAAGAAATTACAAGTCAAAACCTGCCTATTTCTTAATCAGGAAGTAGAGATTACAAATTACTTTATGCCTATCTCTAAGCTTCCTCTCATCACTGGGAAATCTCCGATCTTCCCTATAATAATGGAAATCTCCGATCTTCCAAAATCGAAATGGGAATTACAAATCAAAATCTGCCTATTCCACATTCCACCTCAGAATCAATGGTCCCAATGGGATTATAATATCGCGATACTCAACCGGGACCCTCAATGATTCAAGGTACACCCAATTACTAAAAATTACATCCCTTTTTGGTCAATGGCAAGTAATCGGTTCCCATTATACCGTACCCAGGTGCCCCCGATGACCGGATGCCTATTTTTAGTAAAAGCACATAATATATAAATATAATAATCGATACTACTATATGCGTCCGGCATACAATATATCATTTCTCTGAGCATATTCTATATATACAAAAATAAAGAATATTATTAGCTCCTCATCTCAATCTCTTAACTATCCCCTCTCTGTAATCTAGTACGGGGATCAACATCTCAAATGTTATCTACATTTTTGGACTCATAGATAGGCCTTCATAATTTATCTTAATTTGGCTTCACAATCGTATTTAGAGTTCATAATCATATAACAGATTGCATATAGCAGATAATCATATTCATTATAAAGAATATTAATAACCCTGGTTCATCAACTTCTTAACTATCCCCTCATAGCAATTTAGCACGGGGATCAACATAGCATAACTTTTACTCGTCCTCTTGGACTTATCTCTGACTTAATCAAGTCCTTCCAGGCATACAGATAAAACATCTATTTCCATATTAATTACTGAATTTTAAAGAGAGCTGAATAGACTCACCTAATGCGTTATCACTTCTTTTAATCCTTTTTAACTTGCAAGGGACTCCTTTCTTCACTACCACAGTTTACTGTAATATTCAATTTACAGATATACTGATATTAACATCTAAAACAGAACCCTCCACAACTAAGAATCCTTAATCTCTAAAAACCACATCTTAAATCGCAGTGCACTAAGCCAAGTCGCAACCAACTGTTGCGATTCCCACTCCAAATCGCAACTCACCATTGCGATTCCAACCGAAGTCGCAGTCTTCTATTGCGATCTCAACTCCAAGTCGCACTCAACTGTTGCGACTCCAACTCCAAGTCGCAACTGTCTACTGCGACTTCACTGCTGAGTCGCAACTACCCATTGCGACAATCATGAATGTCGCAACTCAAGGTTGCGACTTCGATGATGTTCATCCAAGTCTCAGTCTACTAAGTTCATTCTTAAACCCATATTTTGTACTTTTACTCTATGCATGTTTCTGAAAATGTGCAGATATGTTTAAGGTTATAAACTACACCTACTCATGTACTCAAATTTCCCAAAACATCTATTTATCATAAAAACCCATTTCTAAACTTATCTAACAATTATAAACATAAAAGTTAAGAATGGTTTACCTTTTGATGTCTTCAATTACTTCTAAAATCCAACTGAAAATCTTTGTTTTTCCCCTTGCTTCTTCTTCTTCTCGATGCCTTTCTCTCTCTCGGCTTCTCTTTCTCTCAAAACCGTAGGACACACACACCAAACTCACACTTACACTCACATAATTAGTCTAAATGACTAATTGTTTGCCACCTCCTCATTAATAACCATGAGTCATAAGACTATTTACCAAATAAACCCCTAACTTTCAAGAGAATGACACTACAAACCCTCAAACTTTAAAGAAATAACATAACACACCTCATGCATAAATAAAACTCATAATAATAACCCTTAAGTTAATATTCTCAAAAGAAATCTTTAAACTTTCAACATTTGTAATTTAACCCTAATTGAATTATAATACTCTATAAAATTCAAGGTTACTCCAAATACAAATAAATTCTAAATCTTATTTAAAATAATAATAACAAAATTTAGGATGTTACAATCTATCAATTATTGGAGTTCTTTTATCCTTTACTAAGCCCAAGAGACTTAAGCTAAACTCTAAATCCATCGGCCCAATTAGCTCGATACTACGGCCTGGCAGACGCCCAAACCAACGGTCCGGGCATGGTTCGGCTCCCGGTACCCTAACTCCCGGCACTCCGACTCCCGGTACCCCGACTCTCGGTACTACGGACTCCTGGTACCCGACTCCCGGTACCCCGACTCCCGGTACTACGGATTCCCGGTACCTCGACTCCCGGTACTACGAACTCCAGGTACCCGACTCCCAGTACCCGACTCCCGGTACTACGGACTCCCGGTACCCCGACTCCCGGTACTACGGACTAGCGAACAGGGTTCGCACCCAACACGATTATACTCGATTTCTTCCTAATCGGCGAATAAAAGAGAGTTTTATTGCTGCATTCTTACACAAAACTTTTGCATAACAAGGTCCTTAAAATCATAATAATTCTTACTACCATAACAACCCGATTGTATGCTATTAAAACCCTCAGGGTGTTCTTAATCCATAACCCAGCTAAAACATGAACTGCGACTAGGGATTTAACTTAGTCATTTAGTGCAAGGAATCATAACAAGGGATGAATTACTTACCCAAAAAGAAAGAAATCTCCACGCTAAAGATGTCAATTCTTCACTGTCGACTTCTTCTTGCTATTTCTTTCTCAGCCGCCAAAGCAACACAGAACAAACAAAACCATTCTAACCCTAGGGATTTGGTCCCTATTTATACTGCTCAAATTTGCAATTAAGTCCTTTACTAATACTTTCATTTCTTCTACTTTGACCACTGGACTTGCAAACCTACTAAGAATTGGGTTGTTACAACACTCGCACTTAAAATCTTTTTTAGAGATGACTGGTTCCTTTCAATTACAAGGTGTGAGTGAGGAAGCATTAAGGTTAAGACTTTTTCCTTTTTCATTAAGGGATAAGGCGAAGACTTGGCTGAACTCACACGCACCTCATTCGATAACCACTTGGGATGAACTTGCTGATAAATTTTTGCAAAAATACTTTCCTCCCACGAGGAATGTAAGATTTCGAAATGATATTATTTTGTTTAGACAAGAAGAAGATGAGGCTGTTTCGGATGCATGGGAACGATTTAAAGATTTACTTCGAAAGTGCCCACATCATGGCATCCCACATTGCATCTAATTGGAGACCTTTTACAATGGTCTTGCCAATGCAGCCAAAATCATCTTAGATGCAACAGCCGGTGGAACATTCACGAGTAAAACCTATAATGAAGGATATCAAATCTTAGAAAAAGTATCCAACAACAATACCGAGTGGTCCAATCCTAGAGCGGTAGTACCAAAGACCAACACCATCGATTCCGAAGCACTTAAAACCATGAATGCGCAGTTAGTGGCCTTGACCAAAATCGTTTTGAACCAAAATAGAGGCCAAGTTAATTCCGCAACCCATCTCGCTGAAAACTGCTCCCTCTGTGGAGAGGAGCATGTTTTTGATTTTTGTCCAGCAAATCCCGAATCTGTTAATGTCATAGGGACCAACCCGAGGAACAACCCTTATTCACAGACTTATAATCCAGGTTGGAGAAATCATCCGAATTTCCCTTGGTCTGGTAATCAAGGACTCCAACCCCAAGGGCCGAGTCATATCCAGCAAAGACCACACAACCCCCCTGGATTTCAATCACATCACAGTGGGCAATCCTCACATCACAGTGGGCAGCACCCACAGAACTTTCACCAAGGGCAGTCCTCACAACAATACCAATCACGATCTACTCAACCCGCTGAGACCCAACTGTCACTTGAATCAATTCTCAAGGGTTTTATGAATCAAACTCTAGCAGCCATTAGGAACATAGAGACTCAAGTAGGACAACTAGCCGTTGAAGTTAAGAATAGACAACCAGGAACATTACCTAGTGACACCGAGCAAGCTAGGGTGATAGGAAAAGGACCAGAACATGTCAAGTCCATAACACTAAGGAGTGGAAAGGATCTGAAAGATATCGTTTTTGAGTCTGATGATTCGCCTCAAAAACCCACTGTGAGCACCACAGTGGGCACTCCTCAAGTCACTGTGATCCCCACAGTAGGGACCGACATCCCTGACCTTCTCACTCTTGGACCTGTCCCAAAGCCTACTGTTCCAAAGCCAATACCACAGCAAACTCAAATCGACCCACGAAATATTCCTTTTCCTGAAAGAATGAAGCCAAAAAATGTCGATGTTCAATTTAAAAAATTCTTAGACATTTTTAAACAACTTCACATTAACATACCTTTGGTAGAAGCTCTCGAGCAAATGCCAACCTATGTTAAATTTTTAAAGGATATTTTGAACAAAAAGAGAAAATTTGGTGAATTTGAAACCGTGGCTTTGACCGAGGAATGTAGCGCCCTCCTCACTAGCAAGATTCCACCTAAGTTGAAAGACCCAGGTAGTTTCACCATTCCATGCACAATAGGAGGACAAGAAGTAGGTCAAGCACTCTGTGATCTAGGAGCTAGTGTCAACTTGATGCCGATGTCCATTTTTAACAAGTTAGGTATTGGAGAGGCTAGACCCACAACCGTGACATTACAACTAGCCGACCGGTCCATTGCCTATCCCAAGGGAAAAATAGAAGACGTTTTGGTCCAAGTGGATAAATTTATCTTCCCCGCTGATTTTCTAGTTCTAGATTATGAGGCTGATAAAGATATCCCAATCATCTTAGGGCGTCCGTTTCTTGCAACCGGACGTACTTTGATTGATGTGCACAAAGGGGAACTCACGATGAGAGTTAATGACCAAGAGGTGACATTCAATGTTTTTAAGTCTCTTAAATATATAGATACCGAAGATTGCTTTGCCTTGAGTTCGATTATGGAACCCACAGTTTTGACACACTGCCCACAGTGGGGAGAACAGTTCCCACAGTGAGGAGTGATAGTGAGCACTCTGAATCTGAGAGTGATGACACTTTTGAGGATGAGTGTAACGAAATGGTTGCATCTTTTGAACCTCTGGACTTTAAGGATAGAAATGTTCAACCCCCTTCAATAGAACAACCTCCCGAGTTAGAGTTTAAACCATTGCCTTCCCATTTAAAATATGCTTTTCTCACTAAAGATAATAAACTTCCCGTTATTATCTCTTCCAAACTTAGTGAGAAACAAGAACAACTCCTGATCGATTTGTTGATGAAGCATAAGAAGGCAATTGGTTGGACCATAGCGGACATTCGAGGAATTAGCCCCTCTTTATGTCAACATAAGATTAATTTGGAGAGTGACCACTCGGGGAAAGTCCAACCTCAAAGAAGGTTGAACCCCATCATGAAGAAGGTAGTTAAGAAAGAAGTCTTGAAGTGGTTAGATGCCGGTATTATCTATCCCATTGCTAGTAGTAGTTGGGTGAGCCCCGTCCAATGTGTCCCTAAAAAGGGAGGGACGACTGTAGTAAACAACGAAAAGAACGAGCTCATTCCCACTAGGACTGTCACGGGATGGAGGATATGCATGGACTATAGACAACTCAACTTGGCCACTAAGAAAGACCACTTTCCCTTACCTTTCATAGATCAAATGCTTGATAGGTTAGCGGGAAAGGAATTTTATTGTTTTCTAGATGGATACTCCGGATACAACCAAATCCACATTGCACCCGAGGACCAAGAAAAGACCACCTTTACTTGTCCCTACGGCACTTTTGCATTCCGGAGAATGCCATTTGGATTGTGTAATGCCCCCGCCACTTTTCAACGTTGTATGATGGCCATTTTTACCGACATGATAGAAGATACCATAGAAGTTTTTATGGACGATTTTTCTGTGATAGGGACATCATTTGACAATTGTTTGGGAAATTTAGAGAAAAGCCTAGTGAGATGTGAGACCCACGACATAGTCTTAAATTGGGAAAAATGTCATTTTATGGTCGAAGAGGGTATTGTTTTAGGACACCTTGTCTCAAAAAGAGGGTTGGAAGTTGACAAAGCCAAGCTTGAGGTAGTGGCACAACTTCCCGAACCTACAACAGTAAAAGGTATTCGAAGTTTTTTGGGTCACGCAGGTTTTTATAGGAGGTTCATCAAGGATTTTTCGAAAATTACAAAACCCCTATGTAACCTGTTACAACATGAAAAAGACTTCATTTTTACCCAAGAATGCCGAGAAGCTTTTGAAAAAATAAGGAAGCATTAGTCACAGCACCCATAGTGACCACTCCTGACTGGTCACTCCCATTCGAAGTGATGTGTGATGCCAGCGATTGGGCTGTGGGGGCTGTTCTCGGACAGAAAAAGAACAAAGTTTTTCACCCCATTTATTATGCAAGTAAAACACTGATTGAAGCTCAGATTAATTACATTGTTACTGAAAAAGAATTACTTGCGGTAGTGTTTGCTTTTGATCGTTTCAGGTCATACTTGATAGGGACGAAGGTCATAGTGCACACAGATCATGCATCGATCAAATATTTGATCAACAAAGCTGATTCCAAGCCACGGTTGATTAGATGGGTTTTATTGCTGCAAGAATTTGACCTTGAGATCGTCGACAGAAAAGGAACAAGCAATCAGGTTGCCGACCATTTGTCCAGGCTCGAGAAGACAGTGGGCACTGTTGATCCCACTCCTGATCCCACTCCGGTAAAAGAAACTTTTCCCGATGAACAATTACTATCTGTTCAACATCATAATATTCCTTGGTATGCTGATATTGCAAACTTTTTAGCAAGTGGACTTAAACCCCACGGGATGAGTGGACAACCATTCAAAAAGTTTTTACACGACACACGACAATACGTTTGGGACGATCCTTTCTTGTACAAGATAGGGGCGGACCAAATATTGAGGCGTTGTGTCCATGGGAGTGAGCAACATCAAATGCTCCATGGTTGTCACACATCCCACTACGGTGGAAACCGTACCGCGGCGAAAATCTTGCAAAGTGGATTCTTTTGGCCCACTATTTTTAAAGACTCGTATGAATTTGTGAAAAATTGTGAGCAATGTCAACGTACGGGGAATATATCGCAAAGAAATGAAATGCCTCTTAACAACATTTTAGAGGTTGAACTTTTTGATGTTTGGGGAATCGATTTCATGGGACCTTTTCCAAATTCCAACAATAATTTTTATATCTTGGTTGCGGTAGACTATGTTTCGAAATGGGTAGAAGCCATTGCATGTCACTCTAATGATGCCAACACCGTGGGGAAATTTTTGCATAAAAATATTTTCACTCGATTCGGAACACCATGGGCATTGATTAGTGACGAAGGTACCCATTTTATAAACAAAGTCATGGCCTCGGTTCTTGCTAAATATGACATACATCATAGAGTGGCCACCGCATACCATCCACAAACCAATGGTTTGGCCGAACTTTCAAATCGTGAAATCAAAGCGATTTTGGAAAAAGTTGTTAAACCGCACCGAAAAGATTGGTCAACCAAACTTGATGATGCTCTTTGGGCCTATAGAACGGCCTACAAAACTCCTTTGGGAATGTCTCCATTTAAATTAGTTTTTGGCAAGGCTTTCCATTTACCAATTGAATTAGAGCACAAGGCGTTTTGGGCCCTTAAAGAACTTAACATGAGTGCGGATGCTGCAGGAATCAAAAGGAGTTTACAAATGCATGAGCTAGAGGAGTTGCGATATCACTCCTATGAGAACGCAAAGTTGTATAAAGAGAAGACCAAGATGTGGCACGATCGTAGGATCAACCATAGGGAGTTCATAGAAGGACAACAGGTACTACTGTTCAACTCCCGTCTCAAACTCTTTCCAGGTAAACTAAAATCAAGATGGACGGGACCATACACTATTGTCAAGGTGAGTCCTTTCGGAACAGTAGAGTTGAAATCTCCACAATCGGGTCAGACCTTTAAAGTCAATGGGCAAAGGGAAAAGCATTTTCTTCATGAGAGTGCCCACATCCCTGCCCACTCTCCACCCCACTATGATTAAGAAACATCAAATCGTTTGTAAATATTTTATTTCAGTTGTTTGCTACGTTTTTTTATTATTTTTGGTCTTTTTAATTCTGCATGGTAGTTTATTTCTATGTGTGTAGGAGAATTTTAGCACTTTTTGGAACAAAAAGGTTCGCAGTGGGCAGAGGCTGGTCACTGCGCTCCTCACTCTCGGTCTGACTTATGAAGAGACGGTTTGGGGGCCCAAGGCTGACACACATCATACTTTTTCTTACACAAAAGGTCACCCTTGGCTGCCATTTGTCCCTTTTGCTTTGTTCCAAGGAAAACCATCATAGTCCTTCTCTCTCTCTCTCTCTCCTAGAAACCAACGGTTCCATCCCAAACCTTTTTCCAAAATTCCAAAAACCACCTTAACCTCTCAAAAACCACTTTCACTTCCAAAATATTCAAAAACACTCTTTTTCTCTCCAAGAAAAGCCACCAAATCTGAAACCTTCCTAAAACACTAAAAATGGCAAGAACCAAGAGGATGAACACCAACCCCGATGCAACCACACGTGCGGCCGTCCGCCGCAGAACCGCCGAGGAACAACCGCCGAAAGCCGTCACCGGTGACCTGAACGAACCGCCGCCGGTCTCCGACGAAAACCCGATCATCTCCGGTGCGGCCGACGAGGGTTCTTCAAAGCACGAAAGCCCAAAGGCTACTTCATCCTCGCGAGTCTCAGACACCAGTGTCACCCATTTCGAGACCGAGGCACTTCTAGCCGAAGAAGAAGAGAGGCGGTTAGCAGAGGAGTTCAAACAGAAAATGGAAGCCATTAGAAAAAGAAAAGAAGAGGTCGAGAGGAGGCGTCGAGAGGAAGAAGAAAGAATCAGAAAGGAAGAAGAGGAAAAGCGAATGGAAGAAGAAAGGTTGAAGGCTGAGAAGGAAATGATTTTTGAAGAAGAAAGGAAAAGGGCTGAGGCAGAGATTTTTGCTGAAGATGTGGAGTTCCAGAAGAAGGTTGATGATGACTATCAGGAACAATACCGCAAGCTTGGAGGTAGTGTTGAAAGAGAGACAATGAGGAAGGATGCCCACAGTGGGGAGAACCCAATTCTACGGGCCACGAGAAAGAAAGGCGTGGTCACCCGGTCTGCGGTGACCAAAGCTCTGAAAAAACCGACAAAAAGGCCGGCAAAACAACCGTCAAAGAAAGGTACAAATCTTCAGCCCTCTTTAAGTTCATCTTCTGTTGATATTGATGTTGGGGATGACCAAGTTCAAACCCAAAACCCACATCAATCCACAGTGGGCACTGCGCATGCCCCCAGTGGGGTGCCCAGGCAGTTCACCACTCCGGAGGTGGCTGCCCACTATGAGTGCATTGCTACACAGAAACTGAAGTTAGAGAGGGGTTTCGACCCTGAGTTTGTTGAGGCCAACCCATTTGTTAAGAATAGGATTGTAGCGCAAGACTGGTCGATTTTGGCCGAAGCCAATCGACGCGCGAATGCCTCGTTAGTGCATGAATTTTACGCCGAGGCCTCTCAAGCAAAGGATCCCACTGTGGTAGTTCGGGGTAAGCAAGTAAGCTATACTCCAGGAGCGATTAACCGGGTATTAGGAAGAAGGAGCCCGGCTGTGTGTGAGTTTGCCCAGTTTTGAAAGAAAATGACCCCGGCGGACGAGGATCTCGTTTTGCGCGAAATAGCAGCCGAAGGGAAGCCGTGGAATAAAGACGGCCAGAGAAGGTGCCTAAACGCTAGCTCCCTCACTACCGAGGCCGCTGTTTGGTTCCAATTTCTTCGAGCCTCTTTATCCCCAACATCGCACGATACCACATTGTTTATGCATAAATGTGTTTTGTTGTACTGCCTCCTCACTGGAAGAAAGATCAACGTCGGGATTGTTATGCATGCGGCCATAGATCAAGCTCGGAACCGAAAGAAGGTAGTCTTGCCCCTTCCTTGCCTCATTACGTTACTAATGATAGACGCAGGTGTACCCTCGGTGGTGGAGGATCAGTGGTTTGACTCCACGAGCAACATCAGCGCACAAACCATCCGCAAGATGGGAAGATACGTCGCCACTCCTCCATCTGAACCAGAAGAAGATATCCCCACAGTGGGGACTGTTCACCCCACTGTGACCATTGCTGAGGAGCATGTTGTGAGAACGCCGCGTACACCACTCCATTCAACCGAGCCGGATCGTCAAGCAACCAAATGGGAGAAATCTTGGCAGCTTTGAAGAAGCTCACATATAGGATTGAGTTGCTGGAAAGTGAGCTGCGATATCAGAACCGGGCCACGCAGAAATTTTGGATGTATACAAGAGAAAGGGATGAGGTGACGGGCCTGATGATGAACGAGGCCAACCCGAAGCTAGCTGCTCAGCTCCCAGATTTTCCTGAGGATATTTGCCCAACCAATGCCAGTGAGGACGAGTTTGAAGAGGATGACGATGCAAGTTCACCAACTGCCACCCCAACCTCCTGAATGGTTTGTTAAAACAATGGTTTATCTCGTTTGCTCCTAAAACAATTTTAATTTCTGTTTGTTTTTTTTTTTGTGCCTATGGCTAGGCGTTGACAATGTTTGCTACGTATTTCTTTTTGGCGTTTTAATGCATGAAAATCCTACCACTGGGTAGGTACTTTTGGGTACTAACGTATTTGTTGTTTGAATGATTGTTTGATCTCGTTTCCATTTTAAGGTACAACTTTCGGTTTCCGACTTAAAAAGGTCCCTTTTTGTAAGTACAAATCTCAACTTGATACCATGAGATAAAATAGGCCGTTTTTCGCATCCAAACACGATCCTTTTTGTACCCCAAACCACCACCTATGTTCGTTAATTCAATGTCACAGTGGGGACACTGTGAGATTTAAGTTTGAGGTGGGAACTTCCAGAGTGACTTCCAGTTTGCCCACAGTGGGGACACTGTGAAGTCTAAGTTTGAGGTGGGTAAGCCATACCCACCTCCAAAAAAAACACAAAAATACAAAAACAAAAGAAAATCGGAGTGTCACTAGCAAAATTGATGGTGTGCCTTTTCTGGACCATCAAAGTGCTCACTCCCAGAAAAAGATGGTTTGCCTATTCTGGACCATCAGAATACCCACTCTCACAAAAATATCCATACCCACAATAAAGCCTGAAAGTGTGCGTACATACCCATGAAAGATCCAAAATACCCACTTCTTGAAATAAAAATCTCCAAGCGAGATTTTCGGTCCATGTTTGGAAATACTTGCCAAAAACCCTTGGGAAAATATTCAAAGCCATAAATCCGTCGAACCCAAGAAAGCCCTATTGATTAATGGAAAACAAGGGAAAGATTTCGTCAAACACAAAAGTGAAATTTTCAAGTTTGGAACCGAAGGAAGGAGATCAACGCCCATTCAAGTCAAGAAGTATGTAAGTCCCTAAAAGTTCTAGTGCATTTTGTTCATTTTATTTCTTTCTTTTTATTACTTGGGGACAAGTAATGGTTTAAGATTGAGGTTGTGATAACTCTATTTTAGAGTTATTATTTCCATTTATTTTCCACTTTATTTTGTCAATTTTAGCCATTTCACTTCTTAAAACCCCCATTCTTGGTATATTTCACAAAAACGAGCAAAAGGAGTAAACCATGGTCTTTAATAAATTATTTGGTAGAATTTGGGTGTTTTTCACGTTTTATCCTGCAGTGACCACTGTTGTGCCCACTCCGGGTCCCCACTCTTCGTGCAGATCAAAAAGAAGAGAAAAAGAAACTATTAGTTGGGATCTAATTTTCTGGAGGAGGAAGGTTCATATGGCAGAGAAATGGCTGGAGAAGTACAAAGATATCTTCCTTAAAAGATGACAACAAGTACACCTTCTTGTACTTACAGATTGACTTGGAAAAGGGACCATTGGGTAAAAGGATTACCCATAGAGCTGAATTCTGCCACAACACAGCAGTCTTTACCCATTGGAAGACCCACCTCTTTTGTGTAATACCCAACTCCTTCTCCTAGTATATAAAGGAGCATTTGGGTACCATTAAATGCATGCTTGGCTATCATCTTTGAATACTTGTTTAGTCTTAAATTCTCTCAACTACCATATTAGCTTTAGTCTTTTATTTACAGCAGTAACTAGTTTTAATTTTCAGTAATTTACTTTCTTAGTTTAATTGCAATTCGAACTACACAGTGCAGGGACGACTTCTCGCTCCCCACTGTGAGCAATTAATTCAAGTCACTTTCAGTTTTATTATGTGCAACCCTTCATCTTTTGTTTTCTTTACTTCGGAAATACAAGGCTAAAGATCCTTTGGGATGTAGGAAAGAGAAGTACCTGGATTTTATTAAAAATACTTGAGTAATCTTTGTACTTAGAATATTTGTTGTTTTGGTCATTCATTCTCGATATTTACCCAAGGATGCGAACAAGCCGATCACTTGCAAGGATCTAAAGTCTAGTTCTCAACTTAGAAATAAGTAGAACGCAGTGACACGAGCTTGAATGATGCTAGGGGATTCGAAAGAATTCTTTTGACACTTACGAAAGTGAGGTCGGCCCAGTGAGCTAATCTCAACCCACTGGAGTAGTAGGCAAGCTAATTTGTGTATTAAAAACACTTAGAGTATTTGTCTCTACACATTCCATCGAGACCTGAAAAGGTCCATTTTTGAGATTACCATTGACAAAACAATAAATACGACAAGTATGAGATTTTTATCTAACGGTGTGAGTATTTTGTAACAGGGCTTTTCTAGCGAAAATGCCTACCTCAAATACAAGGATCATTTTTAGGACCGAGTATTTGGTATAAAATCTAGGGAAAATCTAACCTACATTCCTCCTTTTAAATCTTAGTAAAATCGTTAAAGTAGCTATTTCACCAACCAAACCAAAGTATTATTTTCCTCTCTAATTGAAACTTGTAAAAGGAACTCATGAGAACCGTATTGTCTTGATTGTCCAGTCCCTGTGGATTCGATTCTGGTATTTTACCAACTATTACTTGCTGTGACGATCATAGTGGATAGTGTACACTTACACTTCCCACTGTGGACAGTTTGCAACCCACTGCGATTAAAACACACATTTCGCTCGTGACAATCGGCTTGTTCGAATCATTGGGCAATAATCGAGAGTGAATAACCAAAACAACAAATATTCCAAATATAAAGATTACTCAAGCATTTTTCATAAAATCCAGGTACTTCTCTTTCCTACATCTCAAAGGATGAAAAGATGAAGATTTGAACATAAATAAACTGAAAGTGACTTGTATTAAAACCGCAGTGGGGAACGAAGGTACGTCACTGCCACTGATTACGAGAAACTAGCGATTACACTAAGGAAATTAAATGCTAGAAATTAAGACTACGGCAGTAAACTAGAGAGCTAATCTCAAACTATCACTACAATGTGGTAGTTGGAGATATTCAAGAATTTCCAAGATGAATTAAATGGAACCCAACACCCCTTTTTATACTCAAAGGAAGGTTTGGGTTTTACACAATGGGTTTCTAGTGAATAAGGACTGAAGTATCAAGATGAAATTCTGCACTTTGGACAATTCTTTTATCCACCATCTTGTAACTCTTTTACCCAATGGACCTTTCACCTTTTTATCAAGTCAACTTTAAAGTACCATGGGTGTACTTGGTGCCATCTTCAAGAAAGATGCTTGTACTTCTCAACCCCATATTTCTACCATTGAACCTTCCATTCTCCAGAGCATTTACATCCCAACTAAGAGTTTCTTTTCTTTTGTCTTCTTCTTCTGCTCGATAGTGGCGAGTGGAGTGGGATGCGCAAGTCACTGCGAGATTTTCGTGAAAAAGCAACAAAACTCCACCAAATAATTTATTAAAGACTATGGTTCACTCTTTTTGCTCATTTTCGTGAATGTTACCAAGAATGGGGGTTTTGAGAAGTGAAATGGCTAAAATTTGACAAAAATAAAATGAAAACAAAAGAAAATAATAACTCTAAAAATAGAGTTATCACAACCTCAAACTTAAACCATTACTTGTCCCCAAGTAATAAAAAGAAAGAAAGAAAATTAAAATTAGGCACTTTTGAACTTTCAGGGACTTACCGACTTCTCACTCTGAATGGATGTTGATCTTCCTCCACAGATACTTCTTTCGGTTCCAGGATTAAAACTTCACTTTTGTACTTGACGAAATCTTTCCCTTGTTCACATTTGATCAATAGGACTTTCTTGGGTTCGAAGGGTTTGTGGCTTTGAATATTTTCCCAAGGGTTCCGTAGCAAGCAATTCCAAACAAAGACCGAAAATCTCGCTTTGAGATTTTTATTTCAAGAAGTTAGTGTTTTGTATTTTGCAAGGGTAAGTACGTAAACTTTCAGGATTTATTTGAGTATGGCTATTTTTTGTGAAAGTGGGTATTCTGATGGTCCAGAATAGGCACACCATCTTTTTCTGGGAGTGAGCACTTTGATGGTCCAGAAAAGGCACACCATCAATCTTTTGTAGTGACACTCTGATTTTTCTATTTTTGTGTTTTTTTTTGGGAGGGGGGTATGTTCTACCCACCTCAAACTTAGGACCTCACAGTGTCCCCACTATGGAAAGACTGGAAGTCACTCTGGAAGTCCCCACCTCAAACTTAAGATTGCAAAGTGTCCCCACTGTGAGTTGGAAATTGGTGCGGAAGAGGTGGTTGGGGGTACAAAAAGGTCGTGTTTGGATGCAAAAATGGCCTATATCATTTCATGGTGACAAGTTGAGATTCGTACTTACAAAAGGGACCTTTTAAGTCGGAAGCCGAAAGTTGTACCTTGAAATGGAAACGAGATCAAACAAACATTCAAACAAGACGTGAGTTAGTATCCAAAATTACCTACTTAGCAGTAGGATTTAATGCATCGTTAAAAATAAAAAATAGCAAATATTGTCATATGCCTAGCCATAGGCAGAATACGAAACCAAACTTTAAACATAAATTGTTTTTGAGAGCATCAAAAGTGGAGACCATAGTCCCAACAAACCATTAGTAGGTCGGAGTTGCTTACGGTGAGCTTGCGGCAGAGTCTTCATCGAAACCATCCTCACTGTCATTCGAGGGGCAAATACCTTCGGGAAATTCAGGGAGTTGTGCGTGCAACTCGGGATCACCACCTTTTAACATTTGGTTCACAACCGCATCCCGATCCCAAGTATACATCCAGACTGATTTGGTAGCTCGGTTCATATGCTTCTGCTGGGCTTCCATGAGATCGATACGATAGGTGAGGGCTGTCAATGCTTGCAGAATGGCCGTCATGGGATTGCTTGTGCTTCCTGGAGTGGACTGTCGGAGTGGGGTACCAGTGGATCTCACTGTGGGTTGTTCGTCAGCAGGATCATTGGTAGGAGTAGTGATTGCTCGTCCTATCTTCTTAATGGTTAGGATGCTAATGTTATTCATGGATTCAATCCACTTGTCCTCCTGAGCATCTGGCACTCCAACATTGATTAGCAACGAAGTAATAAGACAAGGAAGAGGGAGGATTACCTTCTTTCGGGTGCGAGCTTGGTGGATGGCACCGTGCATTACGATTCCCAGATTGATCGGTTTACCCGCAAGGATGCAGTACATCAAGGCGCACTTGTGCATTGATAGGGTCGTATCATGAGTAGTTGGGTTGAAGGAGGCACGTAAAAACTGGAACCACACAGCGGCCTCGGTAGTGAGGGAGCTAGCGTGTAGGCACCGTCTACTGCCATCTTTGTCCCAAGGCTTGCCTTCAATTTCCAAAACTTTTAAAATAACATCTTCATCTGTTGGGCCCATCTTTTTGAGGAATTGCGCAAAGGCGCATGTAGTCGGGGCCCTTATTTCAAGGACCGCATTGATAGCAGTGGCATGATAATACACGGTCCGACCCCGGACTTTTACAAAAGGGTCCTTCGTCTGAGAAGCCTCGGCATAGAACTCCCTAACCAAAGAAGCATTGGCTCGACGATTCGCAGATGCCAATGTCGTCCAATCATGCTGTATAACCCTATCCTTGATAAACGGGTTGGCCTCCACAAATTCGGGGTCAAAACCCCTCTCTAGGTCCAACTTATGCTTGGAAATGCAGTCATAGTGGGCAGCGGCCTCTGGGGTCGTAAACTGCCTGGGCACCCCACTGGGGGCATGTTCAGTCCCCACTGTGGACTGATATGGGTTTTTAGATTGGGTTTGCTCATCCCCAGCATCATAATCAACAGATGATGAAATAGGGTTCAAGACCCTTACCTTTCCCCGATGGTTGCTTCCGTGGTTTCTTGGCCGGTGTTTTCTGTGAAATGGTCACCCCAGATCTGGTGACCATTCCTTTCTTCCGTAATGCTCGTCTCATAGGGTCTTCCTCACTGTGGGCAGTTCTTAAGTGCCTCCAAATCAACAGTGTTTGTGACTTGGAGGTTTTCATTAGTTTGAATCTGCTCCTTGTTCCTAAGTGCTGCATCCTCTGCCTCTTTTCTTTGATTTTCCTCCTCTTGTCTTTTTCGTTCTTGTTCTTCCTTTCTCATCCTTTCTTCTTCTTCCCTTTTTTCTCAGCCTCTGCCCGTATCCTTTCTTCTTCAAGAATTTTTTCTTGTTCAATGTTTTTCCTCTCCTCTTCCTCTCTTTCTAATCGTTCGGCTTCTTCTCGTTGTTTCCTCTCCTCTTCTTCTTTGCGTTTCTTTTCAACCTCTTCCTTCTTTTTGCGGATTGCAGAAAGTCTTTGGTTATACTCTTCTTCCAACCTCCTTTCTTCCTCCTCAGCCTGCAATGCTTCCTCATCAAGATGGCTTTGACTGGAATCCGAAACCCTTGAAGAAGAAGCAGCCTTCGAACCCTCTTGTTTGGATGACCCGGCATCTGGAATGTCGGGTACTGTCAGATGTTCGCCGGAGGACGGCGACGGTTCATTTAAGTTGCCGGTGATGGTTTCTGGCGGATTGCCTTCGGTGGTTCTGCGGTGGACCGTCACACGATTGGGTTCCTCTGGGTGGGTGTTCAATCTTTTGCTTCTTGCCATGGTTAGGGTTTTCTTGGAAGGGTTTCTCTTTGATTTCTTGAGAGAGAATGGAAAAGAAAGGTGCAAGTATTTTTGAATATTTGGAGAGAGAGTGGTTTTTGAAATCTGGAATGGAGAAGGTTTATTTTTCTTTTGGATAGTAAAATTGGAGGGAACGGTTACATAGGAGAGAGAGAGAGAGTTAATGATGGTTTTTCTTGGAAAAGGGCAAATTAGGACTAAGTGGCAGCAAAAGTAGACTGATGTGTAAGGAAAAAGGTGATGTGTGTCAGCCATTGGGCCCCCAAAACCATCCCATCTTCTCGTCAGTTAGGCAGTGGGAAGCGCAGTGACTTCTCTGCGAAGCATTTTCTTGACTCTTCTTCAAAAATTGGCAATCTCTCCTACACACAAACAAAATAAACTACCATGCAGAATTAAAAATACCAAAAAGAATAAAAAGACAGCAAATAACTGAAATAAAATATTTACAAGTGGTCCCGATGTTACTTAACCAGAGTGGGGTGGAGAGTGGGATGGGATGTGAGCACTCTCGCTCCGAAAATGCTTCACTCTCTGCCCATTGACTTTAAACGTTTGACCAGACTGTGGGGACTTTAACTCCACTGTTCCAAAGGGGCTCACCTTGACAATGGTGTATGGTCCCGTCCATCGTGATTTTAGCTTACCTGGAAAGAGTTTAAGACGGGAATTGAACAATAGTACCTGTTGGCCTTCAAAGAACTCCCTATGGTTGATTCTTCGATCATGCCACATCTTGGTCTTTTCTTTGCACAACTTTGCATTTTCATAGGAGTGATATCGCAACTCCTCTAGTTCATGCATTTGCAAACATCTCTTAATTCCCGCGGCATCCTCACTCATGTTAAGCTCTTTAAGGGCCCAAAACGCCTTGTGCTCCAATTCAATCGGTAAATGGCAAGCTTTGCCAAAAACTAATTTAAATGGAGACATTCCCAAGGGAGTTTTATAGGCCGTACGATAGGCCCAAAGAGCATCATCAAGTTTGATTGACCATTCCTTGCGATGTGGTTTAACGACTTTCTCCAAAATACCTTTAATCTCGCGGTTTGAAAATTCGGCTAAACCGTTGGTTTGCGGGTGGTATGCGGTGGATACTCTATGATGTATATCATACTTAGCAAGGACCGAACTCATGACTTTGTTCACAAAATGGGTGCCTTTGTCACTAATCAATGCCTGTGGTGTTCCAAATCGAGTGAAAATATTTTTATGCAAAAATTTCACCACGGTATTGGCATCATTAGAGTGACAAGCAATGGCTTCCACCCATTTCGAAACATAGTCTACCGTAACCAAGATATAAAAATTATTGTTTGAGTTCGGAAAAGGACCCATGAAATCGATCCCCCAAACATCAAAAAGTTCCACCTCTAGAATGTTATTAAGAGGCATCTCGTTTCTTTGCGAAATGTTCCCGGTGCGTTGACATTGCTCGCATTTTTTCACAAATTCGTACGAGTCCTTAAACACAGTGGGCCAAAAGAACCCACTTTGCAAGATTTTTGCAGCAGTGCGGTTTCCACCAAAGTGGCCACCGTACTGGGATGTGTGACAACCATGGAGTATTTGATGTTGCTCACTCGCGTGGACACAACGCCTCAATATTTGGTCCGCTCCTATCTTATATAAGAAAGGGCCATCCCAAATATATTCTCGTGTATCATGTAAAAACTTTTTAAATGGTTGTCCACTCATCCCGTGGGGTTTTAGTCCACATGCTAAAAAGTATGCAATGTCAGCATACCAAGGAACATTATTCTCATGATGTTGGGCTGATAACAATTGTTCGTCGGGAAAATTTTCTTTGACCGGAGTGGGATCTGCAGTGGTCACTATCTTCTCGAGCCTGGACAAATGGTCAGCTACCTGATTGCTTGTTCCTTTTCTATCAATGATCTCAAGGTCGAATTCTTGCAGCAATAAAACCCATCGAATCAAACGTGGCTTGGAATCGGCCTTGTTGATCAAATATTTTATCGCTGCATGATCAGTATGTATAATGACCTTCGTCCCTATCAAATATGACCTGAAACGATCAAAAGCAAACACCACCGCAAGTAATTCTTTTTCAGTGACAGTATAAATAATTTGAGCCTCAATCAGTGTTTTACTTGCATAATAAATGGGGTGAAAAACTTTGTTCTTTCTTTGTCCGAGAACAGCCGCCACAGCCCACTCGCTGGCGTCACACATCACTTCGAATGGGAGTGACCAGTCAGGAGTGGTCACTATGGGTGCAGTAACTAAGGCTTCCTTGATTGTTTCAAAAGCATCTCGGCATTCTTTGGTAAAAATAAATTCTTTTTCATGTCGCAATAGGTTACATAGGGGTTTTGTTATTTTTGAAAAATCTTTGATGAACCTCCTATAAAAACCCGCATGACCCAAGAAACTTCGAATACCTTTTACTGTAGTGGGTTTGGAAAGTTGTGCCACTACCTCAATCTTGGCTTTGTCAACTTCCAACCCTCGTTTAGACACAAGATGGCCTAGGACAATACCCTCTTCTACCATAAAATGGCATTTTTCCCAATTCAAAATAAGGACGTGGGTCTCGCATCTCACTAGGCTTTTCTTTAAATTTCCCAGGCAGTTGTCAAATGATGTCCCTATCACAGAAAAGTCATCCATAAAAACTTCTATGGTGTCTTCAATCATGTCGATGAAAATGGCCATCATACAACGTTGGAAAGTGGCTGGGGCATTACACAATCCAAATGGCATCCTCCGGAATGCGAAAGTACCGTAGGGACAAGTAAAGGTGGTCTTTTCTAGGTCCTCGGGTGCAATATGGATTTGGTTGTATCCGGAGTATCCATCTAGAAAACAATAGAATTCTTTTCCCGCTAACCTATCAAGCATTTGGTCGATGAAAGGTAGGGGAAAATGATCTTTCTTAGTGGCTAGGTTGAGTTGTCTATAGTCCATGCATATTCTCCACCCCGTGACAGTCCTAGTAGGAATGAGCTCGTTCTTTTCGTTCTTCACTACGGTCGTCCCTCCCTTTTTAGGGACACATTGGACGGGGCTCACCCAACTACTACTAGCTATTGGGTAGATAATACCGGCGTCTAACCACTTCAAAACTTCTTTCTTAAGTACCTCCTTCATTATGGGATTCAACCTTCTTTGAGGTTGGACTTTTCCAGGGTGGTCACTCTCCAAATTAATCTTATGTTGACATAGGGAGGGGCTAATTCCTCTAATGTCCGCTATGGTCCAACCAATTGCCTTCTTATGCTTCATCAACAAGTCAATCAGAAGTTGTTCTTGTTTCTCACTAAGTTTGGAAGAGATAATAACGGGAAGTTTATTATCCTTAGCGAGATAAGCATACTTTAACTGGGTAGGCAATGGTTTAAGCTCTAACTCGGGAGGTTGCTCTATTGAAGGAGGTTGAACATCTCTGTCCTTAAAGTCCAGAGGTTCAAAAGCTGCTACTACTTCATTACACTCATCCTCAAAAGTGTCCTCACTTTCTAAATCGGAGTGCTCACTCTCACTCCCCACTGTGGGCACTGTATCAAGACCTTGGGTTCCACTAATCGAACTCAAAGCAAAGCAGTCTTCGGTTTCTATGTACTTAAGGGACTTGAAAACATTGAAAGTTACCTCTTGGTCATTGACTCTTATAGTGAGTTCCCCTTTGTGCAGATCGATCAAAGTACGTCCGGTTGCAAGAAACGGACGCCCTAATATGATTGGGATATCTTTATCAGCCTCATAATCTAGAACTAGAAAATAGGCGGGGAAGATAAATTTATCCACTTGGACCAAGACATCTTCTATTTTTCCCTTTGGGTAGGCAATGGACCGATCGGCTAGTTGTAATGTCACGGTTGTAGGTCTAGCCTCTCCAATACCTAACATGTTAAAAATGGACAATGGCATCAAGTTTATACTAGCTCCCAAATCACAAAGTGCTTGACCTACTTCCTGTCCTCCTATTGTGCATGGAATGGTGAAACAACCCGGGTCTTTCAACTTAGGTGGAATCTTGCTAGTAAGGAGGGCACTACATTCCTTGGTTAAAGCCACAGTCTCAAACTCACCCAACTTTCTCTTTTTGTTCAAAATATCCTTTAAAAATTTAACATAGCTTGGCATTTAATCGAGAGCCTCTACCAAGGGTATGTTAATGTGAAGTTGTTTAAAAATGTCTAAGAATTTTTTAAATTGAACATCGACATTTTTAGTCTTCATTCTTTCAGGAAAAGGCACATTTCGTGGGTCAATTTGAGTTTGCTGTGGTGGTGGCTTAGGAACAGTAGGTTTCAGTATAGGTCCAAAAGTGGGAAGCTCAGGGACATCGGTCCTCACTGTGGGAATGGCAGTGACTTGAGGAGTGGCCACTGTGGGGTTAGGGACAGTGGGTTTTTGAGGCGAATCATCAGAATCAAAAATGATATCTTTCAGATCCTTTCCACTCCTAAGTGTTATGGATTTGACGTGCTCTTTTCCTATCACCCTAGCATGTTCGGTATCACTAGGTAATGTCCCTGGTGGTCTATTATTGACTTCGATGGCTAGTTGTCCTACTTGGGTCTCTATGTTCCTAATGGCTGCTTGAGTTTGATTCATGAAACCTTTGAGAATTGATTCGAGTGACGGTTGGGCCTCAGCGGGCTGAGTTGATCTAGGTTGGTGAAAGTTCTGTGGGTGCTGCCCACTGTGATGTTGCCGAAATCCCGGAGGATTTTATGGTCTTTGCTGGACATGACTCGCCCCGTGGGGTTGGAGTCCTGGATTACCAGCCCAAGAGAAATTCGGGTGATTTCTCCAACCTGGATTATAAGTCTGCGAATATGGATTGTTCCTCGGGTTGGTCCCTATAACATTTATGGATTCGGGATTTGCTGGACAATAGTCAAAAACATGCTCTTCTCCACAGAGGGAGAAGTTTTCGGCGAGTTGAGTTGCGAAATTGACTAGGCCTCTATTTTGATTTAAAACCAATTTGGTTAGGGCTACGAGCTATGCATTCATGGTTTTGAGTGCCTCGTAGTCAATGGTGCTGGTCTTTGGTATTGTTGCTCTAGGATTGGACCACTCGGTATTGTTGCTGGACACTTTTTCTAAGATTTGATATCCTTCATTGTAGGTTTTACTCGTGAATGTTCCACCGGCTGTTGCATCTAAGATGATTTTGGCCGCATTGGAAAGACCATTGTAAAAGGTCTCCAATTGGATGCAATATGGGATGCCGTGATGTGGGCACTTTCGAAGTAAATCTTTAAATCGTTCTCACGCATCTGAAACAGCCTCATCTTCTTCTTGCCTAAACAAAATAATATCATTTCGAAACCTTACATTCCTCGTTGGAGGAAAGTATTTTTGTAAAAAATTGTCAACAAGTTCTTGCCAAGTGGTTATCGAGTGAGGTGCATGTGAGTTCAGCCAAGTCTTTGCCTTATCCCTTAGTGAAAAAGGAAAAAGCCTTAGTCTTAACGCTTCATCACTCACACCTTGCAATTGAAAGGAATCAGTCATTTCCAAAAAAGATTTTAAGTGCGAGTGCGGATCCTCAGATGGTGATCCTCCAAACTGACCCATGGCTTGGATCATTTGAAACATCACCGGTTTGAGTTCGAAATGAGTTACAACAATGTTGGGTCTTAAAATTCCGAGCTTAAATCACCAACTCCGGAAGTAGCATAGTCTCGTATTTTTCGATCTTTGCTATCGGCAATCGTCACTGTGGTCTCCACTAATGGTGGTCGATTAACGGGTCTTTCACCTCCTACACCTGCCATGTTTGTAGTGGGTTCCACAGGGGGTTGTCGATTTGTGTTCTTGTTTTTACGTCTTCTTCGAAAAGTTTTCTCTATTTCAAGATCAATTGGTACCAAAGGTCCGTGTTGTTGCCGTGGCATGCAACACGAACAGCTTAGAAAAACGAGTTACTCGGGCTCGAACAAAAACTAATGTCTTGAGATTTTAAAATCCCGCCAGTCCCCGGCAACGGCGCCAAAAACTTGGTACGTGCGAAATATGTGTTTTAATCGCAGTGGGTTGCAAACTGTCCATAGTGGGAAGTGCAAGTGTACACTGTCCACTATGATCGTCACAGCAAGTAATAGTTGGTAAAATACCAGAATCCAATCCACAGAGACTGAGCAATCAAGACAATACGGTTCTCATGAGCTCCTTTTACAAGTTTCAATTACATAGGAAGCAATATTTTGGCTTGGTTTGGTGAAATGCTATTTTTAACGATTTACTTAAGGTTTAAAAGGAGTGTAGGTTAGATTTTCCCAAGATTTTATATTAAATACCTGATCCTAAAAGTGATCCTTTTACTTGAGGTGGGCATTTTCGCTAGAAAAGCCCAGTTACAAAATACTCACACCGTTAGGTAAAAATCCCATACTCTTATTACTTATTGTTTTGTCAATGGAAATCTCAAAATGGACCTTTTCAGGTCTCGATGGAATATGTAGAGGCAAATACTCTAAGTGTTTTTAAATACACCAACTAGCTTGCCTACTACTCTAGTGGGTTGAGATTAGCTCACTGTGCCGACCTCACTTTATCAAGTGTCATAAGAATTCTTTCAAATCCCCTAGCATTATCCAAGCTCGTGTCACTGCGTTCTACTCATTTCTGAGTTAAGAACTAGACTTTTGATCCTTACAAGTGATCGGCTTGTTCGCATCATTGGGCAATAATCGAGAGTGAATAACCAAAACAACAAATATTCCAAATATAAAGATTACTCAAGCATTTTTCATAAAATCCAGGTACTTCTCTTTCCTACATCCCAAAGGATGCTTAGCCTAACATTTTCGAAGTAAAGAAAACAAAAGATGAAGATTTGGACATAAATAAACTGAAAGTGACTTGTATTAAAACCGCAGTGGGGAACGAAGGTACGTCACTGCCACTGATTACGAGAAACTAGCGATTACACTTAGGAAATTAAATGCAAGAAATTAAGACTACATCAGTAAACTAGAGAGCTAAACTCAAACTATCACTACAATGTGGTAGTTGGAGATATTCAAGGATTTCCATAATGAATTAAATGGAACCCAACACCCCTTTTTATACTCAAAGGAAGGTTTGGGTTTTACACAATGGGTTTCTAGTGAATAAGGACTGATGTATCAAGATGAAATTCTGCACTTTGGACAATTCTTTTATCCACAATCTTGTAGCTCTTTTACCCAATGGACCTTTCACCTTTTTATCAAGTCAACTTTAAAGTACCATGGGTGTACTTGGTGTCATCTTCAAGAAAGATGTTTGTACTTATCAACCCCATATTTCTGCCATTGAACCTTCCATTCTCCAGAGCATTTACATCCCAACTAAGAGTTTCTTTTCTTTTGTCTTCTTCTTCTGCTCGATAGTGGGGAGTGGAGTGGGATGCGCAAGTCACTGTGAGATTTTCGTGAAAAAGCAACAAAACTCCACCAAATAATTTATTAAAGACAATGGTTCACTCTTTTTGCTCATTTTCGTGAATGTTACCAAGAATGGGGGTTTTGAGAAGTGAAATGGCTAAAATTTGACAAAAATAAAATGAAAATAAAAGGAAATAATAACTCTAAAAATAGAGTTATCAATACACATTGATGAAATCCTTACGATTATATGTATATAAGACTCACTACGACGATTGACAACTTTAACAACCCACCGGACACCCCTGAATCGCAACCGAGCTAAAAACCGAACAACCGACGTCAATCACAATACTTTGGGTTTGTAATTGGCACATAAACACATGTTCAAAGTGTTCAAATGCTATTTTACACTCAAAACGAGTACCCATACCCCTATATTTCGCTTTGAAACGACTCTAGTACGTAACAACAAAAAAATCAGAAACCAATACTGGGATTCCAATACCGGGACTCCAAGTACCGGGACTCCAAATACCGGGACTCCAAGTACCGGGACTCCAAGTACTGAGACTCCAAATACCGGGACTCCAATTTTGTCAGCCCAGAAATCGATTGAAATCGATACAAATCATAAAATCGACACATCTAAACCGATAGGAGCTTACTACTAACAATTACAAACACAAAATGAAAAAGAACTATACCTCAATAACAATTCCAAACGATTTCACTTGAAACCCTAGTCGATCGATACTTCTGCTCTTTCTTTTTGACAATCTAACCGATAAAAACTTGCTATAAACGATTACAAACGCAAAACGAAAAGGATTTATACCTTAAACTATCTCCAATTGAGATCCCATCAAGCCCTAAACGATTGATTGCTTTCTCCTGTTTTCTCTCTTCTCTCTGCTTCAGCGTACACACACACACATGGAGACCGACATAATGAAAGAGGTCTGAAGGTTTGATATCTATATTAAACCAAATTACTCCTAAGGGTTTAGAATTTACTATATTGACCAAAAATACCCTTAAACTTATAAAACTAACCCAATTTACCTTAGACTAATATAAGTAAAAATTTAAATAAACCTATAACGTACCTGGTTATTACAGTAAACATGCCAATGGCACAAGACAACTCACCCATCAATTCATCGCAACCTATGAGCACACAGTTTAACTCTTAGGTAGCCACCAACTACCACTCCATTCTTTTATTCTTAAACTATGAATACCATAACACCAACCCAACATCCAAGAATCTCAACACACATATATTTGCCACATTTGAATAACTTATCAGCAATCTCCGAGCAAGGATTCTCACTTACGCTCATCCCATATCAACAACACCATCCCCGCCACTTAACCTCATAGCAACTCATTACCACACCAAAGACTTGCACGTCTACTATGCATAAGTTACCACTAACTTATCCACACAACCACCACACCACAACATCACACTAGTGGCAAAATCCTCACTGTCATTTGTACACACAATAGACCTTGTCTTCTCCATACTAGCCATAACACATACATTAGGAATAAGGCTATCTCACGACTTTGACTCCCTTGAATAGAGATGAGTCACAAAATTTAGATCGACTACCTCCCTTGAACAAGTCTTTGTCCCCAACCGGCTCTTCGGGATCTACACGAAACAAGCTCAAATAAGCCAAAAGGTAGGGTGCTCCCGTGCTCTCCAACATAATCAATGTGTCCCACTTCAGTTGTGCTAACTATTTCATTCTTAAACGAAACACCAACCACACAGGAAAATACCTATCCAACTAGCGATCTTCCACTTCCATAACACTCGCACAAGGCGGTTCAGTATCCTGTCAGGTACACACCTTTCCCCGAACGACCTCTTACGTCTTTGAATAACCCGACAAAATAAGCACACTAGAGCTTCCTTTTCTAATTCCAGCCTCCCGACGACGATCTCAACGAACGGTCGTGGACTTCAACGTCAACGCCGACATGATGATACTTCCACGGTGTCTCCGACAAACGAGGACTCCCAACATAATCTACTTCATCCGCACACCGTAACTAACATCGTTCCTCACAATCCTCCCATGATTGAGGCATAAGACTTACCCGACATTTAGCTTTAACCCGAGGCCACCACCAATACCGGCTCCACTCCAATACCATTTCATCAACATACTACAACGCTACTTTTAGAAGTATCTTGTCCCAAGCCCTTCCTTCGTAGAGCCATGTATTGTAAGTGATCCGAACCTGCCCGGAGCGAGCCCCCCATAGAGGCAAGTGAAGTAGGTGAGCCGTATGATGGGGAACTATCTCCTGCGGTGCGGAGAGGACTCAGCTGTTAGTTAGTACCCCTTTGGTTTTAGGGTGGACCCTTTCACTCTATTTTATTATATACGCTTAGTGAAAAGAATGTTTTTTGATACACCTAGGACATGGATTCTATATGAACCAATGGATCGTGACAAGTCGTTACTACTAGCAATGACTTCCTCTTTCATTACTTCATTCTTTCCATATCCCTCTCCTTTGTTCTCAGTTACTCATCAAATGGCACTCAGTTCATATCTTTAATTTAAGTTCGATCGTTGACAAGGTTCAAAGAAAGGGTGGGCTATTGATAAAGAATCGATTCCAAACCACAATGCTAGCAGATGGCGGGCCTCCGCTTTTATTTCCATTCATTTTTCCCGCCAGTTATGAAAAAAAAGACTCCCGACGATCTTTGATCGGGCGGGGTAGGCAGAAGTTGATCCGGTAGACCGACTAGCAGTATTGAATACCAGAAAACCATCTGAATTTGTATTTATTAAACGTTAAACACGTGCAAAAATACCTCGTCTGGCCGTCTTCTTGCTTTGTTTAATGCTCTCCTTTCTCTCCTTTCCGCAAAAATACCTCGTTCGACCGTCTTCTTGCTTTGTTTAATGATCTCCTTTCTCTCATTTCCATGGTTTTAGTCAATGGTTAACTAATTGGCGAGCTCCCGGAATAGTCGGAGCCATACCCAACCGAAAAAGGATGTTATCCAGGCGCATTTCAAGTAATTGTAGTAAAACCTGACCTGTTGACCCTTTTGCCTTTCCGGCGATACGAACGTATTTAAGTAATTGTCGTTCTGTAAGACCATAATGAAAACGCAATTTTTGTTTTTCTTCTAGGCTAATACGATATTGGGATTTTTTCCCGGAACGCGATTGGTTTCTAAGATCACTTCCAGCTTTGGGCCTGCCATCAGAGTATTTTTGAATTCCTCCGAAAGGAAGGGTGGTAAGTTGATCATTTACGTATCGGGGTCTGATCGATCCTATTTTTTCTTTCTTTGATGGAAGGTTTTCTCTCATACACTATAGGGATGGTGAGAAGAGATATATTTTACATCCCAGGGGGGTTATAATTGGAGATACCATTGTTTCTGGTACAGAAGTTCCTATAAAAATGGGAAATGCCCTACCTTTGAGTGCGGTTTGAACTATTGATTTACGTAATTGGAAGCGTTCTGAGTGAGTTATTTCAACTCTATACTTTCTTTCCTTTGAATCAAAATTAGAACATTAAGTTCAATTATTTTGAGCAAACAAGTAATTAGTTTATCAGAATTTCATTCACATTTTTTCCACCAAGAACGTTTTATAAAAAAAAATTACTCCCGAATTTGGAGTAATGTGTATTCCTGAATAATCTCATTTTTCAATTATTCAATCATTTCATTTTCCCAAGTTCAATATTAGCGAGATTAGTCAACATTTTTATGTTTCGATGCAACAGCAAGATGCTATTTGTAACAAGTAGTTTTTTTGGCCTTAGTGATCTGACGGTGCTGAGTGGAAGGGCCGTCGCTAAACGGATAAAAGTTACTCTAGGGGTAACAGGCTGATCTTCCCCAAGAGCTGACATCGACGGGAAGGTTTGGCACCTCGATGTCGGCTCTTCGCCACCTGGGGCTGTAGTATGTTACAAGGGTTAGGCTTTTCGCCCATTAAAGCGGTACGTGAGCTGGGTTCAGAACGTCGTGAGACAGTTCGGTCCATATCCGGTGTGATGTTATCCCATTTTTAAATTAGTTTATTCTGCGGCAGCAAATGCTAGTTTCAATATGGGTTCGAATGAAACAAATTTAGTCATTAGTAAAGAAATTCATTTCGGACAATTGAACCTTCTCGAACTGTTTCTTTTTAAGAACCAAAAATATTTGTGCCAAAATAACATATGCGAAGAAGAACAAAAGGCCAATTTATGGCCTGGTTGTAGCATTAGCACTTTTATTTGCGAATCCTTTTGTTTAATAGATATGAATTTTTTTGATTTTTCATATTTTATTGCCTTGGACTTGTGCTTTGATTTTTCAAATTATATAAAGATTTCATTCCTAGAATTACTTATTCGTTGAGAAAATAACCATCAGGAAACAATTTATGGCCTGGTTGTAGCATTAGCATTTTTATTTGCAAATCCTTTTGTTTAATAAATATGAAAAATTTCCCGAAAAGCTAATCATAGGTTCCTCTCTCCATCGGAACAATAGGGCCGTTATGCTCATTACTAAACTTGTTGAAGAGATGAAATATAACCAAGGTATATCTTCCAGAACCAGGGGTCTTCGAGCCTGCTGCGTACGATTAGCCAACCTTGCGGCGGCAAAAGGATTCTAAGCCCACCCATGCTACGGTTCCCTGCGGTCCGATGCTAAAGTTTCTATCAATTCCTGCCAATATCCACGCCAGGAAATTAAAAACATAAATCCAGTAGCCCAAACAAGATGTCCAAATAAAAACATCCATGCCCAGACTGATAAACTATTCATACCAAAAGGGTTATATCCATTAATAAGTTGTGAAGAGTTTAACCATAAATAATCTCTTAAACAACCCATCAAATAAGTGGAAGATTCATTAAACTACGAAACATTACCCTGCAACCCGTGGAACATACTACAGCCCCAGGTGGCGAAGAGCCGACATCGAGGTGCCAAACCTTCCCGTCGATGTGAGCTCTTGGGGAAGATCAACTTGTTATCCCTAGAGTAACTGTGATCCCAGATTCAATCAGGTAACAATCAAGAACTTCATGATCTTCATTAGAATAGAGAAGGAATACAAGAATTGGAATGAGATCCCTTTTCTCTCTCTAAACTCTCCATCTAGGTTGTCATCCCTCTTACAATACAATTCTCTCACGTATACAATGACAACTCTTCTCTAAATCTATTACAAGCACCTATTTATACATCTTTGACTTTCACTTAAATGTGTTGACTTTGACTATCAACACCCTTACTTTGACTATTGACTATTTACAATTACACATTAAATCTTGAATACATTTTATGCACTAACAATCTCCCCCTATGGATTCAAGATTTAAGAAAATTGATGACGATAGTCTTCAGCTCTTTGTATCTTCAGATCTTCAACACTTTAAGCACTTTGAACAATCTTCCTATTTTCTTTGAAGGAAGATCAATCTTCGAAAATAACTCTGAAGAATCTTCAAATAAGCATTGTCTTCAGAAATCCAATCTGACTGCTTTAGTCTTCAACTGGATCTTCAAAGTCAAATAGTCATCAAAGTCTTGAAACACAAACTTCACATATTTGTGGTGTTGGTCAAAGTCTTCAAATAAAATCTTCATATCTTCGAATCACTGAATCAATAATCTTTGAATCTTCGTAATACGGATATTTGAATCATTGTAGCACGGATATTTGCATCTTTGAGAAATATCTTCAGTCTTTTGAATATGAACTGGTCTTTGAGATTTAACTGGGTTTGAGCTTTGAAAAACATTCTTGAATGAGCTTCGAATCTTTGTAGCTTTGAGTACCTTGAACTGCGTATCTTCACTTCTTCAATAATAACAATCTTCGAACTTTGAATCTTTGTCGAATCATCTTGAAACATCTTGAACTTTTTATCTCGATCTTCTTGACTTCAATAAAACTTCACTTTATCTTGAAATTGAAACTTTCATAGTTTCTCCCCCTTTTTGATGATTGTGAGCATCATGATCATCAAAATTCTCTTTTCAATTTCAGCAATCTTTGAATATACCATTAACAATATCCTCCTTTTGATCTAAATAACCGTCAATTCCAAAAGTATTTATCCGAATCTTTTCAAATTCAGACAAAATGAAAGTGGTAACCCTGAAACAACTAATGAATTAGTTAAAATGCCTGTAAGTTGCACGAAGCCACTTAGTACAACGAATGCACTTTGGAAAGGAGTTTTTTGATTTTCACTCCTCCAGGGCTTCCATTCAATCATCGAAAAACCACAAAGGAATTTCTATGAACGTTATGACAAGAAAACATATTCCTTGTGTGTATGTGCAAGTGTAGAAATGATTGAAGCAACTTATGCTTGATTAATAATAGGCTCAAATTGTGTAAACTGTTGAGACAACAACAAGTTTCCACGGACTCAATGTGCATGAATGAAGAGCGAAGGTGGGGAAAACTTCCTTCTTTTTCAATATCCAAACCTTCCGAATGAAGATTAGATAGGTAATATGTTGCGTCCCCAAGAAAAAATGAAACAATTCTTTGTTGAGAAACAAATGAGTAGTTGGTGGGGTTAATGCAAGAGTTGGCATGGGCTAGTTGCCTGTTTCAATGATGGTCACCAAAGAATGTGAACCAATCAGTAATGTGGCTGCCTGGCTCAGAAAGTGGATAGTGCAGAGTTCTCTTATTCTTTTAACTCTGTTCTCACACCCTTTTTCTGTTTTTAATCTGCTCACTTCTAACCAAACTCTCATTTTCATTTTACCTCAGCTCAATGAGATACTCAACCGTATGAGTAATCTCCCCCACTCTTTGATTATGACCCCTCACCCCTCAATCACTCAAGGATAACTTCTTGGGTAGGAAACACTGGTTAACGTGGATCCATAGAAGTTCTTTAATATCTCACACTGATTCCCATGAAATTTTGTCCTAAAAAGATGTGTTGTTCAACAGTTTAGCTTGAACAAGTATAAATCTCGACATTTGATTAACATTGCCATCAGAATGTATTCTCCTCAATAATATCATGAAAATTTGAGCATTTGAACTTTGAAGATTTCTCAAAACAAGGATATTGAATGAATGAAATGAATTCGAAAGACTTGTTTGAGAATCTGACAATGTATCAATCAGATCAAATAACATGAATGATAATCATGTAAGGTTTAGGGTATCAAAGAGTTGGATATTTTGTTTATATGAACAAATATAAACAATCTTTGAATGAAACGCTCTTACGCTGAAATGAATATGATGGTCAACAAAATTTGAAATTCAAACGGGAGTATTACCATCGAAAAATTGTTTTGTTTTGAGACATGGTAATAACAAAGTCAATAAGAAGCTGAACCGGTGTGTAGGAATACTTGACAGTACATAGAAAAGATAATACGTAAGTATTAATCTTTAGAAACACACGGTCAGAAGTGATGTAACGAGAATTCGAGATCTATATGAAAATCATTTAAAATCACACTTCTAAATTCATAAAATTTGAATGAGAATTGAGAAGTGGTTTGAACATTTAAGAAAATATTTTTCATGCTTGAAAGTCGTTCTTCTTTCAAACAATCTCAAATTAAGTTCAGAAGATACTTACAATAGATGTTTAAGCTCCCCCTCAAATCATGAAAGACTGATAAAAAAATCAGATAAGCTCCCACTCAAAATCTGCAAAAGATCTTTGTGAAACAAAATTAGTATATAGCAATCAAAGTCTAAAACAAATAAGTACGAGTTCTAAACTGATGTGTTTAGAAGTCAAACACTTTGAAGAACGGGTTCTAAACTGAGATGTTTAGAAGCCATAGTCTCTTTGAAGTACGGGTCCTAAACTGGTATGTTTATAAGCCATTAATTCTTTTATGCTCGAGTTCTAAACTGATGTGTTTAGAAACCATTATCTTTTTCTCCCCCTTAATGGTACATATACTCTTCAAAAAATTGCACCGCTTCTCTTCTGTTTTCAGTCATGTGTGTGATATATATGTAACTTTCAGCACAACACATGATGAACCTGCAAAACAGATTAAGCAGATTTTGGTACCCAACGGTTCTTGGGTCCTAGTGTGTTAGGTGTAAATTTCTTTGAAGGAATATTGTAAGTACCGTACCAATAAGAAGTAAAATCTTTATGCACAAAATCATTTGATCCATAGTAAGAGCAACAAATTTTCTTATGTGCCAACCTAATCAGATGATTTGTAGAATGAATAGGATTAGGTTTAGCATAAGACTTACTTTTTGGAGCATTGTTCTTCTTGGCATTTGATGTGGAAGCAGATGATTTTGGTACATCATTCTTTGAAGGTGTTGTACCTTTAACTCTCCATTCCATCTTCACAGGCTTGTAGATAGGTAAATCAGAACTTGTAGCAGCACGGTTGTAGAAAAGTTTAGAAGGACGCATCCGATCTTTTGATTTGACAGACGTTGTCGAAGAAACAGAAGAACGTTCATGAACAGAACCAGAAGCAGTCTTTGATGAATCAGTTGAACCATCATTCGGCGATTGTTCAGATGATTTAACATGGATCTTAGTTGCTTCCAAATTCTGAACTTTATCGGACAGAACATTCCTTTCTTGAACAGTCAGTTCAAGTTTCTTCTGTAGATCAGATTTGATCTTCTGCTCTTTCATAGCCTCCGTTGCTAAAGCAGATAACCTCCTTGTTAGCTTTAAGATTTCATCCCTAAAGATGTTTCGCTGTTCTTCAAAATTCTTCTCGGATATGTCTTTAAAAATATTCATGTTTTTCTTATGAAAGCTTTGCTTTTCCATTTCAAAAGCATTCTTCTTTTCACCAAACTCTTTTCTCTCTTCTTCCAAAACTTTTTCCATGTCAAATATTTTCTTTGAAAAATCAGCAGACTTTGCTTCAAAAGATTTTCTTTCAGTATCAAAATCTGCTCTTTCCTTTTCAAGCTTTTCCTTTTCTAAAAATAACACCCTCTTAAAATCAGAAACTTGTTTTGAAAGATTTATGCATCTAAGTTCAAGAGCTTTCCTTTCCTTTTCAAAACAAACTTTCTTTTCATCATTTAAAGCATTATGGTCAGGAAGCTTCTTTGAGACATCAAAATCACAAGTTGTTCCTTTGTCACAAACTTCAGGCTTTGAATTCTCTTTGGAAACATGGTTAGAATGACAATCGAAATCCTTTTCAAAAGAAGAATTTTCAAAAATAACCCACTTATTATTTGCAAATTCTTTTCTTTCTATTTCCAAAACATTTTCCAAGTCAATGACTTTCTTGGAAAGCACACTTATCTTTGCTTCAAAATATTTGCTTTCATTTGCAAAATTGGCTTGCTCACATTCAAATTGTATATGCTCGGAGAGAAGAATACTTTCAAGATCTGCCACAAAAATGGCTTTTGATGAAACAGAAAACTTTTTGATCAAAGAATGTTCAAATTTAACAGTCTCCTTTTCTATCTCATCTTTGAAACTAAAAGATATTTCCTTAAAACTATTTGAATAAACAGCTGAAAGGAGATCATTTTCATATTCAAATTTGATCCTTTGTTCTGCAAGGGAGATTTAAAGTTCAACAATCCTCCCTTCTAGAACCAATGTACGAACATATTTCTTAGTTTCAAAGACTTGTTCGGTAATTGGCTTTGTAGCACATATGTCAAAATAGTTGTTTGGAAGTGGTCCATTTAGATTGTCGAGAGTCTTCAACGTCTCACGAGTATAACAAAATTTAAGTTGTATATGAGTTGTTAATGATCTTTTCCTTGTTTCCTCTTCTAAGGTTTCCTTTTCACCAGTCCAAGGAATTTCAAATTCGGGCCAATATCGTGCATATCTTAAACATTTGAAATTATACAATGTAGGCAATGTAAAGATAGCTTTGGCCAAATGTTTGGGATTTTCGTGACCAAGTCCCCAATATTTGTTAACAGAACTCACAAGTCTTGGCTTGTTCATGAAAATTGTTTGTTCAGTTTGACCTCTCAAGTAAAGCTTCTTTTCCAAATCTTTGATTTTGTCCAAAAATTCTGTGTTTTGAGAGGTAATATTTTTCAAAGAAAGTTCGCTCTCACTATTCTTTTTCTTTAGAATATCGTTTTCAGCTTCTAAAGAATTTTCTTTTTCCTCAATCTCCTTGATATCATCTCGTGATACCAAATCAGGTAGCTTCTTTTTCAGCTCAGCGATTTCAGTTTTTAACAAATTCTCCTTTAACTCAAACTCTTCTTTGTCTCTTGTCACTTGGTTTTGAAGCTTAGTGAACTTCTTCACATCAGCTTGTGTTTGCAGTTCAGCAAGTGCTTTTCTATAAAGACTAATATCTTTACTTTGTTCTTCAATTTCGGCCATATATTTAAAAACCTTGCCTTGTAGTATGCCACCACTTATGTTTGCTTCTTCAAGTTTCTGTGTTAAATGGCATATCTTTTGTGAATCACACCACCAACTTTGAAATTCAGACATTGTTACCTGTAAAAGATTAAAAATGATCGTTGTTAGATACTTCGTGAGAAGTAGAATTATGCACACACGATAATCAGAGAAAATTGATTAAAGTCAGAAAAATTTTCAAAATCAATTTTTGAATAACAAATAATAAATTTGTTGTTCAAAAATTAATTCCGAAAAATTAATGCGGAATACTGGACTTTAAATCGGCAAACCTGCAAAAAAATAAGAAAAATATATCAGTTTCGATAAAAAGCTGGTAAAAATTGATAAAATACGAAACTAAAACGAAAAATAAGGACTAAAAGTGTAAAATACTAAGACTTATAAAAGATAAGGACTAAAAATGACAAAAATCTAAAACTTAAGACTCAAATGACTAAAAATGAAAAAATTATAAAACACTAAGTACAAGCACCAAAACTGTTAAAATTCTAAACTTAAACTACTATAAGGACTGAAAATGTAATAAAATGTAAAACCTAAACTATAACGACTGAAAATGTAATAAACACAAAGTACTAACTACAGGGACTAAATGTGACTTAACCTAAAAGTAACTAACTGACTCTAACGAAAACTAACGGAGAGGATCAAAATTGTAATGAACTTAACGGACACTTAACGGAGATCCGTTAAGTGTGGTTACTGTTCATCATCAACACCATTTACGCACTGCATCATTTCAGCTTCGATTTTTCAGCTTTTATTCACGTTAAACTCGAATTCTTTTGGTTGCTTTGTGTTATACGATCAACAAACAAGATGTGTAATCACCAAAATCGAATGCATGCATCTAAAAATCGAACATGGCATCACATGAATCAAACACCGACGAGAAATTTTTGTCCGGCTAGAAAGTATTTTGTACGACAACCAGACCTGTACGACTAGGAGTTCTGTACGACTAGAATCGTCCGACAACTAAGAATCGTCCGACAGTTAAGAGTAACAATGGTTTCCGACAGTTATGATGATTCAACGTCCGACAGTTATGAGTTATACGAGAGTTATGAATGCAATGTGATGTACGAGAGTTATGAACTAGTCGGACAAGTGGTGTACGACTACAAAGAACGTCCGACAGTTATGAATACCGGCAAAATTATGCAGAATCCGGCGAATGAATAGTAACTCCGACGAATATATGCAGTTTCCGGCGAAGTTTTCACAGCTTGAAAACACACTAAAAACTTGCTGTTTTCGATACAAAAATTTGCATTATGCTCAAAAAATCGATACGAATCGATCTGTGATGATTATACTTATCAAACCACAACAGAAATCAATATTGATTTTCATTTTGACGATGAACATTCGATGAACTCTTATGTGGAAATCTGTTGACTCAGATCTTCTTCATATCTTCAATCTGATGCATATTATAGATCTGTTAGGTCACACAAAACATATATACAAACAGATTCGATGAAAGATAATAGCATCAAACACTTTCCAAGATCAATCATCATCCTCAAAAAAAATCGATGAACAGTAAAACCTAAGAAATTTTTTAAAAAAACACAAATTTGTTGTTTAAAAACAAAGTATTTTATTTAAAATCGTTTCAACCAACAAATTATATCAGTTTATGAACTTGAATCAATCAAAAGCACACACGAATTCCAAATTCTTGAAGATTTTTCAAGAAAAATCTAAAAAACTCAAGAACTCATCAATTTCTTCAAAAATTGACAAAAACTTCTTCAAATTGTGCATAATCCGGACTGATCTAGCTCTGATACCACTTGTGATCCCATATTCAATCAGGTAACAATCAAGAACTTCATGATCTTCATTAGAATAGAGAAGGATTACAAGAATTGGAATGAGATCCCCTTTCTCTCTCTAAACTCTCTCTCTAGGTTGTCATCCCTCTTACAATATAATTCTCTCACGTATACAATGACAACTCTTCTCTAAATCTATTACAAGCACCTATTTATACATCTTTGACTTTCACTTAAATGTGTTGACTTTGACTATCAACACCCTTACTTTGACTATTTACAATTACACATTAAATCTTGAATACATTTTATGCACTAACATTAACTTTTATCCGTTGAGCGACGACCCTTCCACTCGGCATCGTCGGATCACTAAGGACGAACATAGTCAGTTAAATTTTTTCGAAATATAAGATATTTTGATATAATGATAGAAAAGGAGTTCTTTCGTCTCAAAATATGAATAATATTCATATTCATTATTTAAATTCTTCCGGGCATTCATCGAAAGGAGATATGTGCTTCGAATTTGACCAATTGAGATATAGGGAAACAATATTTTTGATTATTTATTCATTCGAACCCATATTGAAACTAGCATTTGCTGCCGCATAATAAACTAATTTAAAAATGGGATAACATGCTCGATAAGGCATGGGTTCTAATATAATAAGTGTTTCTTCGTAGGAACGTCCACGAATTTAGGTCATGAATTACAAATGCCTGGAAAGTTATATTGCTATTTCGCAAGGCAATCCACATCGATGTAATGCAAGTGAAGGGCCCACGACAATCACTGACCGCCCTGAATAATCGACCCGTTTACCAAGCTGTAGAATCTATTAATAGCATTCAAGGTTACACTTGACTCCTAGAGGTTACCAAAATATGAAGTTCTCTTTTTGTTATCTTCTTTTTTTTTTCTTTTTACTTGGTTGGCAGGGTCGGGGCCTTTCTCGCTGGGCGAGCGCTAGCTGGTTCTCCCCGAAATGCGTTGAGGCGCAGATATGCAGCAACAAGAAGAAGGAAAAGGATTGCATAGAGGAACTCCCGCACATTTGTCAGATGTGTCGATATCAATGGTGACTCATTATTTCGATGAATCATTTCTTCGGACAGAAGAAGATTATGGTGCACAATTTCGTGGAATGTAGGTAGTGGTTATGATCGATTTGATAGAAAAGATGGAATAGTGTGTATCTTTCGGTGGGGATTTCCTGGACTTCGGGAATGGCCAGCTCCCATAGTGTGATGGGCGGTGTGTACAAGGCCCGGGAACGGATTCACCGCCGTATGGCTGACCGACGATTACTAGCGATTCCGGCTTCATGCAGGCGAGTTGCAGCCTGCAATCCGAAGTGAGGACGGGTTTTTGGAGTTAGGTCGCAATCCCTAGAATAAATAGAGTTTTCGGAAGAAAAAAAAACCTGCTAGTGGAGGAAGACCTCCTAGGGATAAGAGACATAGGGCTAAAGAGAGAGCCAAAAAAGGATCTTTTCTTTTTCACAAATAAGAAGTTTCGTATTCAATTCGGATATTAGAGGGATTACCATATATAACACAAAATTTCTCCGCCTATTCTTTCTAGTTGAGCCTCTCGGTCTGTCATTATACCCCGACTTTTGGAAAGGTCAAGGAAAAAACTTGTTCTTCTTCCGTAAAGAATTCTTCCAATAATTCCGAGCCGAATCTTTTCAAAAAAGCACGTACAATACTTTTATGCTTACGAGCTAAAGTTCTAGCACAAGAAAGTTGAAGTTTCTTCAACAATTTCTAATCTCTAGTGGACCTCTCAGTAGGATTCGAACCCAGATAAAGTTCTGACCATCTGTCAGAGAAAAAAGAATGAACGGATCTTGTAGGATTCCCAAGAAATTCTTCGATTTCTTCCGGAAGCAGATGATTAATCATCTGCTTCTCACGTTCCGTGAATAGCCGGGACATTGAGGAATATCCAGAAAGGCATTTCGGGAATCAGTTTTATAGGCATAGCTATACTTGTTGTTAATAGATCTGTAAGAGTATTTGTAACACCCGGAAAATCCTTGTGAGTAAAAATAGTCCTAATATTTCTTTATATTTTGACTTCTTAGATTATAATTGATTTCCTAAGTAATTTCCGTGATTGTCACTTATTATTTGAGAACTCCCGATAGAAATCAGCAAGTTTATTCCTTAAGGAAATAAATGAAAAATAGATGATAAAGTTAAATATTAGATTTTATGGATTAGTTGGATGGGTAATTTGAATACGAGTCCAACGGTTCTTTCCGGAGCAAAAACGGAGTTCTAACGAAGAAGTTACGGCTAAATTAGTGGAAGTTGAGAAGTGTAGCAAACAGAACCCGGCGCCGATGGTTTGGCGCGGATGCATCGGCGCGGGTGATCGGCGCCGAATTCCTGACGTGCCAAAAGGGGGTTAAACCCACCTCTTTACCCTTAGTCATCAACCCTTTTCACTTAGAACTCTCAAATCCGATTTTTTTGTTCTGCTATCTTCTTCTCAAGTGATTCTTCATCAAATGCTAAGGTAAACTTACTTCTCTTAATCCTAATTCCATTCAAACAACAATTAGATGAATCTCACCAATTAAATTTGATTTAGGGCAATATATCTTCATTCTTTTCTTGGAGTAATTGGGTGGAAGTATTCAAGTTAGGGTTATACCAATTGAAGGTTTGAGGTGAGTAACTTGTAATTAATTGATTGTATTACACTTATATACTATTCCTTATCTTGATTTTGGTATAGTTAATATGAAATCTTGAATTATATGCTCTTAATGGTTAAGAGGAAAACAAGAGGAGTTCAAGTAAGTTATGTGGATAATTTGTGTTTATTACTTAGTATACTATGTTAAATGTTGGTGCTAAGGGTTTGACTTGATTATATATCAATGGTATGTGATATTGAGATGATGGCTTAATAGACGTCTTAATGATGAATTGATGGGTTAATGGTCAAAATGGACTTATTCTTGAATTGTAAACATGGTGGTTTATTATTGAAATCATATAGAAAGTGATTTATATACATGTGGATGTATATGAACTACATGGAAGTAGTATTGATCATGTTAAATGGTTGGACCATTGTTATGTGTTAAATATGCTTGATATTATCTAGAATATGATTTATTACATATGGATGTATGTGAACTACATGGAAGTAGTATTGATTATGATAAATGGTTGGACCATTGTTAAGTGTTTAATATGCTTTGAATATTATTTGGATTAACATATTTGGTATTCACATAATTGGAGGAGCACCTAGTAGGCATTGGAGGATATATTCTTACAGACCGTGGGGTAAGTGTAATTGATTCATACCTTCGGATACCGTGGGGTTTTCCGTTGTGTTATGCCTTGTGACAATACCGTGGGGTATCGATCAAGGTATATCTTCAATTATGATGTAACTGGGTAGCGATATGGGCCTTCTCCATGGAATCCAATTTGTGAATGTATCGAATTGTTATTCCTACATGCTATGATTATGCTCTATGTGCTATGTGTAAACCTCACTTAGGCTTTAAAAGCCTAACACTTGTTATGTGTTTTATATGTTACAGATATTAGTGGTCCCGGATACAAGAAGTTTAGACTGGGGTTGTGAGCATGGGATCATTGTTGGAGAGTTATAGATTTGAAGATTATGATAGAACTTTCCGACACCTTTTGTTATCTGATAAGCTAGTGGTCCATTACTAGTCGTAATTAACTAAATCTTCGTATTAATGGTTATGTAATGATTTATGTATACTTTTACTTTAGTAATGAGTACCCTCTTCCGTTTTATGGAAGTTTTTGTTAACCCCTGTTTTGGGGTGTTACAAGTTGGTATCAGAGCTTTAGTTTAAGTGAACTAAGTATGATGAGGAAATACTTAGACTTAAGCTGAGATGAATTAAGTTATGAATCGTGAGAGTGGGTAGAAGTATTAAGACGTGATGGCCTTAGGGTCGACAGAAATACGTGAAATTAGTACGGTAATGACGGTAATGAGGATTCTTATGTATGATACATTCATAATCGCAATTAGCTACTGTTATTATGAATATATTGTTACATAAGCATACTTGTTTCTAAATTGTTCTGGTGACTAATGATCGGTAAGGTACGTTTCGTGTGTCTATATTCATATAACCATTTCTCAGGGTTATTTTTTTTGTTTTATAGCATAATGATGGTAAAAACGCCACCAAGGTCTTTCAATTCTTTAGAGGACAGATCGGTAAATGTTTGAGGATAGGAAGGACAACCTGGAACTGGCGGGACTCATGAAAGTCCGCCGAGACAACTTTAAATAAGTGGATTAAAATGTGTGGAAATAGAATGTAAGATGTTTGATCAAGATGGGAATAGTATGAAATGGTTGAGTAAGTGAGCCTTGGAAGGCATGTATAACAAGTGTTAGAATGTTGAGAGGGTAACCACTGTTGAAAATAGGGCGTCAATGATAAGTTGCGTGAGTTAAACGATAGACCTTGTTTGAGCAAATAGCCTTCAATTGCAAGTAGAGTTTTATGCATGGTGTGGGATTAGATGTATTTTAAATTTCATGAGTTGATAATTGATAAATGATCAATAGACCCTTTGAGCGGATGGCTTGGTTTTAGATTCGGTTGAGTCTTAAGGGTATTCGTCGGTTTAATTAACTTGACATAGGCTTGAGGGTTAGAATTACATGAATTGTATTATATTTAAAGTTTACGTAATGTGAATACATTAATTTCTTCTTTTGAGATCATGTATGAATGTCAAGTTAGAATCGGAAGATTAAAAGTTGAAGGATCACCTTGTGGAGGGGTGTTAGGATAGTGAAAGACTATTGTTGTAGATGAACATTCTACTTATGATGTAGATGGTTTATATATAATGAAGAAATAGGCACGGACATAGTAAGGGTATGGACTATGTCGACTTGTGATGTAGTGTGCACTGTATATATAATGGTTTGGAGTCACAAAGAAGTAATAATAAGTGATAAAGAGGGGACATTAGATGAAAGTCTTTTCGGGGATTCCAGATGAATAGTGCTAGTTGTCAATAAAGCTGTTGGAATATGTGGTTGTAAGATGGTGTAGTGATTTGGCTATTATTGGAATAGAATGTCGAGCGGTAGTATGAGTTTATCCAAAGTGATTTTGGTTGCAATGTGGTCGCATAGTACGATATTGATGTGAGGAAGTGGTAGTACTTTTTACTGAAGAAACGTGTGGGTCATGGATGTAGTGATGGGTGTCGTAGATATAGAAGTATTCAAAAGTGGTGAGTATGCCCAATTTAAAGTGAGTATGGATTTTCAAGCAGCATACGTTAATGTTATTTTGAGATATGGAAATTGAGATGTGGATGATGACGATATGGAAGACTAGGCAATAGTCGGATAAAGGTTTAATGATAAACGGTTACTTTAAAGAGGCTTACAAATCTAAGTTGGGGAGCGGTTAATGAGGAAAGAAGTAAGGTTCAGGAAATATGAAAGATGAATCCTTGTTCCTTCTAGATTTTTTATTTGTGAATGGAACCCATGTGTGGGTTTGGTTAAAGTGCAAAGGTTGGTGATAATTAGGTGTCAACGTTTGGGTTTAAGGCCAAACACCTTTAGTGTAATCGGGAAATTGTAGCTGATTTTAAAAAGAATGATGGTGATGGTAGTAGTAACCTTAAGATACTCATTTGTGATGAGTGGTTTTAGTGAACTAACCTTTGTGTATGATTAGTGAACCTGTCCGTTTGATGATTAATTATTGAGATGGATTTTGGAGTCTATTAGAGCTCTTTGAATGACAATGGCCGTTAACGATAGGGGCAATTGAAATTAGAGATTCGGTTGGTCTCAGTATTAATTGAGCCTTAAATTGATTTAGAGTTAGAAACTGAAATCAAGATGTATAGAACATTTTAAGGTTGGGAGATGACTGAAGTCGTATGGTTGGGAGTTTCTCTATGGTTGGAACGTTTATCTGTACATGAGTACAACATATGTGTAGGGGCTTTGTTAATAAACAATTGTTCGAAGAATTGTCTTTATAGACCGTGTGGATAGAACTTAGATTCCTGTTAGGAATTGTTGAATTTTGGTCGACAGTGAGTCGGTTGACTTTGGGTAGTAAAGGATATAGATTTCGAGGACGAAATCGTTTTAAGGTTGGGAGAATTGTAACACCCGGAAAATCCTTGTGAGTAAAAATAGTCCTAATATTTCTTTATATTTTGACTTCTTAGATTATAATTGATTTCCTAAGTAATTTCCGTGATTGTCACTTATTATTTGAGAACTCCCGATAGAAATCAGCAAGTTTATTCCTTAAGGAAATAAATGAAAAATAGATGATAAAGTTAAATATTAGATTTTATGGATTAGTTGGATGGGTAATTTGAATACGAGTCCAACGGTTCTTTCCGGAGCAAAAACGGAGTTCTAACGAAGAAGTTACGGCTAAATTAGTGGAAGTTGAGAAGTGTAGCAAACAGAACCCGACGCCGATGGTTTGGCGCCGATGGTTTGGCGCCGATGCATCGGCGCGGGTGATCGGCGCCGAATTCCTGACGAGCCAAAAGGGGGTTAAACCCACCTCTTTACCCTTAGTCATCAACCCTTTTCACTTAGAACTCTCAAATCCTATTTTTTAGTTCTGCTATCTTCTTCTCAAGTGATTCTTCATCAAATGCTAAGGTAAACTTACTTCTCTTAATCCTAATTCCATTCAAACAACAATTAGATGAATCTCACCAATTAAATTTGATTTAGGGCAATATATCTTCATTCTTTTCTTGGAGTAATTGGGTGGAAGTATTCAAGTTAGGGTTATACCAATTGAAGGTTTGAGGTGAGTAACTTGTAATTAATTGATTGTATTACACTTATATACTATTCCTTATCTTGATTTTGGTATAGTTAATATGAAATCTTGAATTATATGCTCTTAATGGTTAAGAGGAAAACAAGAGGAGTTCAAGTAAGTTATGTGGATAATTTGTGTTTATTACTTAGTATACTATGTTAAATGTTGGTGCTAAGGGTTTGACTTGATTATATATCAATGGTATGTGATATTGAGATGATGGCTTAATAGACGTCTTAATGATGAATTGATGGCTTAATGGTCAAAATGGACTTATTCTTGAATTGTAAACATGGTGGTTTATTATTGAAATCATATAGAAAGTGATTTATATACATGTGGATGTATATGAACTACATGGAAGTAGTATTGATCATGTTAAATGGTTGGACCATTGTTATGTGTTAAATATGCTTGATA